>WNWU01000044.1:1306578-1316703 GCA_012654045.1 Ptyas mucosa | reverse complement strand
CTATTCCTATTCCTATTCCTATTCCTATTCCTATTCCTATTCCTATTCCTATTTCTATTTCTATTCCATTCCATTCCATTCCATTCCATGCACAGCAGAGTCCCGAACACCAGCTGGCCAGTGGGAGGCAGAGCATCTCAACAGGGGCAGCACGGCAAAAGGTAAGAGCTTTTTCTCTCATGAGCTTCTGTTTCTTCGTTTGCAGGGAAACAGAAGCTCACAAAAGAAACGCCACAGAGATCTGACCTGACGTGACAGCGCACATGCCAGCAGAGAGGGCTCTGCGTGCCACCTCTGGCACGCGTGCCATAGGTTCGCCATCACGGGTCTAGTGGGTTATAAAATTGAGGAAGAGAGGGGAGGCACAGTCAGAGAAAAAAATACTGGATATTCCTATATTTATATTTGCAAGCTGGCTTAGTAAAAACTGTAAAAGGTAAATAGCAGAGGTTAGCCAAAATGGCCATTAACTGAACAAAGTTTGGTTTGGGGGACCCCCAAATGACAAGACTTAGGGTCAAAGAGGTCGACGGTGAGGCAAATATATAGTAATAGTAATGGGAATCCTTGAAACAGTACATTGTTTTTAACAGCGTTCATAAAACAGTCTTCTACCAAAACAAAAAACAAAAAACCAGCTGCTGGCAGAAAAGCAACGACGTACCTCTCAAGTTCAGCAGATTCGCTTTTGAAACGAGATGGGCGGGAATAAATTTAATGAATAAACGATGAATAAATATTGTAAGGACCCTCTTTCTCACCTCCAATTCTCGCATTGTATGCGATGCCCACAATGCAGTTGGAATTGTTTGCCGATGCTGCCACTTCGCCCGCACAGCGGGTGCCATGCCTAGGAAGAGAATTCACAGAAAGGTTTTAGAGTTCAGTAGAAATCTTGTACTCATTGGAAGTGGGGAGAGAGAGAGGGAGGGAGGGAGAGGGAGAGAGTGGGAGGGAGATAGAGGGAGGGAGAGGGAGAGAGGGAGGGAGGGAATGGGAGGGAGGAAGGGGAGGGAAGAAGGGAGAGGGAAAGAGGGAGAAAGAGGGGGCAGGGGAGGGAGGGAGAGACAGGGTGGGAGGGGAAGAGAGAGGGAGGGGGGAATGAGAGGGAGAGAGAGGGGGAGGAAGGGAGAGGGAGAGAGGGAGGGAAAGAAGGAGAGGGAGGGAGGGAGAGGGAAAGAGGGAGAGAGGGGCAGAGGGAGGGAGGGGGAGAGAGGTTGGGAGGGAGAGAAATAGTGGGAGGGAGGGAGAGGGAGGGAGGGAAGGAAGGAGAGGGAGGGAGGAAGGGAGAGGTAAAGAGGGAGAGAGAGGGGGCAGAGGGAGTGAGAGGGAGGGAGGGAGGGAGGGAGAGGGGGGGAGAGAGAAAGAGAGAAAATATGTCTATAGAGATTCTCAATCATCCGGGTCATGGTGCAAAAGCAAAGGTGCTTTTTTTCAAGAGGCAACTGGACTTTTCTGGTTTTTCTTTGAAGACGTTTCGCTTCTCACCCAAGAAGCTTCTTCACCTCTGAAGAAGAACGAACCGAAGAAGCTTCTTGGATGAGAAGCAAAACATCTTCAAAGAAAAACCAGAAAAGTCCAGTTGCCTCTTGGAAAAAAAAGCACCTTTGGGACACAGAGAGAGAGAGAATGAGAGAGAATGAGTGAATTTAGCCACAGAGAACTGACTGAAACTTGCCATCAGAGGAGTTTTTCTCCTGTTCTTCCCTGCAAGCTTTATTTGGGATGGAGAATGCAGGAGAAGGAACAGCCTGTTATTTCCTCTCTGAGGCATTGGGGCCAGGTTCGTTCAAGGCATGCCCCCCCCCCTTCATTCTTAAAAATAAGCCTGGGTTTGTCTTAATGGGCTCATCATTCACTTGGCATTATTATTGATTTTAATAATGCATCTAACACATGTTTAGCTCGACTATAATCCTTCACCCCTTGAAATCCTCCTAAATATGTAATGGAAAATTCAGTTCCATGCCTGCAGAAGATGGCATGGAAGGTAGCCTAGATCTTTCAATGATTACCTTTTTAGGTGCAAAGAATCAGGTATTTTAGTTTGGGATATGTGCACCCTGTGATCCTGACTTTTCAGGTAGTCCAGTCAAGGCAGACAATCAGGACTCCAGAGAAACTACTTTGGAATATAAAACCCTCCGGACTATAAGACACACCTACCTTTTGGGGGGAGGAAAACAAGAAAAAGAAATCTGCCTCTGCCTCCCAGCGATTTTGCCTCCTTGCAGCAAACAGCAAAATGGGGCGCGCGGAGGCGGCAATAGGCAATGGCAATCCCTGCAGCCTGAAACAGCTGATGGTCGGGAGGCGGATCCAACCGACAATCAGCTGCTTGTGCTAATCAGGCTGTGCTGAAGCTGAAACGGGCTGTTTGTTGCAAGGAGGCAAAGGAGGGGAGCCGGCAGGTGGGTAGGGCTACATTAGGTGTGTAAGACGTACCCAAATTTTCACTCTCTTTTAGGGGGGGGAAGTATGTCTTATACGCCCAAAAATACGGTAGTTTTCAATTGCTGTGTTGGTAAAATACCTTTGCTGTGGTTTGCCAAACTAACTCAATCAGTTTGGTTCATAGAACACAAAGAGACATATTGATATCAAGCTAAAGAAACCAGGAACAAGAATTGATTTCAAAACATTTAAGGAGGTTTTTTTTTCAGTTACATGTACACAAAAATCTGGTCTACTAAACGATCAAGTCAAATTGGCACTAGATAAGGGTCAATGGAATTCACCATTGACTCTTATCAATGGGGGGGGGCAGACTTGGGTCTCTTGTTAGATTGTTGGTTTGAGTTCCGAGCTTGGAAATTGGGTTGCAAACATTTCATCACCATTCGAGGAGACATCGTCAGTGCATTTTGAGTTGGGCTCGTCTGTCAGAACACAGATCTTGAAACATCTTTTTATGAGATGCAAATTAGTCTGAATGCTGTTTGTTCGGATATTACTGAATCATTTTGGGTCTCTTGTGGCTGCACAATGACTCCAAACTGATGACATATTTAACTCCGCCCTCTGGTTCAGCCTGCTCATCTACATTGAGGCTCTCACGCTGTGCCGTGCTACAGTGTTTGGGAGCTAGCTAAGCACAGCCACTCTGGACTCTGATTCAGAGCTATTTTTCATAACCACGGCAGGTATTATAAATAATGCTAGACAGAGGTAAAGTAAACTTTTGACGGGCAAAGGCACTCTATGCAAATCAAGGACAAGCACATCCAGGGAATTACTGAGTTACGTTTCTGCCTTCTGGTATTCATTAAAGTGGAACGCCTCCACGGCAGCCTGTGTTCGGAAAAGTTTCAAAAGTGCATCGAAGTTTTTGACAATTAATCCTCTCAATTAATGAAGTGCTCGGAGGATTACTATCATTAGAAGAGAGAAGAGGCTGATCTTAGAAAGAGAGCCTTTCATAACAAGCTGAGTCCCGTTAAGTCTTGAAGGAATATATTTGCAGGGCAGCCAAAGAGCTGTAGCATTCAACGCAAAATAACACCATCCCATCCCATCCCATCCAATCCAGCCTAGGGAATTGCAGCTCTACACTTTATTAAGCAACTGTAGCATCTTGTTTCCGATTGCATGCCAAACTATAGTTAATGAGGCTCAACTATAGTTTTGGCTGGATGCCCTGACTGAAAACTATTGTTCCAATGGCTGAACTGCCTCCAGGATTGCTTTTAAGAAATAGAAATGCGAAGCAGAGAGAGGAAGAGAGAAGGATTGAACGCAGGCATTCAGGAGCAGCTAAGTGCCCTTGCTGCCTGCCAGGTTTCCTGCTCCACTAAACTTTTTAATCTATTTAACTTTAAATATAAAACAAAACAGTGAGCTAGCAAGTTGCAAAGCAAATCGTATTTGAATGACCCCTGTACACTTTCCTGATAAAGATGATGGGTAGAGTTATATGTTCCATTCTCCAGAAAAAGACAAATGGAAAATTGGGAGAAAGCATCTGTCAGCCTTACCTGGTAGACAAGACAGGAAACATGATCAGAGAGGCTAATTTTACTTTGTTGTAAAATTTTATTTTTTTTACTAGCCCAAGAAACTAAGCAAGATCCTGTCTGATCTTCTTGCTCTACCCATTATGCAGCTCTCTTATCTCACCATTTCCTGGTAGGCAACACCTCTCCGCCAATTCTTGTAAGGTCTTTTCCACATACCATTAGATCATCTTGCAGGAGAGTAGCAGAGACCGAACTGCTAAACAAAGGTGCTTTTTCAAATGGCAACTGGACTTTTGTTTTTCCTTGAAGACGTTTTGCTTCTCATCCAAGAAGCTTCTTCAGTTCTGACTGAATGGTGGAGGATGGAAAGATTTGTATTCCTTGCAGTCATCTGGTCTTTAGCAGAGGTGGCGCAGTGGTTAGAGTGCTATACTGCAACTACTTCAGCTGACTGCTAGTTCAGCAGATCAGCAGATCAAATCTCACCGGCTCAAGGTTGACTCAGCCTTCCATCCTTCCGAGGTGGGTAAAATGAGGACCCAGATTGTTGGGGCAATATGCTATTTAGTATACTGTCTTTGTTGTAAGCCGCCCAGAGTCCTCGGAGAGTGGGCGGCATAGAAATATGATAGATAGATAGATAGATAGATAGATAGATAGATAGACAGACAGACAAACAGACAGACAAACAAATAAATAAATTCATTCTGTCTGAGAGTCGTTGTGGCCATTTTGAGTTTCATTTCTGCCCTCAGGGGACACCTGAATAGCACAAATGGATCAGAGGTGGTATTCAGCAGGTTCTGACCAGTTCTGGAGAACCAATAGTGGAAATTTTGAGTAGTTCGGAGAACTGGTAAATACCACCTCTGACCGCCTCCACCCCCATCTATTCTCTGCCTCCCGAATCCCAGCTGATCTGGAGGAAATGGAGATTTTACAGTATCCTTCCCCTGGAGTGGGGTGGGAATGGGATTTTGCAGTATCCTTCCCCTGCCATGCCCACCAAGCCATGCCATGCCCACCAAGCCATGCCCACAGGACTGGTAGTAAAAAAATTTGAATCCCACTACTGAAATGGACGTGGGACCTTCTTGGAACTGCTGAAAGGACTGTGTTGTAAACAGGAGATAGGTGATGCTGTATCCCTTCCTCTTAGTTGAGAGAGAGAGAGAGAGAGAGAGAGAGGAGGGAGGGAGGGGGGGAGAGAGAGAGCTCTCCAAGTGGCCTCAATGACTCTCAGAAAGAGTGCTAATGACCAGATGACTGCAAGGAGTATCAATCCTTCCATCTTCCATCACTCAGTCAGAACTGAACCTTTTTTTGGATGAGAAGCGAAACATCTTCAAGGAAAAACGAAGTCCAGTTGCCTTTTGAAAAAGCACCTTTTTGACAGCTGTGACCTGGACGTCTGAGAATCTCCATAGACATTTTGCTAAATATATTTTGTAGCTGGTTATATGGCCCGGAAAGCAGTTATTTTTCACGTATGGGCGAACCCCTTCCCCAGAACCCAATTCACATTCTAAATGTACCCACTGATGCCCAAAACTCTATGCCTTTGTGTGCATTCCTGTTTGAAAATTCAGAAAGTTTGCAAGTGGTTCCTAAATGAGGACTCCTTGTACGTCCCATTACTTCTGTTCCTTCCACTTGTCTTTCTTTCTTGTGTCTACTTTCAGACTGCAAGCCCCTTAAGGGCTAAATTGTGATCTTTCTTCTTTGGTACTGTTGTGGTCCGCCGGCAACGTGTGGAACTGGCGGCAGAGTCAGACAGTGAAGAGACTGGGGAGGAAAATGGGCCAGTCCTGGAGTCTGGGGAAGGCTCAGATGAGGGCTCTGCATCAGAGGCAGAGAAAGGGCCATCTGGGAGGTATGGTGCTGCCTCCGGAGCCTCCAGAGTTGGACATCAGTGAGGCAGAGGAACAGAGGGAGCCTGTTCCCAGTGCGCGCATGCGCAGAGCTGCCAGAAGGCAAGAACAGTTTAAACAAAAGGGACGACTCGGAAGTAGGGCTTGGAGATGATTGGCCCCTCCCATAAGACTTAAAAGACGAGCAAAGGCATGTGGGCCTTTGCGGGAAGCAACATTGTTAATTCTGTTCAGTTTAAAGTCTGAAGCTCTGTTTGATTCTGGGCTCCGTGTGGCTTTGTCAATTAGGTCTTTGGCAGCGGGTCAATGGAGATAAAGGTGGGTGATTATCAGCCTTATCCGGAAGGACTCTTTACAACTATTTGGGACTCATCTGTGAATGAACAACGCTCACAGCTGTTGCAATAAAAGAGGTTTTTGGGACTACTTGTGTGTTTTACTGACTGTTGTGTCCCTAGACAGCACAACTATCATTGTTTGATGCTCGGTCATACCTGAACGGATTCCCTAATTACCGTAGACCCAAACCTAAGAATAGGGGTCATCACCTGTTTTGGTAACGGAGTATGAGA
Source organism: Ptyas mucosa (assembly GCA_012654045.1). Taxonomy (NCBI): domain Eukaryota; kingdom Metazoa; phylum Chordata; class Lepidosauria; order Squamata; family Colubridae; genus Ptyas; species Ptyas mucosa. The sequence goes on along the minus strand of WNWU01000044.1, from coordinate 1,310,304 downwards.
ACTTTAGTGGAACAGTTCAACATACAAGAGCTGCAATCAATGAGAAGGAAGAAATCTCCTGCTCAATTCACAGCTGTTAAAAGCTAATGAGCCTTGCTTATAATATATAATATAATAGCAACCTGAAACTGATTAACCTGCCCCTTTCTCCATTCCCCCCACCCCCAGTCCTTGTAAAAATCTCACATTAGCTAAAACTTTCAGCTTGGCAAGCCACACGGGGCCACACGGCTGCGCCATGCGAAACAGATGTAAGATTATCTGCTTTGCATTCTCCCACTGACTCACCCTTTAGCCAAATTTGGAATTTTCCTTTTACGCGTAAAACTCTCCCTTTGAATGAGGCTTTTGAAGGCTTTTGAAGGCGGGTTATTTCGGCAGGAAGCATAATAGGGGCATAGTAGCCAGCTGCTTTTCAGGCTGATGGGCAAATAGCTACCGTAGTTTTTGGAGTATGAGACGCACCTTTTTCCCCCCTAAAAGAGAGTGAAAATTTGGGTGTGCCTTATACACCAAATGTAGCCCCGCCCACACACTGGCCCCCACCCTTTGGCCTCTGCCTCCCAGCAATCTACCACCTTGCAGCAAGCAGCAGGAAGAAACAGCCCATTTCAGCTTCATCATAGCCCCGGGGTGGGCAATTGTGGCTCTTTTACAACCTGTGGACTTCAACTCCCAGAATTCCTGAAACAGCTAAGCTGTCTCAGGAATTCTGGGAGTTGAAGTCCACAGGTTGTAAAAGAGCCACAATTGCCCACCCCTGGCATAGCCTAATTAGCACAAGTTGATTGTCCGTTGGATCGGCCTCCCGACTCTCAGCTGTTTCAGGCTGCAGGGATTGCCATTGCCTATTGCTGCGCGGGCCTCTGCTGCTTGCTGCAAGGAGGTAAATTGCTGGGAGCAGATTTTTTTTTTCTTGTGCTAATCAAGCTATGCTGAAAACGAAAATGAAAGTAAAGCAGGCTGTTTGCTGTTTGCTGCAACGAGGCAAAATTGCTGGGAGGCAGAGGCAGATTTCTTTTTCTTGTTTTCCTCCCCAAAAAAGGTAGGTGCGTCTTATAGTCCGGTGCATCTTATACCCCAAAAAATACGGTAACTATAAAAACAGAGGCACATAGTAAAAGGCAGCTCAATTCCATTCTTAACGGGGAGTGGTAGGAGAGGGAGAGAGATAGGAGAAAAAAAATGGGACACACTTATTTTCATTGCTTGGATCATAGCGCGGAGTTGGGTCTTCATCGTTTCCGTTGACATCATAGCTTGCGTGGGGGTCCTAAGGGAGAGAAAAAAAATAACCTAAAGCACAACTGAAAAATAAATCAAAGACAAGACACAATGAGCAATGGGTGGAAGCTTATGGAATGAGATCCAACCTAGACGAAGGAGAAACGGCCTAACAGCGAAAACAATTAACCAATGGAACAGCTTGCCTTCAGATGTTGTGGGTGCTCCATCACTGGAGTTTTTTTTTTTTAAAGAGATTGGACAGCCATTTGTCTGAAATGGTCTCCTGCTTGAGCCGTGGGTTGGACTAGAAGACCTCCAAGCTCCCTTCCAACTCAGTTATTCTGTATTCTGTAAAACCTCCTTTTCCCTCTGCTCCTAACCTTGTTGTTCTTCCAGAGATCTCAGAAGTTGTTTTTTTTTTTAACAGGATTCCCATCACTGCATTGAGATCTGTTCAGACCAACAAGTCTACAACTGGTTTATTTAAAACTAAACTTCGCTGCATTCAACAGGACGAGTCGTTCTCTGGCGTGCTTATTTACTGGTTCAAAGCAGTTTGCAAAAAGAAAACGGATTTCTTGAGCTGAAAGAACTTCTCAGAGAAGTTCACCGCTCTCAAATGTCCAAGCTGGAAGAACAACACAAGAGGTATGTGTAGTTGCTGGAATCGAAAGCAGGCTAAGTCCTTTGGGGGATGGCGTGGACATTCTCTCTCAGCCGGTCATCAGCTCCTTAAAATAATGGCGCCTTTTCCAAGACTCGCAGCTGTCCAAGTTCAGAAAAAGAAGGCAAAACTTCAAACTTACCGTATTTTTTGGAGTATAAGACTCACTTTTCCTCCCATAAAAGAGGGTGAAAATTTGGGTGCGTCTTATACACTGAATGTAGCCCCGCCTACTCGCCAGCCCCCACCCTTCGGCCTCCATGCGTCACATTTTATACCTATTCCAGGCTGCAGCCATTGCCACAGAACATCGCCCCCTCTTTGGATTGTGTTTTTGCCCCGGCTTGCCTCCGAAAGCTCTGTTTGAGAGGCTGTGTTTTCAGCCTCCGAAATCCCCGTTCAAGGCTGCAGTGATTGCCAAAGCACATCGCCACCGATCGCCGCCCAAAAATGCGACGCATGGAGGCCAAAAGCTGGGCGTGTGTAGGCCTAAAACGCAGCCTCTCAAAAGGAGCTTTTGGAGCGTGTGCACGCTCACAACCAGTGAACCTGTTGCTAAAGTTCACCTCTAGGAACAGCTGATTGGGGGTATTCCGGGAGGCCAATCCACCCGCCAATCAGCTGCTCCAGCTGAATCAGGCTAATATACCTGTTCCAGGCTGTTTGCTAAGGACGCTAGCCAGATGGATGCTGGTAGGCAGAATTTTTTTTTTCTTATTTTCCTCCCCAAAAACTAAGGGGTATCTTATACTCTGGGGCATCTTATAGTCTGAAAAATACAATGGGCATCCTTAAAGCAATTGTTCTAACACCCCCTTGTTATGGGAACACAGTTGCAGACTGGGTGACAGAAGAAACCTATGGACCCTTTGCAGGGTCCTGGGTGAGACCCTACTCCATTTCCCCTACTGTCTTGGAGACTACCAGAATATTCTGGAGACAGAGAAAATCCCTGATGATGGGCTACAGTATGAGCCAACAGCTTGGTAGAATAAACTTTTGGTCCCAGTGAACGACTCAAGATTGGATCCTGTGACATTATCCTAGGACACGTATATTTATCTTCATTCACTACCAGAATAACTGCCTTGAATTTTTTCTGCTGAAATATTGCAAAGTCAGCTGGCATCACAGAATCAAGATCACGTGAAGTGTTAATACCACTTTATAATGCTTTGGTAAGGCCACACTTGGAATACTGCATCCAGTTTTGGTCACCATGATGTTAAAAAGATGTGGAGACTCTAGAAAGAGGGCAGAGAAGAGCAACAAAGAGGATTAGGGGACTGGAGACTAAAACATATGAAGAACAGTTGCAGGAACTGGGTATGTCTAGTTTGATGAAAAGAAGGACCAGGGGAGACATGATAGCAGTGTTCCAGTATCTCAGGGGCTGCCACAAAAAAGAGGGAGTCAAGCTATTCTCCAAAGCACCTGAGGGCAAGATAAGAAGCAATGGGTGGAAACCAATCAAGGAGAGAAGCAACTTAGAACTAAGGAGAAATTTCCTGACAGTTAGAACAATTAACCAGGGGAACAACTTGCCTCCAGAAGTGGCGAATGCTCCAACACTGGAAGTTTTCAAGAAGAGATTGGATGACCATTTGCCTGAAATGCTATAGGGTTTCCTGCCTAAGCAGGGGGTTGGAGTAGAAGACCTCCAAGGTCCCTTCCAACTCTGTTATTCCATTCCATTCCATTCCATTCCATTCCATTCCATTCCATTCCATTCCATTCTCCTCCACCCTTCCCTTCCTCATTGTCTATTCTATTCTATTCTATTCTATTCTATTCTATTCTATTCTATTCTATTCTATTCTATTCTATTCTATTCT
>WNWU01000044.1:1264992-1288487 GCA_012654045.1 Ptyas mucosa | reverse complement strand
AGGAAAGGAAAGGAAAGGAAAGGAAAGGAAAGGAAAGGAAAGGAAAGGAAGCTAAAACTAGCTTACATTAATAGTATTTGTCTCCTTTTCTCTGTAATTTTCTATCCTTACACTACACAGACATTGATTCATAGATTGTCTTTTATTTAAGTAAAGCAGAGTCACAAACTAGGTACATTTTAGAATATCTTTCAACAATACACAATAGAAAAACCAGGAAAATAACATACATGGAAATAAAATTAAGAGTTTACCCATCAAAGATTGTTTGTTTTTTTGTTACTTGGCTGACTTCCTTTCATTTTGGAACCTGGGGGTCACATTGGTGGTGGTCTTTGTAGTAGCTGATATTGGTAGTGGACACACATACCTTTGGATCCATTCTGAGGAAGTTGTGTGGACCTCTGCTGCTGAACGTTGATCTTTTAATGGTCTTGCTGTGATGGAAATGATAATAGTCTTCCAAGCTCCCAACCTATAACAATCAATGTATAGAAACAAGTCAGGAAACTGACCAATGCAGGTGTTTGCTTTCTTCAAGCTTCAAAAGAAATCCAGTTATTTATTAGGCACGTCATGTCGGCACATTCCCATGTGAAGCCAGCTCTGACCCTACGTAATTTACATTCCAATTATGATCCTGTTTCCTCCCTTCCCCCAGGGTGGGTCATCAATCACATTCGCAATGTGAATGGAACAATTTCCAGGTTGTAGAGGTCACTCCCCTCCGGCTGCTGTAGGTAACCCTGGGATACAGCCTTGAGAGAGATAAGTGTGGAATGTGCATCTGTCTTTGGCTGCGGTGCCATTTCGCTGGTTTCCCATCCCCCCCGGCCTATGGCAACTTGTGAGCAGGCCAGGGATACTTTGCGAGTTGACACAGATCTCCCAATGGAAGAATTACCAGACAGCAGGGACAAACAGCTATGCTACTAAGTGGGAATGGATGTTAGATGAAAGTTATGTGTTCTTAACAGGAGCAACACAAAGGAATTTGTGGGCTTTTTCATTCTCCAAGAACAGAGAGTGGTTCTCAACCTGTGGTCCGTGGACCATCCATGATGTCATTACAGGGGGTCTGCAAATTGTTAAGTCTAAGGCTTTAAATCTTGAGTTGTCTAGGGGATTGATGATGGCCATGGTCCACAAAATGTATTTAAAAGGGATCCGTGATGGTGAAGAAAAGGTTGAAAACTACTGGTCTACACAATTACCCATGTGAAAAAAAATATTTTGAGCTTGAAAGAGTTATTTCAAATTTAAAACAAGCTGATCTGACCTCATTGAATGCAACTGCTTTTTAGGGAATGATCCAATAAGAGAGGTCATAACCCACAGATGCACAATGGATGGAGAAAGGCTGGGAAGGGAGCTCACACCAGATTGTATGTATGTATGTATGTATGTATGTATGTATGTATGTATGTATGTAACTTATATGCCGCCCTTCTCCCGAAAACTCAGGGCAGCTTACAAAGAAAACATTCAACAGAACGAAAAATTATATAAAAATTAAAATCCAATTAAAAATTGATTAAAATTATTTCAATGTAAAAAAAATCACCCCTGCGGATCAGCCCATTTGATGAAAGAGCCACGTCTTCAGTTCGCGGCAGAAGGAGAGGAGATCAGGGGCTGTCCTAAGCCCGGTGAGCAGCCCATTCCAGAGGGTCAGTGCTCCTACAGAGAACCCTCTCTCCCTGGGGGGCCGCCAGCCGACATTGTCTGGCTGACGGCACCCTGAGGAGGCCCGCTCTATGGGAGCGCAGAGGACGATGGGAGGATGGCAGGAGATGATCCTGCAGGTACCCCGGGCCTAAGCCATGTAGGGCTTTATAGGTGAGCACCAGCACCTTGAAACGGACCCGAAGGACCACCGGCAGCCAGTGCAGCTCGCGCAGGAGAGGCGTCACACGGGAGTAACGAGAAGCCCCCGTAACAACCCGCGCAGCCGCATTCTGGACTAGCTGTAGCCTCCGGGTGCATCCCAAGGGCAGCCCCATGTAGAAGGCGTTAGGTAGTCCAACCAAGAAGTAACAAGGGCATGAGTGACCGTGGCAAAGGCATCCCGGTCTAGGAAAGGGCGCAACTGGCGCACCAGGCGTACTTGTGTGAAGGCCCCCCTGGTCACGGCTGTCAGATGATCTTCTAAAGATAGCCGTAATTTTCAGGCTGTAAAAGAGATGGCAGTAGTTGCAAGTACTTTCAGACTTGCAAGATTCTGTTAATGTAGCCTTACAATAAAGTAGAATTAATTAAGCTCATTCGGTTGTGTTTCTATCCAGGAAGGGTGACACTGGATGTATTCCATTGCGGTTTCAACTTTTCCAGAAATGTTTCAAGCTTCAATCAGCACAGTTTCCCGTTTTAAACTGAATTTGAAAGGGGTCCCGTTTTGAGCTTGGAACATTTCTAGAATGATTGTTTCAGCTCTGGATCACTTTCTGATGAAGCTGGAAAGTGGCCTTCAAGTTGGGACATAGTATTTCAAGTTTGAATCTTCTCAAATTCTCAGTGTTCTGTACATTATAATGCGAAAACATTTACGCTTGAAGTGCCCCATGTGGAGTTAAATTTGAAACCGACGATTCCCATCTCCTACGCCAGGGGTCTGCAACCTTAAAAACTCAAAGAGCCATTTGGACCCGTTTCCCACAGAAAAGAAAACACCGGGAGCCACAAAACCCTTCCCGTGCCTGACTATTTCTTGAGCGGCCACAAAACTAGCATATGTAGTTGAATGAAATGTTCTGTTTTCTTCTGAAACTTTTCTTTTCTTGGACGTATCCATGGTTGGCCTACCGGAGGTTGAAAAGCTCAACAAATCACGTGCTGGCGGGTGTCGCATATTGGTGGCTGTGACGCATATTTTGAGTGACAGGGAGCCGCAGCAGAAGGGTGAAAGAGCCACATGTGGCTCCAGAGCTGCAGGTTGCTGACCCCTGTCCTACGCTATGTTCCAATACCATCCCAATATTTTGAGCTAAAAGCCTTAAGGTTACCTTCAGCTCAGAACATTAATCTTGGAGTCAAAACACTTCTAAGCAAAGTTGGAGCAGCATTAGAACATGACCTCTTAAGCTCATCTTAAACTTTAATATTTGGAATTTTTGGCATTGGAATTTTTTATTCAAAAATAAAAGAATTGGGGGGGAGGGAAGACCAAATCCAAGCCAAAGGGCATAACCATGGAGTCTGCAGTTTAAAATCAGGAAAATTGAAGACGCCTGTGACAGTGGTGAAATCCAATTTTTTTTTACTACCGGTTCTGTGGGCGTGGCTTGGTGGGCGTGGCAAGGGAAGGATACTGCAAAATCTCCATTCCCACCCCACTCCAGGGGAAGGATACTGCAAAATCTCCATTCCTACCCCACTCTGGGGTCAGCCAGAGGTGGTATTTGCCGGTTCTCCAAACTACTCAAAATTTCCGCTACTGGTTCTCCAAACTGCTCAAAATTTCCGCTACCGGTTCTCCAAACTGCTCAAAATTTCCGCTACCGGTTCTCCAAACTGCTCAAAATTTCCACTACTGGTTCTCCAAGCTGCTCAAAATTTCCACTACCAGTTCTCCAGAACCTGTCAGAACCTGCTGGATTTCACCCCGGCCTGTGATCACCCTACAGTCTTAACCAGATCAGGTAAAGACTTAGTAGATAATTCACAGATATTTTAGGCTTGGTTACTGACAAGCTTAATTAAGTTCAGTCCAACATGCTTGGTTGGTTAGTGATTCAATCTCTTGTGCAAACTAAGAAAATTGATTTAACTGAAGAACACCAGAATACGGTGTTGTATGAACACAGGTGACATGAACCCCCAATACATTTAGCAGGATATTTTCCTGATTAGGAAAAGCTACCTTTAAATAATGAAAGACCTGATTAAGCATGATTGATTGATTGTATGCCATCTATTTATTTTCGACTCCTAGACACCACGTAGATTAAGCATGATTATTAGACTTATATTTAGTCAACAAGGTACCTATGGTAATATTAATTTAATATATCCTAGGTGACAGGAATTTGAACTGAAATATTTATTTGGTAAAAAGATCATAAAATAAAATATGCACAATGAGATTTAATTCCTACATGGAGACAAATATAAGACTGTACCTATAATATCTTGGCAACCATCATAAAGATTGAAAGAGAGTGATAGAAATCTAATTGTATTCCCGTTACTAAAGGGGAAATAACCTCTGCCTGACAGAATAGATCTTAAAAGAAGAAAATATTTGTAAGCTTAGGGTTGAATTGGAGAATTCTTGGTGCTTCTGAGCAAAGAAAAAACCAAGCTCAGAGGCCACCAAGGATATTTCTTTCTTCTGCAGAATCTTCACCTTTATTCTTTTATAATAGCAACAACAATCAGAACACCAAATACAATCTGGGCGGATACGACCTCGTAGACAACTCTCACTCTGTCAAGGACCTAGGAGTACTCATGTCAAACGATCTAAGCCCCAGAGCTCACTGTAACAGCATGGCCAAAAAGGCATTATGAATTGTTCACCTAATTTTGCAAAGTTTCTTCTCCAGTAACATCGAACTACAAACTAGGGCATATAAAACCTTTGCCAGACCAATTCTCGAATACAGCTCGTCTGCCTGGAATCCGCACTGTATATCTGACATTAATACAACTGAGCGAGTCCAGAGAGATTTCACGAGAAGAGTCCTCCACTCACCTACTCACAACAGAATCCCTTATGCTACCAGGCTTGAAATTTTGAGCTTGTACAACCTAGAACTACGCAGCCTATGTAGCCACTTATGTACTAAGTGTAGTACATAAAATTGTCTGCTACAATGTCCTACCTGTCAATGACTTCTTCAGCTTCTACCTCAATAATACATGGGCAAACAATAGATACAAACTCAAGGTAAACCGCTCCAAACTCGATTGCAGAAAATATGACTTTGGCAACAGTGGTCAACGCCTGGAATGCTCTATCCGACTCTGTTGTTACATCCTCAAACCCCCACAGCTTCAACCTTAAACTGTCTACCATGGACCTCGCCCCATTCCTAAGAGGTCCATAAAGGGGGCGTGCATAAGCGCACCATCGTGCCTATCGTCCCTGTTCTACTGTCCCCATTTACTTGTACTCATTATTCCTTGTTCATGTCCATGTTTATACTTATACCTGTTATCCTGTGCATGTTCAACAAATTCAATAAATAAATAAATTTTCCTTCCACCCATTTTTTTTCACCGAGTTGAAAGTGCAGGAGGTGAGGAAGTAATGCAGAACATCTACTCTGCCAAGAAATGCCCCGTCACCTTCATGCCTTCATTCAGGAGAAGCCCCATCATCTAAAGTTGAGCGTCTTCAACAACCTGTGCTTGCCATATATTAGTAGTTGTTTAAACTTTGGTGTTGAGCGTTGAGAATACTTAAAATGTGGGTTTGTAGCTCAAGAATCTCTGTGAGTCACATAGAATCCAGAGGTATTGACAGAAGTGCCTCATGACAAGTCGCTAAGAGCCAACATTTTGTTCGGAAGCATTTCTAATGGCCTAATTTTTCAATCGCCAAGGAACTCTGGAGAATGAGCTATTTTCTCTGTGGGCGCTTCTGTCCCACAGGCAGGATTACCTGCCCCAGCTTGACTGCACATTCACATTTGCAGAGCTTCAACTGATCAGTTCTGCTACCGCTTTTAAGTTAATCTCCTCGGATTGTCTAGAACTGAGTCCCGCTGGAACCAAGATAGAGAGGTGCACGGCCCATCTGTCTAATCTTCTGGTTAAAGGCTTATGTGAATAGATAAACTGAACATTTCAGCCTCTTACTAGAAGAATGAGCCAACTGAAATGGAAAAAAAGAAAAAAAAAAGGTAATTCCGCGTTTGAGACAACAAAGTTAACCTTTGTTTTACCTCAGCTCTGTTTTTGCAATACAATCTGCTTCGGCTGAAAAAGGGCTACCAAAGTTATAAAGCAGGCAAGACCTTGGAATCAAAAAGCTCAGAAAAATCGTCTTCCCCCTAACAGGTGCACCCACCTGAGAAGAGGCTAAAGGCCATGATTATTTTGCTGGTGCTGTAAGGATATGCACACCTATTCCAAGAAAATGGGCTGCAATAAGCAATCAACCCACCACTTGTAACAATAGTACTAGCAAGAGACTTATATACCGCTTCACAGTGCTTTGCAGCCCTCTCTAAGCGGTTTACAGAGTCAGCGTATTGCCCCCAACAATTTGGGTCCTCATTTTACCCACTTCGGAAGGATGGAAGGCTGAGTCAACCTTGAGCCTGGTGAGATTTGAACTGCCCGGCAGGCAGCAGAAGTAACCTGCAGTACTGCACTCTGAGTCACCATGGCTCATGTAGAAACATTCATGTTCCCCGGGCGAACAGTTGCAAAGGCAATCACTGGAAGCCTGCAGATCATTTAAGGTTGAAACATTGTCATCACAATTCCAAAAGTGCTTTTTCCAATTGGACTTTCTTGGGGGTTTTTTCCCCCCTTTGAAAATGTTTCAGCTCTCATCCTAGAACAGGGGTCTGCAACCTTAAACACTCAAAGAGCCATTTGGACCCGTTTCCCACAGAAAAGAAAACACCAGAAGCCACAAAACCCTTCTGGTGCCTGACTATTTCTTGAGCGGCCACAAAACTAGCATATGTAGTTGAATTAAATGTTCTGTTTTCTTCTGAAACTTTTCTTTTCTTGGATTTATCCATGGTTGGCCTACCGGGGGTTGAAAAGCTCATGTGTGCCGCCAAGTGTCACACATTGACAGCTGTGAGTGATATTTTGAATGACAGGGAGCCACAGCAGAGGGGTGAAAGAGCCACATGTGGCTCCAGAGCCACAGGTTGCTGACCCCTGTCCTAGAAGCTTGGAAGAACTGAGAACTGAAGAAGCTTCTTGGATGATAAGTGAAACATTTTTGAAGAAAGAAAACCCAGGAAAGCCCAGTTGCTTTTTTGGTGGGGAAAAAAAGCACCTTTGGGACAACCATGACCTGGATGATTGAGAATCTCCATAGACAAATGTCATCACAACTTTATGTGATGGACAGAAGTGGAGAAAAGGACAAGACCCCAACGTTGGACAAGTTAGAAATCTAACCAAATCCACAAAGTTCTGTAGAGTTGAGCACCCTAGAAAAGGCTTCTTAACTGTATTGATCCCCTCAAACTACAGTGTTATATACATTTCCCCAGGAAATAGGTCTCATTGAAAACCATGAACCTTAAATTTGACTGAAGGTGTATCAGATTGCATTATAGAACTCTTTATGATTTATTTATTTGCCAGATTTATACCCTGCCTTTCCTTGGGAAGCTCAAAGCAGCAACCATAGAAATCCTTCTTCCAATTTTTCTGCACCACCACTGAAAGAGAGTGACTAGCCTAAAGTCACTGAGTAGGTTTCTGCATAAATCAGTGTTGGAATAAATACACCGTTCATAGAAAAGGAAAACAGACATTTTTTTTTTGATAATGGATGTATATGTCACAACAGGTTTCACCTTCATATACTCCTATGGGCAGAAGGAGGTAGAGAATTACATAATGCATGAAAGTACCATTTATTCAGCCATTATAAATCATAAATGATACACAATACACGAAGCCACAAACCAAGGTTTCGTAGAAGCTTCCTGTAGCATGCTAAGCAAAACCTGAAGCAAACCAAGTTAGCATGATGGGCAAACACAATCAAGTTGAGGTTTATAGCATCCTGGAACAAAGGCAGTCGGGGAAATGCTTTAAAACAGGGGTCTCCAACCTTGGCAATTTTAAGACTTGTGGACTTCAACTCCCAGAAGGTTCTGTAGCTTTGCTGGCTGAGGAATTCTGGGAGTTATAGTCCATGAGTCTTAAAGTTGCCAAGGTTGGAGACCCCTGCTTTAAAACACAGGTGCACACATACCTTTAGGAGATTAGGGGAGACATGATAGCAGTGTTCCAATATTTGAGGGGCTCCTACAAAGACGAGGGGGTCAAACTATTTTCCCAAAGCACCAAAAGGCAAGACAAAAACCAATGGATGGAAAATAACCAAGGAGAGAAGCTACCTAGAACTAAATAGAAATTCCCTATTACAAAGTGTGGAACAGGTTTTATACCTGGCTAGAAAAAATAGAAATCAAATTAAGAAATAAGAATATAAACTGAACTTCGGTATTAATACACTGGATATAAATATATGTAACAATCCTGCTTACAAAAATGTTAATTATGGGCATACAAAAATAAGAGAAGGATTAGGAAGATGGAATTTAAGTGTAAAGACAAATGTCGATGCAGAAAGTTGTAAAATTGTATATAAATGTTGTTAGTTTTGTACTCTAGCATTCGATGTATGTGTATGTTCTTATTTTTTCCCGTTTGTATTTCTTTTATTATTGTGTTTTTGATTTTAAAATGTAAAATACCTAATAAAAACTATTTTTTTAAAAAAAGGAAATTCCCTAACAGTGAGAGCAATCAACCAATGGAATCGCTTGTCTTCAAACATTGTGGGTGCTGCATCGCTGGAGGCTTTCAAAAAGAGACTGGACAACTTTTGTCTGAAATGGTATAGTTCTCCTCTTCTAGCAGGAAGTTAGATTAGAAGACCTGTAAGGTCCCTTCCAACTGTTATTATTCTATGTTCTATGCCAGTGATGGCTAACCTTTTTGCCGTCGCGTGCCAAAAACGGCGGGAGTGGGGGATCGCGGGTACATGTGCCCACATCCATAATTCAATGTGCCCTGCCCTCCTGTGCACCCATGCACATGTGACACCCCCCCCCGCTCCCCCCTGCTTTTGGCACGTGATGGCACAGTGGGCCTGGTAGGCCCATTTTTTGCCCTCCCCAGGCTCCAGAAGCTTTCTAGGAGCCTGGGGAGGGCAAAAACAGCCTTCCCCATCCCCCCGGAGGGCCTCCAGAGGCCGGAAACAGCCAGTTTCCTGTCTTCCGGTGGGACCAGAAGGCCTGAAAATCAGTTGGCTGGTGCGCGCATGCACACTGGAGCTGAGCTAGGGCAACACTCACGTGCCCACCAATATGGCTCTGTGTGCCATCTGTGGCACGCGTGCCATAGGTTCGCCATCACGGTTCTATGCTCTCACTTGCTTCCAATTCCTACAGGACACTATTCATTACCAGCCTGGTATGTTCCAGATGTTTTGGACCACACATCCTCTCTCTCTCTCAGTCAATTTGGTGCAATCGAGGGGATTAAGCTACCAAAATTACGTTCTATTTCTGAAGCAGTTCAATTCCACTAATACCTGAATGAGAAACTGATTGTCGCTCCCTTATGGATAATGAGATGTCGGAATGCTAGTAATGAGAAGAATTAGAATCCAACATATCAGCTCAGACATATTTGTTTAACCACGGTTTACTGAATAAATGGGAGCGGGTTACATCTGCCCAACACATTTCAATGTTGTGCAGCATGCAAATCCTAACATATAACACCCCAATTTGGCTGAAGGAGTGGAGGAGATAAGACACACAACATTGGGTTGTGTTTTTTTTTTCCCTTCGTCTTTTAAGATCCCATGTGTAATTTAAAAGTAGCACTTTGTTTCTACATCAAAGTTGTTTTAAGTTTGGAGTTTGTCCTTTTTTAAAAAAAAAAAAAAAGTGCAGACGGAATATAATTGTAATCCTCCCAGACCATTCAGAAGAGTGCCAGGAGCAAGTTTGATTCTTGCTTAGTTGCTTCCTTCCCAGGAGGTAAAGGTTATAAATAAGCAGAGAAATACACATCTATATTTAGCCTGCGGAATAGTGTCTAGCACACTCTAAAAAGCAAAAAACCCCAAATGAATTATGGAAAACGAAATGTCAATGCCTCCATTCATGCAACTGAACCGTAAACCGACCAACCACATTTTAACCTAACACGCCGTGTGATTCTTAAACTACAGAAGACGGTTGGTCCGTATGTTGCAAGAATCTGAAAAACGCATAAAAAAAAAATAGTTCAATGAAAGCCAGGCAGCTATGTGGGAGAGCTTTAACCCTGGGCCTTTTCTGTTTCAACCTGGGCTGAATCAGCTGCCACATCAGCTGTTTGCACTACAAAAAAGCACGCTTCAGCTTGTACAAGTGGGTCAATTCCTTCCAGAGCAACGAGAAGGTGCTTGGTTTAGGAAGGGTTACGGGCCTTGCATCTAACCCACATTCCAAAATAGATGGGGAAATGGTGTCCCCATTGTAACGTGCTTTGAAAATCCATTCAACGCACGGTTAATGTAAAGAAGAGGACAGCGTGAGCATCTCTTAAACCTTGCAACAGAAGAAGTTTTTGTTTGGAGGAATGTCCCACCTAAGGACCGCTTGAAGGAACCACCAAGCATCGGAGACCTAATGACAGGCGTGCCTCCGTTCAACTCCATGTTTGTAGAGAAGAGGTACTTTTACTGAGTTTGAAACGATAGCAACAAAAGAAAAGCAAGATCTGAAGCAAAAGGCGCGAAAGTTACATATTGAAAGCAACCCCAAATCCCTCCCCACAAGGACCCAGGCTGAATGTCCAATCCCTAACCCAATGGGTGTCATATGGGCTGCATCTTCAGGTGTTTTCTCCCATTTGGTATTCTGGGATGGTTGACCTTGACTGGGTATAAACAAGTCCATTCAGCTGCGCAGTAGATCATGGGAGCAATCCTCCCTTTTCATTCACACAGGACATCTCTCTCCAGCTCACATTCTCCCACCCAAATGCCAATCTCCCCCCGCCCCCATTACTGTGGCAGCCAATAGCAAGCAAGCATCATAGAGGCTGACACCTGAACTATTCAGAGTTAGCACCCTAAGAGCAAACAGAACATCTGGAGATCACCTGGTCATAACCTCATGATTGCATGCAAATGGCCCCTGGTTCCAAGTTTGCATTTTGGGTAGAAATTAAACAATGAAAACTTTTAGGTAAAACCGTGTTTGTCTGGGGTTCTGTGGGCAGCCAATGGAGCTCTCCACAAAGTCCTAGAACTGTGATGGCAAACCTATGGCATGTGTGCCACAGGTGGCATGCAGAACCATATTGGTGGGCAGACAAGCGTTGCCCTAGCTCAGCTCCAGCACGCATGCGCGCGCTGGCCAGCTGATTTTTGGGCCTTCTGGGCCCAACGGAAGTCGGCAAATGGGCTGTTTCCGGCCTCCAGAGGGCCTCTGGGGACGTGGGGAAGGCTGTTTTTGTCCTCCCCAGACTCCTAGAAATCCTCTGGAGCCTGGGGAGGGCAAAAAATGGGCCTACCGGGCCATCACTTGCCAAAAGCGGGGGAAACATGGGGGATCACGCACGCATGCATGGGGGGGCAGGGCGGATAGAATTACGGGTGTGGGCACGCACGCATGTGACCACCCCGCACTCCCCCAGCTTTAGGCACGCGATGGCAAAAAGGTTAGCCATCACTATCCTAGAAGTTCCCAATGGATGTTCAAGCGATTGTGGTTAAATTAACTCCCCAGTGTTTTTAATTCCTTGACTTGTTAGATCTTAGAAGCTTCACCTTGTTAGTTCTCCCATCTTTACTCCCATCTGCTTTGTTAGGATGTTAGCTACCCTCGGCTTTTGACTGATTTTTTTCCCCATATCCTGCTCAGCAATCTATGAGCTTTCAATTCCAAACGGAGCAGTATATTAAGGGAACCAGATTTGTGTTGTTGTTGTTGTTGTTGTTGTTTAAAATGTCTAAAATGACTAATGGGCACCACGCAACTCACATGCCGTCTTTTCGCCAGGCCGATTGCACGGGGCTGCCACAAACTCTATCTGGGAATCTGCAAAATTAAATATTTACATCTCCTCCGGAAAAAAACAATTGGGCAGAGTCAGAACTAAGAGAGCAAGCAGCTTAAGCGGTTGGCTTAGAATAAATTAAGCCAAAAGCTAGCTAACCGCACAACCGTCGAGCCAAGTAATGTGCAGCTTCTATTTTAATCTGAGATGGAAAGAAGGTTTAGTCTTAGCAGCAAAGCATTTTAAAGGAATGGTGAGTCTTTTGGTCGGCTATTGGACATGGTGGAAGGTTTCTTTCTTAACCTTCCTGGGAAGTTCCTGGTGCAGCAGCCCAGCCTTGTAACCCCAGTTGTACACTTGTTCACAATCCTTTGGCTGCTTTGCCTTCTGGCTTGCTCCTGGGTTTCAGGAAACAAGCAACATCCCTCCCTTTTCCAACTTGTCTCGGCAGGTTGAAGAAAGTCATGTCCACCACAACCCAAGGCTACAGAAGTCAGTGTTAGAAGTTCTGTGAGATGACACTGCAGCTGTAACTGACATAACCTGTTTTTGCTTCGCACAGGTTGAGCTTCACGTTTCACGAGCCGAGATGGCACAGTGGTAAGAGTGCAGTACTGCAGGCTACTTCAGCTGACTGCTAGCTACAGTTTGGCAGTTCAAATCTCACCAGACTTAAAGTTGACTCAGCCTTCCATCCTTCCGAGGTGAGTAAAATGAGGACCCAGATTGTTGGGGGCAATGTGCTGACTCTGTAAACTGCTTAGAGAGGGTTGTAAAGCACTGTAAAGCGGTATATAAGTCTAAGAGCCCTTCCTTCCTTCCTTCCTTCCTTCCTCCCTCCCTTCCTTCCTTTCCTTCCCAGTGGTTAGAATGCAGTATTGCAGGCTAATTCTGCTGACTGCCAGCAATTCTATTCTCGATTCTGACTGGCTCAAGGTTGACTCAGCCTTCCATCATTCCAAGGTGGGTAAAATGAGGACCCAGATTGCTGGGGGCAAGAGGCTGACTCTGTAAACTGTTTAGAGGGGGCTGTAAAAGCACTATGAAGCGGTATATAAGTCTAAGTGCTATTGCTATTTATAAGGTCATGGAAAGTCTGAGTGTATGCATGTATCAGTAAATCCCTTTCTAGCTTGACATCAGGAATGAGTTATCGTATTTTTTTTTACCCAACGTATATTACTATTTGTGTGTACATACATCCCACATGAGCCAGTTTTTTTAAAAAAATGCCTCTTCCCTTGTCTGTTTTGTTACTAATTTATTTCTGTGGTATTACCTTCCTGATCCCCCGCTGATAGAGTTTACATTTTCCGGTCTTTATGATGTTCATTTAGTTCTAAACTCTAAATCTAGTTCTAATCTGCAATCCCCGGGGTCTTCATTTTTTTTTAGTATAAATTAAATTCATAAACAATCAAGGCAAAGGGAAGCATTCCCCATCCCCTACCACCCGCAAAGAGATATGCGGTTATCTGTATTTGTCACTGCTAAGTTCTACATGCAAGAATGAAAATGCATCACTAACAAACGAAAGGAGAAAAAAAAAGGGCAAGAAAATAAGCAGCTGGAGAGGCCCGAAGAGGAGGAGAAAAAATTTGAAGGCCAAAGAAAAAGACACAGCATCACAGAAACAAGAGTTTCCTTCAGGCGCAGATGTCTGCAACAGGGCCCTGTTTTAACAAACAGATGAAGAACTAATTCAAGGAAGGCTTTCTACAACATTGAGGGAAAGCATGTGAGAAACCCAGCTGGAATTATTTCCAAACTCTGCTTGGAATCTTCTCTCCCTACCACCACGCCAATTGTTTTCAATAACTTCAGCTGGTTGTTAGTCTAACTCGGGTGTCAGCAACCCGTGGCTCCTGAGCCGCATGTGGCTCTTTTTTTTTTTTAATTTATATGCCGCCCTTCTCCGGAGACTCAGGGCGGCTTACAATGCGTTAAGCAATAGCCTTCATACTTTTGTGTATTTTTATACAAAGTCAGCTTACTGCCCCCACAAACCGGGTCCTCATTTTACCCATCTTAGAAAGGATGGAAGGCTGAGTCAACCTTGAGCCTGGGGAGAATTGAACTCACAGTAATTGCAGGCAGCTGGATGTTAAATGCTGCCTTAGTAGGAGGCATTAGCCTCCTATGCCACTCAGGCTACTTAGGGCCCTCTGCTGTGGCTCCCTGTCCCATCACTGGCTGGCCCTGCCCCTCGCCTTCCCCTCCCAGTCACTCCTTGCCTGGCCTTGGAAAGCCGAGATACAGAGAAGGGGGAGAGAGGGGGGAGAGAGGGAGATACAGAGAGAGGAGAAGATAGAGAGTGGGAGAGAGAGAGAGGGAGACAGAGAGAGGGGGGGAGACCGGGGGAGATAGAGAGGAAGAGGGAGAGAGAGAGAGAGATACAGAGAGAGGGGAAGAGAGAGAGGGGGAGAGAGAGATACACAGAGAGGGGGAGACAGAGGGGGGAGATAGAGAGGAAGAGGGGGAGAGAGATATATACAGAGAGAGGGGAAGATAGAGGAGGGAGAGAGAGACATAGACACAGAGAGAGATACAGAGAGAGGGGGGAGATAGAGAGGAAGAGGGGAAGATAGAGAGGGGGGAGAGAGATACAGAGAAAGGGGGAGAGAGAGAGACATAGAGAGATCCAGAGAGAAAAGGAGAGAGAGAGGGAGAAAGAGAGAAAAGGCTTTTGTGGTTCCCGGTGTTTCTTAACCGGTTCTCTGCCCTAATGACTGGCTGGGTAGGCATGGCTAGGGGGTCATGTGACTGGGTGGGAGTGAGTGACGTGGAGTTGACCATGCCTAGCCAGGTTTTGTGGCTCCTGGAGTTTTTTTTTTCCCTGTGGGAAATGGGTCCAAATGGCTCTTTGAGTGTTTAAGGTTGAAGACCCCTGGTCTAACTAATAGCCCATTTAGCCCAGGTTTATCTAATCTGGCAGGAGTTTTCAAGGGCTCAATAAAGCATTTCAAAGTCATCTCATTATAAACAGACCTTTGAAAACTGCATCGCCAAAGGGCTGCAGAGCGAGCATGCTGCAAGCTTTTCTGTTACAAATGAGCTTGGACCGGTTTTTGTGTGGTTGGTTGTAGCATATTATGGCACGTGAACCCAAGCCGTGAGACTTATGACACAAATCAGGTTTTTTTTTAAAAAAAAATCATGGTGCAACTCAGGTTTGTTTAGTCTCTCTAGGCAGTCTCCAAATGTATAATTTTAAGTACCAGAATTCATAGCAATGGATATGTTTGCAATGGAATTTGGGAAGTTAAAGTCCAAGTTTATGGTGCCCATCTTGAGGAAATCTGGCTGAGAAAGCCGCATGATTCCAGTTCTTATTTTCTCTTTTTTGAATAGGTTATCCAGTTTTCCCCATGGCTGCCTTCCAGAGATGCCATACCTTAACTAATGATCCATAGCCAGCATGGCTAAAGTGATGGGAATTGCAGTTCATGCAATGGAATGCAATGGAATAGAATAGTTCTTTATTGGCCAAGTGTGATGAGACACACAAGGAATTTGTTTCCGGTACGTAAACTCTCAATGTACATACAACAATAGTGATAAGCAACAAAGTTATAGTCATAAGAAGATAAGGAGATAGGGAATATGAGAATAATGACCGTAATACTGCCTTTTTAGATAGTTTGACAGTGTTGTGGGAATTAGTTGTTTAGCAGAGTGATGGCATGGGGGGGGGGAAACTGTCTTTGTGTTTAGATGTTCTGGTGTGCAATGCTCCATAGCATTGTTTTGAGGGTAGAAGTTGAAACTGTTTATCTAAAGCAGTGGTTCTCAACCTGTGGGTGGGGACCCCTTTGAGGGTCGAATGACCCTTTCACAGGGGTCGCCTAAGACCATTCGAAAACACATATTTTCAAACATATATTTTCACATAATTTCAATATTATTTTAGGAATAATTTTATGGTTGGGGGTCACCACCACATGAGGAACTGTATTAAAGGGTCGCGGCATTAGGAAGGCTGAGACCCATTGATCTAAAGGGAATTGAGTCAAGGCAGGTCAGCGTAGAGCTTATCCTCTTCTCCAAGGCCAGTCCAATCACTCAACAAACACCTGTCCCATTCACTAGCACGGTCAGGAACCCTAACTGGAAACCAGCAGACCATGAAATGTAGACCTCCCTTGGTCCAGTCATTCTCTCTCGGTTCAGCCTACCTCCCAGGAATGTTATTGTGGGGGAAATAGGAAGAACGATGTATATGCTACCTTGATACAAAACCAAAGGCAAGATATAAATTTCATCATGAATATCACACCATCATCCCAGGGCAGCAAGATTTTTTGCTGCTTGTAGTATCCTAGCTAATACTTCAAATCCACTCTGACGACATGCAACAATAACAAAGGGGCACTACTCCAAATTTCCAACCAAGTTCTTCCAAAAGACCAGCTAATATAATCAGCCATATAATCAGTTGGCCATGCCAATATTCATTTGCAAAAAACAGGACAAATAGCATCAACAGGGTTAATGCCAGATGCTCCAAAATTGTTACAGGCTTCCCATTTGTGCCAAAGTTCTATTCTTTCGCCTCTGCCTACAAACCATGTTTCAATACCCCCAAGCCACCAAATCAATGGGGCTGGGTTCAGGCTGTTTACATTTGCAATGGAAGAAGAGTTCTTTCCTCTGTGTAACACCATGGAAGAGTACAGGCTGCTCCGTTCTATGGAAATGGGGGCCTTGCCAACTCCACCCAAATATATGCTCCCTGCCAGAAGGCTGAGGGTGTCATCTATTACTCCTTCCCGCTACAATGTCCTTCCTGTCAACGACTACTTCAGCTTCAACCACAACAATACATGAGCACACAATAGATACAAACTCAAGGTAAACCGCTCCAAACTTGATTGCAGAAAATACGACCTCAGCAACAGAGTGGTCAATGCCTGGAATGCACAACCTGGCTCTGTGGTTTCTTCCCCAAACCCCCAAAACTTTAACCTTAGACTGTCTACTGTTGACCTCATCCCATTCCTAAGAGGTCTGTAAGGAGCGTGCATAAGTGCACCAGCTTGCCTACCGTCCCTGTCCTACTGTCCCCTTTTATTCATATCCATTTCATGTATTAATAACCATGTTTATACTTATACCTGTTATCTAATACATGCTTGACAAATAAAATAAAGAAATAAAGAAAAATAAAATAAATCATCTCGAAAGTTGTACAATTCCATCACTTATTTCCGCAGGAACAGTAAAGGCAGATAATATGAGATGGTTATGAATAAATGGGGGCATTAGGACACATTACTAACACATTGAATCCAAAGTAACAAACCATACTTTTTAGCCTATTGTATTGTGTGACCCAGTCTTCAAGCAGTGCTTCCTGTTGTGGTCCACCAGCAACCTGCAGAGCTGGCAACAGAGTCAGACAGTGAGGAGGCTGGGGAGGACCATGGGCCAGTCCTGGAGTCTGGGGAAGATCCGGACAAGGGCTCCGAGTCGGAGGCAGAGATGAGGCCAGAGCCATCTGCGAGCGATGCGTGGACTCTGGAGCCTCCAGAGGCAGACAGCTGAGAGGCAGAGGAACAGGAGGAGCCTGTTCCTAGTGCGCGCATGTGCAGAGCTTCCAGAAGGCAAGAGCAGCTAAAGCAAAAGGGATGACTCTGGAGTAAGGCCAGGAGATGATTGGCCCCTCCCATAAGGCTTAAAAGAGCAGCAAAGACTCTTGGGCTCTTTGTAGGAAAGCAATGTTGCTAAATCTGTTTCCAGTCGGCGTTTCTTATTTCTGAACTTTGTGGGGCTTTGCCAAGAAAGGCCTTTGGCAGGGTGCCAAAGAAGATAAAGGTTTGTAATAAGCCTGAAGGACTTTTTCTGAAGGACTTGTTTTGGAATTAATTTGGACTAAGCTGGGAATGAAGTAATTCTCGGCTGTTATAATAAAATAGTTTTGTTTGAGACTAATTGTGTCGCTAAGTGAGCCTAGGTCACAACACTTCCTGGGTAAACTCTAATTCTACTTATTTAACTAATCGATGTTACAACCACCTCTTAAGAGGTTGGTCTGCAAGGCTTTGTAAAAAGAAAGCTACCCCGTGTTTGCCTGAATTGTGCTTCAGTCTGTTGCACAAACCCCCGTTTTACATGATTCATTTTTGGTTCAGTGGATTGTGTGAATTCAGCCTACCATGGGTTTCCATAGCCTTAGACCA
This sequence comes from Ptyas mucosa, assembly GCA_012654045.1. Lineage (NCBI taxonomy): Eukaryota > Metazoa > Chordata > Lepidosauria > Squamata > Colubridae > Ptyas > Ptyas mucosa. The sequence goes on along the minus strand of WNWU01000044.1, from coordinate 1,270,599 downwards.
TAGCTATTGATTCCACGACATTTATCTATGTCAGTCCATTCAAGTCTTCCCTATTTTGCCCCCAGGCACAGTAAATATTAAACATCAGAGCTTGTCGGCTTAACTACATACTGAAAAGAGGACCGAAATCTAGAAGTTAAGTCAGAATTTATCGCCAGTCCTTTTAGCATCCAGACAAATTGCCCTGTTACCAAGAGAGAGAGAGAGAGAGAGAGAAGCAGCAGACCAAGGAACAGTCCTGAGCCAGCACAGAAAGCAATATGCAAGGATTAAAAAAAATACTAATCAAAAACTTCTTTGCAGCTGAAGAACACAGGGAGAGAGAGAGAGAGAGAGAGAGAGCGAGCGCAGGACATCCTCAGAGAATCAAAGTTCAACAGAGGTCTTCGTAATGAAAACTCAAAAGAAACACTGGAAAGAGGTGTTTTTTTTAAAGCCAAAAACGGACACGGAGGTTTTGACCAATATGAACTGCAGTCCATTGACACACGCAGACAAAATGTCAAGCTTGAGCCCCACAGAGAGAATTGTACCGTTCAGGCAACCTCCGCCCCCCCCCCAAAATTCTGGTAAATATTATTTTTTTAAGAAAGGGGGAAGCCATAACCAATTGGTGCATTTTAAGAAAAAGCAGAAAAGTATTTAACATCTGTGGCATATCTTTTTTTCCTTCCGCCCCACATAAGCAATAACCTGGCCCTTTCTGAGCAGCTGCTCTCTACTTGTTTTTTGCAACTATTTGTTTTGCTTTCGTGTTGTGCCTTATGGACTATGTATGATCTCTCTCTCTCTCTCTCTCTCTCTCTCTCTCTCTCTCTCTCTCTCTCTCTCTGTGTGTGTGTGTGTGTGTCTGTCTCACGCTCTCTGTCTCTCTCTCTTACACAGGAGAGAATTTTCTGCAAAGCATCAGAAGCACCTTGTGTCATTACTATTGGTCCAAAGATTTGCAATGCAGCCAAAGGTTCCATTTAACTCAGTGGCGAAATCCAGGTTTTTTTACTACCGGTTCTGTGGGTATGGCTTGATGGGCGTGGCTTGGTGGGTGTGGCAGGGGAAGGATACTGCAAAATCTCCATTCCCTCCCCACTCTGGGGCCAGCCAGAGGTGGTATTTGCCGGCTCTCCAAACTGCTCAAAATTTCGGCAACTGGTTCTCCAGAACCTGTCAGAATCTGCTGGATTTCACCCGATTTAACTCCAAGGCACTTAATCCTCTCCCAGACAACAACAAGTGCTCCAGGTGGAAAACTGCACAGTATTATGGTTTGAAGGATACTTTAAACGTGAATGGATTGCTTAGATATTTGCTAACAATGTTCCCTTCTTTTCGGGCCTCCTAATCACGTGGGAAAAATCATGTATATCATAACCCCCGATAATTTATCGGTGTCCTTGATAAAAGAACTCCATCTTCTAAATTCTCTTTTTGCACATGTTATGTCAGCATAACTGCAACTTTACTGTCCTTGTTCCCAAAGGTTATCCACAAAGTACCTGGAGATGATCTCCAGAAAAAAAAGTCAACAAGATAGATGCTGGATGAGAACATGGAGTAAAGCTGTACTGCAAGAAATGAACAAGTGACTTCCAATACAAACTGCCTGTTAAATAAATCAAGAAACTTTAACCCGGTGAAGTTAGCTGGACTCCCATTGTTCTAAAATCTACAATGAATGCTAAAATTTTTGGGTTCTCCCCTTGTGTTAAACCATCAGTCACAATGGCTAAACCACAAACAAGCTACCTTAAAGCTTAATCCAGGGGTGAAATCCAGCAGGTTCTGACAGGTTCTGGAGAACCGGTAGTGGAAATTTTGAGTAGTTCGGAGAACCGGCAAATACCACCTCTGGCTGGCCCCAGAGTGGGGTGGGAATGGAGATTTTGCAATATCCTTCCCCCAGGAGTGGGGAGGGAATGGGGATTTTGCAATATCCTTCCCCCAGGAATGGGGAGGGAATGGGGATTTTGCAGTATCCTTCCCCTGCCACACCCATCAAGGCACACCATGCCCACCAAGCCACGCCCACAGAACTGGTTCACCACAGGCTTAATCCTAATATTATCCCTGATTCCAGGCACTGATCAAAGTGCCTTCGCCTGAGCTAAATTCCTTCTTGCCCTTGTGCCTTAGATGTATCACTCTAGATCATGGGTCTGCAACCTTAAAAACTCAAAGAGCCATTTGGACCCGTTTCCCACAGAAAAGAAAACACCGGGAGCCACAAAACTCTTCTCCGTGCCTGATTATTTCTTGAACGGCCACAAAGCTAGCATATGTAGTTGAATTAAATGTTCTGTTTTCTTCTGAAACTTTTCTTTTCTTGGATTATATCCATGGTTATTGAAAAATTCAATAAATCGTGTGCCGGCAGGTGTCGCGCATTGGTGGTTGTGACGCATATTTTGAGGGACAGGGAGCCGCAGCAGAGGGGTGAAAGAGCCACATGCGGCTTCAGAGCTGCAGGTTGCTGACCCCTGCTCTAGACCACCGCTATGATCATGCCTGGTTTGGGTTGTGGCACTGATAAACAGCCACGACTGACAGATTGATGGGTTCACACAACACACTCAACAAGCAAGCCAGAGTTTGCCTTCTCAATCTGTACAAGCTCAGTTCAGAAATCATACGCGTGCTAAGAAACCACACTTTCAGCTTCTCCTTGACTAGTTCACTTTAATCTGCATGGAAGACGATGCAGTCATTTAATTCAATCACATGAGTTCCTTGTAATCTCAAGCAGTACTATCTATTCCTAGGTTGAGCACCATCAGAATAATTAGAAGGTGTGCTAAGAATCCCAAAGGTGGTTTTTGAAAAGGAGACCGGACTGCTTTTTGATGAAGAAATCAACAACGTTTCGCTTCCCCATCCAGGAAGCTTCGTCAGTGGTGACTGGATAGCAGGTGGTCACCAATAGGGGTGGGTTCTAAATTTTTTTACTACCAGTTCTGTGGGCGTGGCTTATTTTGTGGGCGTGGCTTGATGGTCATGTGACAATTATTTAGGATTTAGCGGAGGTACTGATCTACCAGGCTTTTAACTGCTTGCAGAGCTCTACCGATCTACCCATTTATTTTTGCAGGCACTGATCTACTCATGTATTTTTGCAGGCACTGGTCTACCCATTTATTTTTGCAGGCACCGGTCTACTCATTTGTTTTCTTTTAACACTGATCAGCTGTAGGGTGGCCCTTTGAAGTCAGGAGGCAAGAGTTTAAACAGGTTTTTTTCCCTCTAGCCATCAGCTGGGACTCAGGAGGCAGCAATAGATTGGGGGGTGGGGGGCGTGGGGGCAGGGCAGAACCGGTTCGGTGATGTCATATCGTCATCGCTACCGGCTGGGCCGAACCGGGCCGAACTGGGAAGAACCCACTACTGGTCACCAATGATGAAGCTTCCTGGATGAGAAGCTAAAGATATTCTCCTTCCTGCCAAAAAAAAAAACCAAAACAACACACAATCCAGTTGCCTTTTGAAAAAAAGCACCTTTGAGACTACTATGACCTGGATGATTGAGAATCTCCATAGACATGCGCTAAGAATCCTTTCAACCTGCAAACCGAAGACGATCACGCATTCATCACATGTAGAATGGCCTCCCTCGGGGCCGGATGCGATCACAATATAACCTAAAGCAAATGTCCCTGACTCTCCTCTTGAACTATAAGCAATGGACTACAACGTCCATCATCCCTGGCCAGCATCTTCTTCTCACAACCACTAACCAGAAGCCGATAGAAAGCTTACACAAAGGATATGAATGAGGAAAAGGGCTCACCTGCTCATCCTGTTGACATTCACAGCTATCCTGACTTAGATGTTGGGTATCTCCTCCGTGTTATCGTTCTCCCCGAACACAGGCTGACTTGTCAATCTCCTCCCTCAAATGTGGTACCCTCACCTCTTAGAAATTTCTCTCACTTTATCCAAGGTTCCTTGCCTTTTGAAGCAAGGCACTTTCCTTCCTGAGATTCATTAATTAGAAAAGACAATTAGCTGTGGTTTGATCACTGGGTTCACACTATATCTCTTAACCATGATGTCAGGGGGTGGGTTCTACATTTTTTTACTACCGATTTTGTGGGCGTGGCTTATTTTGTGGGCGTGGTTTAATGGCCATGTGACAATTCTTTAGGATTTAGCAGTGGTACTGGTCTACCAGGCTTTTAACTGCTTGTAGAGCTGTATTGGTCTACCCATTTGTTTTTGGAATGTTCTGGTCTACCTATTTGTTTTACGAGCGCACCGGTCTACCACCACACTGCCTTTTAACACTGATCAGCTGTAGGGTGGCCCTTTGAAGCCCTGCGGCAAGAGTTTAAACAGTTTTTTTTCCTTCCAGACGATCAGCTGGGACTCAGGAGGCAGTAATAGATTGGGGGCGTGGCCAAATAAAAGGTAAGAATAACACGAGGGGGAGGGCCCAGCTCCCGAACAAAGAGAACCGGTTCAGTGATGTCATATCGTCACCGCTACCGGCTCGGCCGAACCGGGTGGAACCCACCACTGCATGATATATTGTACCCAATTTACCAAAACTAACCAACAAGGATCGTCATGACTCAAAACTACTGCATAAGCCATCTGTTATTGTTAAAGGACTAGCTGGGTTTGCAGAATATAATGGTTAACCGTGGTTTAAGCCAGGAATCTTGGGTTGTTGTTTTTTATTCACAGCCCATAGTAAACCATATACTAATTGCATGGATTGATTCTACAAAACACGGTCAGCTAATATATGTTTGGGTGTCAGTATGAATGCAGCCAGTAGCTGTACATTCGTATTAACAGACTAACCTAACCTGAAGGATCCTCTTTAACTCCTAAATGAGATGGAGTAAAAGAGACACTATTAAACTCTGATAAAATCTGCCAAATCCGATCACCAAGGGGGATAAAATACCTTACCAGCAAGAATCTCAAAAGTTTCCGTTCTGCAGACATTTCAAAGCCTTCCCCTTGTGTTCATTTGCTTCTGCCCCAACCTTCCCAACAAATAAATAAATAAATAAATAAATAAATAAATAAATAAACCCACAGAGAAATCAATTAATCTTAAACATATTGCAGCTGGGAAGAAATATATAAATGGCTTTATAAATGGCATTAAATTGATAAGGGCATGTTTTGCTGGGCAAAAATTAAATATTGATTCATTTCCAGCAGGCAGTCCCCTCTGGAATCCGTCTCCGGTTTATTTTTTCTGGTGGTTGTTTTTTTATTTCTCCTTTTTTTCCTGCTCTTTTCTTTCAGCTGTCGTCTTCTAGCTAAGTAATTACCTTTTGTGTCCTCTCTCTTTTGCAAATCTCCGCTCCTAGTCCCTTGGACACAAAAGTCCTCTGCAAAAAGTTGAGGTTGGAGATTAAAAGTTAATTGGCCCTGAGCCAAGGGGAGGAAGAATGGCGGGGAAAGCTTAGAGATGTGGGGAGGGGGGGGAATCTATTGGAAGAGCCACAAATTCAGCCAAGGAGGTGGATGGGGATGGTGTGTATGTATGTATAGGAGGGATTGAGGGCAATTTATTTATTTATTGGTTCGATTGATATGCCGCCCTTCTCCGGAGACTCAGGGCGGCTTACAATGCGTTAAGCAATAGCCTTCATACTT
>WNWU01000044.1:1191928-1235161 GCA_012654045.1 Ptyas mucosa | reverse complement strand
AATAATAATAATAATAATAATAATAATAATAATAATAATAATAATAATAATAATTTATTTCTATACCGCCCTTCTCCCGAAGGACTCAGGGCGGTGTACAGCCTATTAAAAGCACAAGACAAACATCAATTAAAATAATTTAAAATTTTTAAATAATTTAAATAATTTAAAACCCCAAAAATTTAAAACACCTGATTTAAAATTACGTTGATAGCCCTGCCTGAAGGAACAGCAGGGTCTTAAGGGCACAGCGAAACACCCGGAGGTCGGAGATCTTATGCATTTCCGGGGGCAGTTCATTCCACAGGGCTGGGGCTCCCACAGAGAAAGCCCTCCCCCTGGGTGTCGCCAGCCGACATAACTTGGCCGATGGCACCCCGAGGAGCCCCTCTCTGTGGGAGCGAACTGGCCAGTGGGAGGCTATTAGTGGCAGAAGTCGGTCTCGAAGGTACCCGGGTCCTATGCCATGGAGCGCTTTAAAGGTGGTGACCAACACCTTGAATCGCACCCGGAAGACCACTGGGAGCCAGTGCAGCTTGCGCAGGAGGGGTGTCACGTGGGCACATCGGGTTGCGCCCATAACCACCCGTGCGGCCGCATTCTGGACCAGTTGGAGCCTCCGAGTGCTCTTCAAGGGGAGCCCCATGTAGAGAGCATTACAGTAGTCCAACAGGGAGGTGACAAGGGCGTGAGTGACCATGCGCAGGGCGTCCTGACCCAGAAAGGGCTGCAACTGGCGAATCAGGCGGACCTGATAAAAAGCCCCCCTGGCCGCGGCCGTCATATGCTCTTCTAAAGACAGCCGTGCGTCCAGGAGGACACCCAGATTGCGAGCCCTCTCTTTGGGGGGCAATGAGGGGGGGGGGTTCATTAAACTACAATTCCCAACCTTGCCCAGTCTGAGAAATCAAACATTTTAGCGGATGAGACAGAATGCCTAGCCTTCTGCTCATACAGTGAATAGACAGTTAACTCGGGAACGCTTGTAAACCCCTGTCCTTGATTGATTTTATGTTTTGCTACAAAAGCCCTCTGAAGCAAAAGGAGGCAGTAACACTGATAGCAGCAGGAAGGAGGGGAGGGGAGAGAAAATAAAAAAGATGGAGTCAGATAAAGCAGCGAATGCAGGATGATCAATGGAGTGGGTGTTCATCTTATTTACAAGGCTGTAACCAGGCAGTTCAGAAAACAGGAAGCGACTACCATCACTCAAAAGAAAAAAAAGATTATTTAAGAGCATCTGGGAAGCCGCCAGGCTTCCGCCCCCCTGCGGAAAAAGCAGTGAGTAAGAGGCTTGCAGCAATGAGACCATTCTCTTGTGACATTCATGGGATAAAGACCAGGCAGGGCAGCTCCAGACATCACAATAAGGCCAAAGTTTTAGATGGCACAATGAAACCAGCATCTTCGGCTGGATTCCCATAAATCGTGTCCTTCGGATCGCTCGTTTCTTGCTCTTCAGCGGTGACAGCTGCAAACAAATCGGGGAAATTTCCTCTCTCCGCCTGGGATTTAAGGATGCTCTCCTTTTGAACCTACCGTATTTTTCGGACTATAAGTCACACTTTTTTGTCTCCCAAAAGGGGGTGAAAATGCCTGTGCATCTTATAGACTGAATATTGCCAAAGTCCTGCCCGCCCGCCATTTTTGTTTTTTTTTTACCTCAGCATGACCCATTTTCAGGCCTTTTTAAGGTCTTTTCTAGGCCCATTTTCGGGGCTTTCTTTGACTCGTTTTTGACACTTTTTGGGCCCATTTTTGAGACTTTTTTGGCCCATTTTTTCAGCTTTTTTCAGCCTATTTTTGAGGCTTTTTTCAACCCGTTTCTGAGGCTTTTTTCAGCCTATTTCTGAGGATTTTTTGACCTGTTATTGAGGCTTTTTTTGGCCCGTTTTCAAGGCTTTTTTGCCCATTTTCAAGGCTTTTTCCAGTTCATTTTTGAGGCTTTTTTTTGGGGGGGGGCAATTTTTTTGGAAAAAAACGGCCTGAAAAAAGCCTCAAAAATGGGCCAAAAAAAGGCTGGAAAAGGCCCGGAAAAAGATCTGAAAATGGGGTGAATGGAGAGCAAAACCTTTTTTGTTGTTGTTGATTTTCTCGTCTAAATTTAGGTGTGTCTTATAGTCAGGAGAGTCTTATAGTCTGAAAAATACGATACTTCTCTCTCTCTCTCTCACACACACACACACACACACCCCCGATAAGCCAATCTTAAGCCCAGAAGAAGCTCTTCTTCTCCATGGTTCATGACCGAACGTTGCAAGCTTGACTCTTCAATATCTCTACTGAAACCTTTTGCAGTTCTCTTTGTGCTTAGAAGATGCCAGGTTCGCCTTAATTTATTAGAAGACATGAATAGATTCTTAACTAAGCCTTCCCCCCCTCCCCTCCCCCTCCCCCTCCTCCATATGGATCACACTCAGAAAATGAAAGCCTTCCCATGAAAACCAGTAAATGCAAAGGATAATCTACTTTATCCACAACCTACTTTCTGAAGTTGAGAAAAGCGGGTGTAAAGTCAGACGCATTGATAATGCATGGTCTGCTTTTAAATTCCTATCATAGCAGAATCTTGTCAGGTCAACCGAAGTTTACAGAATAATGAGCCATCTATTGAGCCTCTCAAAAACTCTTGGCCAAAAATAGCAATAGCAATAGAACTTAGACCTATATACAGCTTCACAGTGTTTTTACAGCCCTCTCTAAGCCGTTTACAGAGTCAGCCTCTTGCCCCCAACAATCTGGGTCCTCATTTTACCCACCTCGAAAGGATGGAAGGCTGAGTCAACCTCGAGCCTGGTGAGATTCGATCTGCCAAACTTCTGGTAGCCGGTGATGAACAGAAGTAGCCTGAAGTACTGCACTCTAACTACTGTGCCACCACGGCTCAAAAAGGTCCCATTAATGGAGATCCAAATGGCCTCAACTCTGTGAGATTTTTAGGACCCTGAAGCCTTGGCTGGGTCCTCCATTTTGGCCACAAGATTAGTTGAGTTTTGCTGCTGATATGGCTTTTATTTTGGGACGTCGTTATTTTAATCAGGTGTCATCGGGTTTTGTGGTGATTTGACCTACATGCATTCCCTGGCGTCTCTGCTGTGAAATGGGCAGCTCTCCAAGTTTTATAGACATATTAAACACACAAATCAATAAAAGATCATTCAGGCCGTCAACATACTTGAGTTTCACATATTCCTGATGTATGCTTTGGGATAGATCAGGGGTCAGCAACCTGCAGCTCTGGAGCCGCATGTGGCTCTTTCACCCCTCTGCTGTGGCTCCCTGTCACTCAAAATATGCGTCACAACCACCAATGTGCAACACCCACCAGCACTCAATTCATTGAGCTTTTCAACCCCTGGTAGGCCAACCATGGATAAATCCAATTCAGAAGAAAACAGAACGTTTAATTCAACTACATATGCTAGTTTTGTGGCTGCTCAAGAAATAGTCAGGCACGGGAAGGGTTTTGTGGCTCCCGGTGTTTTCTTTTCTCTGGGAAACGGGTCCAAATGGCTCTTTGAGTGTTTAAGGTTGCAGACCCCTGAGATGGATGAACCTGGCCAATTGTGGTTTATTCTACTCTAAAGTAAGCGAACAAATGAGTGGCAAAGGGCACGGGTCTCAACGTTGATATAGGCTTAGCTTTAAAACCCGTTAGATTAGGGAAGGTTGAGCTAATATGAAAGTAGATGAATTAGATGGGAAAGGAAGGGAAACTGAGCCGAAATTTACAGTTAGATGCAGAGACAATTTAGAAGATTATTGCTTTAGGTAATGAAGACTGGAATAGCATATCTTTCTGGCTTCCTTATTGTTTGTTAGGGAGATTTTTATTTCATTTGTTTGCTGTTAGGCAGCATGGTTCCATCCTGTAAATACTACTGTTTCCCTCCACTCGAATAGCAGACTAGCCTGCAGGTTTTGTGCCAAAGGATCAAATGGAATGAAAATGAGAATATAATGGATCAGATTGAGAATAATATTACAGCATGTCAATTTAAATTACGAGCACGACAGAGGAAAATGTTTTCCTCTTGTTGTGGCAGAAAGAAGAGAATATTAACTGGCGTTTATGGGGATGATTCTAGAACAAATAGTCTTTTTGAAGCTGTCATTTTTTAGGTTTCAGTTCTTCTCTCGACCTTGGTGCTCTCTTGGAGCAATATCCACAATTTATCTCTCAGCATGGCATTGCCAGTGGTGGCTGGGGATTATGGCCATTGAATCCCATGGTGTTTTATAGAACAGTGTGTTGTTTTCAGAAATGTCACCATGATCAAGCAGGAAAGATCAGTGGTGGGATTCAAGTAATTTAACAACCGGTTCTCTGCCCTAATGATTTCTTCCAACAACCAGTTTGCCAAACTGCTCAGAAAGTTAACAACTGGTTCTCCCGAATTGGCTGAATCCCACCACTGGGATAGTTTCTGTGCAGACTCCCCCCTCCCCACAGACACACCCAGTGGGGACCTCATCCTTAATAGGTACATGTCACATCTGTGGAAACGGCTGTAAATGAATTTTGAATTTTCCACATGCAGTGTTTTGGGTTTTTTTTTTTGAAAGATGTAACTCAATTCTTTTGAAAAGGAAAGAGCTGAAGCCCATAGGCAGAGGTCTTTGTAAAGAGGATGAAGATAACTTCACCTTTAAAAAAAAGATGTGAGTGAAAGGGAAACTTTGAGAATGAATCATCAGTCTTGAAATAGATAGGACTGGATGGGTTCCTCACTCGAGAGGTGAGAAGTCCAGACCCCAAGTTGCTTTTAAATCCACCTCTTTATTGTTGCCTGTTTTCGGATTGAAACGGGTGTGGAGATGGTTGACAATCCAGGATGAGATAATGGATTTGTACGTTTGCCAGGTTCACAGCTGTTTGTCAAAACAATATTTTCAAAATGTCCTGTTGATGGGAGTGCCCTCTCAGTATTAATACCGCACGGTGGAATTGGCTTGGAATTTTCCAGCAATCTGATTGCAAGGGGAGATAAGAGGATTTTGCACTTCCTTCCCATTCTCTGTTTAGATGAAGATCAGACGATATCATAAAAGGAATTGATGTGATTGCCTTAGTCCACAATTGCCCACAAAGTCTTCTCCAGACCTTGAAACTCTCTTTTAAGACATACTTTCTCCGGCATTTCACGGAACGTAGAATAATTACCCATCATGATTGCTCATTATGGTTGCATTCACCCGACACATTAAACCAGTGGTGAAATGTAAAATTTTTTACTACCATTTCTGTGGGCATGGCTTGGTGGTGGGGATAATGTGACTGGGTGGGTGTAGCCAACTTTTTTTTTTTAACTTTTAAAACCATTTTTTCTACAACCTCTTTGGCCAAAGAGGTTGTAGAAAAAATGCTTTTAAAAATTAAGAAAAAGCCTCCGATGATTGCGCAACTCAGCTGGGCATGGGGGGGGGCGGGGATTTTTGCTACCGGTTGTCCAAACCACTGGCCACCATCACTACCAGATCAGGTGATCCGGTTTGAACCGGGAGCATTTCACCCCTGCATTAAACATTAAACTTGCCTACTGAGTTGACCCAGGTCAGCACAATAGATCTATTCGTTTGCTTATTTCTAATCTTTGTAGCTTGCCTCAGTGAAGACAGTATGAACCACGGAGCAAGAGAAAACAAAGCAATGGAAGTCCAAACAGCATACCAACCAAGACGAGGCACCCATAGTCAGTCAAGAAAGTTCAAAGTGGAATATTTTAATTGACTTGCAGAACGCAGTGAGGAAGGATGTGAGTCAGTTCGGCCTAGTGGTGAAGGCACTGGATTAGAAACCAGAACACAGTGATTTTTAGTCCTATTTTAGGCATGAAAGCACAGCTGGATCCCTTTGGGCCCATTGGGGTGGGGTTCCCAGTGACATCTTTCCATGATGTTGGATCAGATAAGCAGAATCGATTTTGGCAAGAAGATCAGGGGTGAAATGCTCCCGGTTTGGACCGGATCACCCGATCCGATAGCGATGGAAGCGGGTGGTTCGGAGAACTGGTGGCAAAAATCCCTGCGCATCCGCCCCGTGTCCAGCTGAGCTGTGGGATCATCAGAAGCTGTTTTTTTTACTTTTAAAAGCATTTTTTTCTACAACCTCTTCAGCCGAAGAGGTTGTAGGGGAGGAAAAATGCTTTTAAAAGCCTCTGATGATCCCAGCTGAGTTGCCTGATCATCTGAGGTTTTTAAAAGCATTTTTTTTACAACCTCTTTGGCCTTTTAAAAGTATGCTTTTAAAAGAGGTTGTAGAAAAAATGCTTTTAAAAGTAAAAAAAAACAGTTGGCCACGCCCAGCCAGTCACGTTAAAACCACCACCACCACCACCAAGCCACGCCCACAGAACCGGTAGTAACAAATTTTACATTTCACCACTGAAGAAGATGCCTGATGTAACGTGGTGCTGGGGAATTCTGGGAGTTGAAGTCCACATATCTGACAGCTGCCAAGTTTGAAAAACACCGTTTTAGACTCGGACAACAATCCCTCAAGGCTGAGTGGTTGAATCCTTCTCCCTCAAGTCAGAATTTTGCAAAAAAACCCCAAGTGTGCTGGTTTTGGATTATGGAACCAACATTCCATCTGCCTTGTCACCACAAAGCTCGTGCAATTATGATACAATCGTTAATCATTGCCTGTTCTGGTTGTGCTTTTTTTTTTTTTTAACGCCAGCTGCATCCTTTTTGTCTTGCAGGGCAAACGCAAAGAAAGTTAGATAAATTTCCTGTCCTTTTGCTCAAAAAACTGATGACAATGACCAACCCCTGTGAGGCTCTGCTTTAAAGACGCCAGATTGAAAATGACACAGGATTGCGCAAACACCACGGGGAATTTTTCTGCCAGTACCCACTTCTAGTAAGAGTTTGGAATTGTTGACGGTCTAAAATATCCACTATTTTGTTTTCTCTTCTGACCAGCTCATATGATCTACTTTTTTTTTCTTGTTCTGTGTTTCACTTCTGCATCATCCCCTCCCTTCACCAAAGGGATGGTTGAGATGTGGAAACCGTCTTCCTTCTCTTTGATGAACCTTTGGAAGGAGAAAATTGCAACAGGTTCACTTCCTCTACTTGACTTGAAGTAATAACTAAGTCAAAAGTTCCCTCCCAGTAGCCTTAATGAGCATTTAAACTGTTGGCTAAGAGTGTTTTGCATTAGGATAGATTTGTTTAGTCATATATTAACTTTTTAAATGGCCATATCTGCTTTCTAAAGATAGAAGGCCACAGATTAATACTAATCTGTTGCATCTGTGGGAAAAAAAAATATTTTTATGTAACGGGTTAGGATTTTAGGGCGTGTCAATTTTTTTCAACTTTCAATTTCCAAAACAGTAGGGGTGCTCCAAAGTTATGATGTGCCTTGAGGACTGTAAAGATATTTTAGTTATTTTCATATAATTGAGGTGTGCTTGGTAAGGAACTACATAAATTAATTTTTTAACATTTGGTTTGTTTCAATAGGATATCGCACATTGTGCAAAACCACAAAATGCTTAATCACGGCTTACTGAATTGGCTGAAGTTGAACAACATGGTAAGGTATATGGATCATCGCTTTCAATTCACAAAGGGGTGGACTGGCTAAGCTGAAATGCACGCAAACTACATTGTACACTAGTATGATGTGTGGAATCCTACACTACATGCTTTTATTTTTTTTAAATCAAGTGGGATCCATTCTACGACTGCTTTGGTCTACCTGCCATCGGTTCTTTATTTTGTCGCATTTCTATGCCGCCCCACTCCCAAGAGACTCTGGGCGGCTTCCAACAGAGAATAAAACAATGCAACAATATCCCATACAAAAGTTTAAAGAAGACATTAAAACATTAAAACACATACACTCCAATTTGTGGCCGGGTCTCGCAAGATCACTATAACGAGATCAACGGCCCCAGGCCTGCCGGAAGAGCCAGGTCTTCACCGCTTTTCGGAAGGCCAATAGGGTGAGGCCGGTCCGGACTTCAGGAGGTAATTGGTTCCAGAGAGCCGGGACAGCCATAGAGAAGGCCCTCCCTCATGGGCCCACCAGCTGACATTGTTTAGCTGATGGGACCCGGAAGAGACCGACTCTGTGGGATCTTACCGGTCGCTGGGAGCTATGCGGTAGAAGGCGGTCTTGAAGATACTATCTTCTTGCTATGTTTCTTGTTGTATTTTATCCACTTGATAAAAAGCGTCCATGAAAGAGACCTAAAACAGGATGGATCGACAACATCAGCAAGTATTGCTGGCCCAACTGGCAAAAGAAAACTCAGGACCATATAGGTTGGAAATATGAGGAAGAGGCCTTCACCCTGCAGTGGACAGACAATGATTAAAATGATGATGATGATGACACTATATCCACAACATTACACATATGTCTTACAAACATACTACGATTTAAATGTGCTTTGTCAAATAATTATCATGAGCTAAAAGTGTTTCACCTTGCAGTGGACAGACAATGGTTAAAATGATAATGTTGATGATGACCAGAGGTGGATTTCAGCAGGTTCTGACCAGTTCTGGAGAACCGGTAGCAGAAATTTTGAGTAGTTCGGAGAACCGGTAGTAAAAATTCTGACTGGCCCCACCCCCATCTATTCTCTGCCTCCCGAGTCCCAGCTGATCGGGAGGAAATGGGGATTTTGCAGTAATCTTCCCCTGGATTGGGGAGGGAATGGAGATTTTGCAGTATCCTTTCCCCAGAGTGGGCTGGGAATGGAGATTTTACAGTATCCTTCCGCTGCCACTCCCACCAAGCCATGCCATGCCCACCAAGCCACACCCACAGAACTGGTAGTAAAAATTTTTGAAACCCATCACTGATGATGAGCCTATATGCACAACATTACACATACGTCTTATAAACGTTCCATGATTTAAATGTGCTTTGTCAAATAATTATCATGAACTAAAAATGTTATTCTATTTTGTCTTTCAAATGAAGATCTCATTCTACTTGAGGAAAAAAAAAACCAAGCCTTTTTATGAGCACATTAAATTTTGACTTTCTAGCTAACATCTTCCATAAATCAAAACCTCTGAACTTCATGATCGGATCAAGCCTTAGAAAGATCTCTAAGAAAAGTGATGTTTCAGTCATGTCAGCTAAGAAAAAAATGAAACTGATGGATGGAGACTAATGAAATCAGAGTAACAATTTTGGCCTTCACTTTGTTGAGTGAGGTTCACCACATATTATTGTCTGGGCTATTCGCATCCTGAAGCACAGATGTAGAGGGTTCTTTGGGGTTAACGTAGCTGCCCAGAGGCTCAAAAGCTGCAAACTTCATGGGTGGAATAAAGCTGTTATTGTACATTCCGTTAAGGCAAGTGCTAACCAGGTTAATCCCGGGTTGTTTCTTCACAGGGGAGCCCACCACCAAAATATCATGTAATATGTATGTCTGCCTTCTCTGAATTTACTTTCTGGTGTGGCTCATTAAATGAGCTAAGGCATAACCCGGAGTAGGATGTCCAGAGGAGAGAATGAAAGGAGTTAAGATGATGTGGGAGAAGAGCAGACAGACCTGAGGGGGGATGGAGTTAAGCACGTCATCAGCTTAGCATTGTTACGTTGCCACAAATGCTCAAAGTCCAATCCCTCTTGAATTCCGTTGACTCTTATCTGGCGCCGATTCAGAGTTGCTCTTCAGTTGACTAGATTCTTGTGTATAGGCTTGAGCAATAGATCTTCTGAATTACAACTTAACATATACGATCTTGATCCTTTGCACTTGACAGATGGCAGTTGGAGGTAGAAAAGATGCAGGACTTCAGTCACAAAGTTGTAGACCCTCCCTTGGCTTGTTGGACTCTGCTGGTGACCTTCTACCGCTGCACCATAGAGAGTATTTTAACTTACTACACCTGTGTATGGTTTGCCAATTACACAGTGGCAGATAGGACAGCGCTCCAGAGGGTTAACACCATTGCCCAGAGCAAGGGTCTGCAACCTTAAACACTCAAAGAGCCATTTGGATCCATTTCCCACAGAAAAGAAAACACCGGGAGCCACAAAACCCTTCCCGTGCCTGACTATTTCTTGAGTGGCCACATATGTAGTTGAATTAAACATTCGGTTTTCTTCTGAAATTTTTCTTTTCTTGGATTTATCCATGGCTGGCCTACCAAGGTTGAAAAGCTCAATAAATGGCATGCTGGTGGGTGTCGCACATTGGCGGTTGTGATGCATATTTTGGGTGACGGGGAGCCGCAGCAGAGGGGTGAAAGAGCCACATGCGGCTCCAGGGACACAGGTTGCTGACTCCTGGCCCAAAGGATCATTGGTTGCCCTCTCCCCACTTTGGAAGAGTTTTATAACTCCCGCTGCCTTAAGAAAGTTCAAAACATTCGTAAAGATCCTTCTCATCCTGGGCACCCTTTTTTTTTAAACTATTACCATCTGGTAGACGGTACAGGATAATAAAAACGAGGACAAATAGGCTGAAAAACAGCTTCTATCCCAGGGCAGTAACTATATTGAATTCTATTGTATAGTGCAATATTAATGCAATATCAGGCGGTTTTAATTCAATTGTATAGAATGTGAAGGATGTATGTTTTTGTTTTATTTTTATAGTCTAACTCCCATTAGAGAGCCAAGCCTTTTTCCTTAGGTAGTCCTCAAACACACAACCACAATTAAGCCCAAAATTTTTGCTGTTAAGCAAGACATTTGTTAAGTGAGTTTTGCCCCCATTTTACAACCTTTCTTGCCACAGTCATTAAGTGAATTACTGCAGTTGTTCAGTTAGTAACAGGTTGTTAAGTGAATCTGGCTTCCCCATTGACTTTGCCTTTCAAGAGGTGTATTACATGACCCTGGGATATTGCAACCGTCGTAGATATGAACCAGTTGCCAAGATCTGAATTTTGATCACGTGACAATGGGGATGCTGCAACGGTCATACGTATGAAAAAAAACCCGATCACATGTCACCTTTTTGAGTGCCATTGAAACTTTGAACTGTCACTAAATGAACCGTTTCTAAGTCAAGGACTACCTGTATTTCTGTTGTGGCCCGTCGGCGGCCTGTGCAGCTCGTAGCTGATTCCAACAGCAAGGAGGCTGGTGTGGTGCTGCGCCAGCAGCTTGTGCAGCTGGCACTCGAGTCAGACAATGAGGAGGCTGAAGAAGATGTGGTGCCAGAGGTGGGGATTCAGCCAGGGCCTTCAGAACCTCCAGAAGCTCCCTTAAGTGAAGAGGATGAAGAGGAGGAGCCTCTTCTCAATGCACGGGCACACAGAGCTGCCAAAAGGCAGGAATTGCTCCTCAGGAGGAGGTCTCCTCGAGAGTAAGGCTTAGGGCTAATTGGCCACTCCCTTAGCCTATTTAAGGAAGGACGACAACTAAGGCAATTTGCAAGGAACAACTTCGTTCACTCTCCTTCGTCTTGATCCTAGTTCTCTGCAAATTACTTCTGGGCTTTCTGCCAACCATAGTAAAATTACGATTATTTATTCTTTGGATTCTTGTAGGCTGTTAAGAAAGTTAATTAACAGCCTTTGTTTGAAAAAGACTGATTCAATTTAGTAAACTAAGGTTTGTACAGACTTTGTGTGTGCTGCGTTCTTTGGGGTCCGTAGCTGAGGCAGAACAATTGGTCAAATAAAAACTTAACAGTCACCTAAGCCGCTGTGGATACAAGAACCGCCCATTAAAGGGCCGTCTTTAGCTTTCCACTCTTCAGTAGAAGATCATCTGTAAGCAGGCAAATCATAATGTGAAGAAATACGTTCTTCTCCAGAATTTGATGGGGTTGAGCAGCTGCGACAGACCTTGGATGAACCGGTACTTCGGCTGGCCAAGGTAACATTGAAAGATGGAAAGAGAGAGAAGAAAAAAATAAAATAAAATCTCCCACTGAGATGAGACAGGGAATAGATCCTCTATCCAATATAGAGATAAGCTGCGAAATGGAGAACGGTCATATCGCCAGTCTGAGTAATCTATCCACCTTTCGTCCATCGTGCGTCATCAAATATGAAGAAAGCTTTTTAACACCAAACAAATGCCTCGCATTGGGACACACACACACACACACACACACACCAGATATTCAAGCTAGGGGGGGGGGGAGTGTTTTGCTTTGGAACAGATCCTTCATGTCAACAATGGAAAGTATTAAAAATATAAACCCCCCAAAATCCTGGATGATCGTATGGAACGCACTCAATTGGCTTTTCCCCAGTCTTGTACGTATAATGCGTCCCTCACCCTCTCAAGGTGGAAAATGCAAAACCCCAGAAAGGAGGACAAGAGAGAGTGTAGATTTGCATGTAAGCTAATCTAAAGCTACAGATGCAAATTTCAGCATTAGTTGTTAGATTCGATGACAGAAGAGACGGATACAGCTCTTTCAGTGACAACAGCTCTTTATTAGTGGACCAGTACAACCCAACAACCTCCTTGTCTGGCAGCGTCCCCTTTTATAGAGGGCCGCCGGACAGCTTAACCAATAAGCTTCAAGTATTTTCCTGCCGTTTTGGAGGACCTGAGTGAAGCCTATGGCTCATTCCTTATATGGTGCATTACATTAGAGAATTTAAAAATGCCCCCATTCTCTTTGCGGGACAGATAAGCCTTGCCTTTACTACATTGGGATAAGAATTTCCACCGAGGCGATTGCTAAATGAGTCACGTGCAATTTTATCAGCTTTTCTTTGTCCCAATTGTGAAGAAGAATACCTGCAGTCGTTTAGAGAATCTAGCCTTCCTCATTTGACTTTGCTTTTTTTGGAAGCCAGCAGGGAAAGGACCTGCAGGACCCCAGAATGCTGCAACATATATGTATTTATGACTTAGCATGACTTAGCATGATGTGACTCTTTGTTTCCACCCGGAAGAACTTCCTGTTTGTCTCTTCTCCCATGTCTTCCTGACATGGCCAACTTCCTGTTTGTCCCTGTGGCCAATCCCCTCCTTTTGCAGCAACTTTCCCCAACATGGGCTGACTTCGTGTCTGCTCTTTATGACCCTCCCCCTCCTTTTACAGGAATCTTCCCAACATGGCTGACTTCCTGTCCGTCCTTTATGGCCGTCTCCCTCCTTTTGCAGGGATCTTTTGGTTCTCTTGTGCACGCACTTTGCGCGCGATCGCCTCTTCGTGCATGCGCTTCGCGTGCGATCGCCGCATGCCAAACCTCCGCTCCACGCAAGCAAGTTACAAATCTGCCCAGCTGAGGTGTGGCAATCCACTCTGCCGCACCTATCAGCTGGGCTAAAAAAGAAGAAATAAAAGGTAAGAATAATGCGGGGGCGGGCGGGAGGGCCCAGCTCCCGAACAAAGAGAACTGGTTCGGTGACGTCATATCGTCACCGCTACCGGCTCGGCCGAACTGGGCCGAACCGGGAGGAACCCACCACTGAAAGGCATTTAAAAAAGTGACTTATTTTGACCATTAACACATTTATGAACATTAGGGCATCCCTGTGGTCACATGATCAAAAACCAGTTGCTTGGCAACTGGCATGTATTGATTAGATTAGATTAGATTAGATTAGATTAGATTAGATTAGATTAGATTACAATTCTTTTTTTTTTTAATTTGATTTATATGCCACCCTTCTCCGGAGACTCAGGGCAGCTTACAATGTGTTAAGCAATAGCCTTCATACTTTTGTATATTTATACAAAGTCAATTTATTGCCCCTATAATCTGTGTCCTCATTTTACCTACCTTAGAAAGGATGGAAGGCTGAGTCAACCTTGAGCCTGGTGGGATTTGAACTTGCAGTAATTGCAGGCAGCAGATGTAAATGGATGTTAATAACTGCCTTAGTCTGCTGAGCCACCAGGGCTGTTTATTCTTTATTGGCGAAGTGTGATTGGACACACAAGGAATTTGTCTTGGTGCATAGGCTCTCAGTGTACATAAAAGAAAAGATACATTCGTCAAGAATCATAAGGTACAACACTTAATTTACTTATTACTGTATTTATGACGGTTGCAGTTTTCCTGGGGTCACGTGATCATCTTTTGTGACCTTCTGACAAGCAAAATGTCAGCAAAAGAGCCTGGTGACGCAGTGGACTAAACTACTGTTAAAATAGTATTTAGCTGCTAGCTGCCTGCAATTACTGCAAGTTCAATTCTCGCCAGGCTCAAGGTTGACTCAGCCTTCCATCTTTCTGAGGTAGGTAAAATGAGGACCCGGATTGTGGGGGCAATAAGCTGACTTTGTATAAAAAAGACCACCACTTAGGGGGGTCGAAAGCCCTACTAAGCAGGTATATACAAAAGTATGAAGGCTATTGCTTAACACATTGTAAGCCACCCTGAGTCTCCGGAGAAGGGCGGCATTTAAATCAAACTAATAAATAAATAATAAATAAAATAATAAAATCCACGGAGAAGCCAGATTCACTTAACAACCGTGTTACTAACTTAACAACTACAGCGATTCACTTAACAACCGTGGCAAGAAAGGTCATCACATTGGCAAAAAGTCACTTAGCAGCTCTCTTTTTGCTTAGCCTCAGAAATTTTAGGCTCCGTTGTAGTCATAAATTGAGGACTAACTCTACAGCAGAATAAATATACCAGAGTCTTTAAAAAAGTAACAAAGTGAATGTTCCCAGCAGTTCTCTATGAGGCCCCAGTGGGAGGCAATTGAAACGGGCTTGTAAGAAACACAGTTCTACAACCATCCATTCTTCCCTAATTTGTGCAATTTTCTACAATAGGCCACACGTTTTCTGGAAGAGCCACTTCCCTTGTTTGCTACGTTCGCTAACTTCTCCATCAGCGGCTGCACACCAATTTAAAAAGCCGAGGAGGTGATTCCTCTCCGTTTACTGGCATATTAGAAAATGAAAAATCACTCTACAATTTCTTTTTGCTTGCTCAAAATTGCTCTTTGTCAGACGTAATATGCAGCAGCAGCATGCCACACAAGACATTGTGGTGCATCGGTGACAGAGTATTATACGGTGTGGGCCAGACGACATGCTCAATCTAAGTATGAAATGGCAGAGGTTGAAGCTTCAAATAACTCGGTAAGGGTTCTGAAGAATGCCCGTCGCATCTCACGCTAACTAAAATTGCTGACAGCGTCCGAGACAGTTCCAGGGGGCCGGAAAGGCAGCCACTGTTTCCCAACAAAAGAGGGTCTCAGAGTTTTTGAGTCTCCTTGGCTGATGTCATCTAGAGCCTGAAATATCACTGCTGAGTTTGCAAGCAGCCGTGTTATTTCTCTGCCCTATAGTATTGATAAAGGAAGTCATGCGAAGCTGTGTCATGCAACCATTTCCCCAAATGGGGAAACTGTGCTGGGATGATGCTTCATAAAGTCGAGGGAGTGAGGTGGGCATTTACAATGTTCTAAGGCGAAAGAAAAATTAAACTTTTGTCTGCATTGATTTGGCTCTAATGAAGGAGAAAATTTGTAGCTCAGGGTCGAAATGAGGAGGTCCCTGGTGCTCTCTGAGCTTGCTTGTTTTCTGGCAGACGTTTCATTACCCAAACTAGATAATATCATCCAGTGGTGGGATTCAAATAATTTAACAACCGGTTCTCTGCCCTAATGATCGGCTGGGTAGGTGTGGCTCGGTGGTCATGTGACCGGATAGGCGTGGCCAACTCAACGTCACTCGCGTCGATGGGCGCTTCGGCTTAGCTGTTACAATGTAATAAGGGTTAACCAGAGAGGCAGTTTCTGTAAACAGGGCAATAAAGATTAGTCTAGAAATAACACCAGAATGTTTCCTTCCTTACAGGATTAGCTCTGTAAAGTGGAAAAAAACAAAGTGAGATTTCTTCCAACAACTGGTTCCCCAAACTGCTTAGAAAGTTAACAACCGGTTCTCCCGAATAAGTGCAAACTGGCTGAATCCCACCAGTGACATCATCCGTACTGATCAGAAACATCAAACCAGGTAACATCATCCGTGAATCATCAGCCCGGATGATGTTTCCTAGTTTGGACAATGAAACATCTGCAACCAAACTCGAGAGCACCAAGGACCCCTAATTTTAAGGCTTGCGGACTTCAACTCCCAGAATTCCCCAGCCAACAAGCAGAGGGCACCAAGGACCTCTGATTTGGGCCCTCAACAACATTTCCATCATCTTTGGTTGAAGGCTTCACTATATATATATATCTTATATATCCCACCATGAGTGAGACTAGCTTAAGCGATGGTTAGTGACATCACCGTTGAAATATTATTTTCCTCCTTACTCGGCCACCACCCAAGAGCTGTGATATCTCTCTTATTTTGGAAAAAAAAGTCTTGGAGTGCAACGACTGGAAACAGAAGCAATAGGATAGGATCAGGCTTAGCTTGATGCTGGTGTAGATTTTGACCAGCCTGAGAATAAACTGAGAGCAGTTCAGCCTGGTAATTGAGATGGATCTGGAGATGAGTCTTGGATTGGTTTGAGACTCTATAGCAGGGATGTGCAACCTTGGCAACTTTGACCTGTGAACTTTCGCAGCTGGGGAATTCTGGGAGTTGAAGTGCATAGGTTTTAAGTTGTCAAGATTGGGCACCCCAGCTCTATAGCAACAGATTTTGTACCAGCCCTTGGGCACTATTTTATGCCTTAAGGCTGCTGCGAAGATGGCAGGACATCTGCAGTCTTGGAGAAAGCAATATCATGCCTATCATCCACTAAATATTTTCTTTTTATTTTATTTTTAAAACTTGTCAAACTGGTTTGAAACAGATATAAGGCTCATCATTCTTGGCAAAGGAGAACGTCAAGGTTTTGTATGTGGGCAGGTGTGCGGTTTTTCTCCCCCAGCGGTATTCAAAAAGTCGTAACATTAAAACAACACAGCTGGAAAACACAATGGTTTAGTGCTGGCTCCATGCCTTGCTTGGCACGTAAGCATATTTTTAATAGTATGAACATGGTTGGCATGGGTTGATACTAGAAATAACAAGATGTCCATAAACAAATTTCCTCAACTGTATGAGTGAAATTGACTAAGTATGTTAAAGGACAGAAACTGTACGAATCTTCAGCTCTGGATATCTTCATACAGTGCCAAGTCACAGTTTGCTTAATTGTGATTTAATAACTTGTTGGCATGGCCCATACCACATGCCATGTCATCAAATCATAATTTACTAACTACATTGGCTGGATTGATGTAATGTGATGATGTTATCCATTTAGTCATGTCTGGCTCTTGGCAATTCTATGAAGCCTACATTTAACCATAGTTTACATCCTGGTTCATGCCGTGGGCAAAGTTATAAGCCATGGCGGATGGGTCAAGTTCATGCCATATATAGGAAGGCAAGGCAGCATTTGAACCCAGGGTGCTGAATGAACTCAACTGCATAATAGGCAGGGGTGAAATGCTCTTGGTTCGGTTCGGATCGCCCGATCTGGTAGCGATGGCGGCGGGTGGTTCGGAGAACTGGTAGCAAAAATCCCTGCCCCCCCCCCCCATGCCCAGCTGAGCCGCACAATCATCAGAGGCTTTTTTTTTTAACTTTTAAAAGCATTTTTTCTACAACTTCTTCCGACGAAAAAATGCTTTTAAAAGTAAAGGAAAAAAGCCTCTGACGATCACGTGGCTCAGCTGAGATCGTCAGAGGCTTTTAAAAGCATTTTTTCTACAATCTCTTCGGCTGAAGAGGTTGTAGAAAAAAAAAATGCCTTTCAAAGCCTCTGACGATCCCAGCTGAGTTGCCTGATTATCAGAGGCTTTTCAAAGCATTTTTTTCTGCAACCTTTTAAGATTGTAGAAAAAATGCTTTTAAAAGTAAAAAAAAAAAAAAAAGTTGGCCATGCCCACCCAGTCACATTATCCCCACCCCACCAAGCCATGCCCACAGAACCAGTAGTAACAAATTTTACATTTCACCACTGATAATAGGAGATCCACGCCCCAGAAAAGTGGGTCAATTAAATAACCCTAGCCCAATCGGGTATCTTACTAGATTTTCAAGGATGGAGAAGGTTGAGGGTGGCCAAATTTCTCTTTTCACAATAAACCTGCCAAGGGGGTTACTGATGCCTCCCAGGCTCTCTCGAATTTGACCTGGAGAAGGAAGCATCTGCAACCTGGCGCTCTTCCAGCTGGGCTCATGTTCATGCTCTCAGGAACCTCCCTCTAGTTGGGAGTTGCTCATCCGAAGGGCGCCAGGTTGGAAAAGGCTCAGTTGGATGCAGGCCGCAGAGGGACTCAGTGCTGGAGAAACAATTTCCTTACTAATAAAGGAGAATTATCTGTAGCTGAGGAGTCCTTAGTGCTCTGAGCTTGCTTGTTTTCTTGCAGACGTTTCATTACCCAAACTAGGTAACATCAAGTGTTGGAAGGGAGTGGGATGTACAGAGAGAAGGAGGAGGAGGAGGAAGAAGAGGAGGAAGATGACTATGGAGTCCTTGGTGCTCTCTGAGCTTTGTCGTTTTCTTACAGACCTCTCATTACCCAAACTAGATAACATCATCAGTGCTGGAAGGGAATAGGGTGTGCAGGGAGGAAGAGGAGGAGGAGGACTATGAGGTCCTCAGTGCTCTCTAAGCTTGCTAGTTTTCTTACAGACATTTCATGAGCCACCCTAGGTGACATAATTAGTGCTAGAAAGGAGTGAGGTTTGTTTGTGGGGAGGGAGGAAGGAAGGAAGGAAGGAAGGAGGACGACAACTGTGAGGTTCTTGGTGCTCTCCCAGCTCAGCTTGTTTTCTTGCAGACCTCCCATGATCCATAACATCATGAGGACCCAGTTTGTTGGGGGCAAATAGGCTGCCTTTGTAAACCGCTTAGAGAAGGCTGTAAAGCACCGTGAAGCGGTATGTTAAGTCTAAGTCTAAGGAGCCTTGGTGGTGCAGTGGCCTAAAGTGCTGTTAAGTAGCACTTAGTTGCCAGCTGCCTGCAATTACTGCCAGTTCAAATCTCACCAGGCTCAAGGTTGACTCAGCCTTCCATCCTTCCGAGGTAGGTAAAATGAGGACCCGGATTGTGGGGGCAATAAGCTGACTTTGTATTAAAAAAAAGAACACCGCTTAGGGCCCCCCCCCCCCGAAAGCCCTACTAAGCAGGTATATACAAAAGTATGAAGGCTATTGCTTAACACATTGTAAGCCGCCCTGAGTCTCCAGAGAAGGGCGGCATATAAATCGAACCAATAAATAAATAAATAAGTGCTGTTACTATTGCTATCATCAGCGCTACTACTAGTACTTGTCCCACGATGCTTAGTCTGGCAACGTTAAGCATCCTCAGACAAGCAGTGATGATATTAAGCTAGTTTTGGGATGGGTGGGTCACGAAACGCCTGTCCGAAAACAAGCAAGCAAGCTCGGAGAGCACCAAGGAGCCCCCCCCCATCCCTTCCAATCCCTTCCTTTTCCCGAGCAGCCCCCTGCCCTTTACTAGGGAATGGGGGGGGGTTCTCCAAGGACCCCCCCCATCCCTTCCAATCCCTTCCTTTTCCCGAGCAGCACCCCCACCCTTTGCTGGGGAATGGGGGGTCTCCAAGGACCTTCCTTTTCCCGAGCAGCCTCCCTACTCTTTGCTAGGGAATGGGTGGGTGGTCTCCAAGGACCCCCCCCATCCCTTCCGATCCCTTCCCTTTCCCGGCCCCCCCCCCCCCCCTTTGCTAGGGAACGGGGGGGGGGGTTTCTCTCGTTCCGCAACAGCAACTTCTTGTGCTTTCGCGTAAAGTTTCCGAGGGCTGGGAGGGGCGCCCCAAGCGGCGGCGTTTCGAACCCAGGACTTTCTTCCCTCCACCCCCTCTCTTCTCCCCCCCCCCCCCTCCCTCCCTCCAAGTTACACCCCCTGGACTCCGCCTTTTGCCTTCGCCTTTGCCCTGTCTTGGCTTTTTTTTTGCCTCTGCGCCGGCTTCGCGGTTTAACTCAACGCAGGGTGGGAAGAGCGAGCGCGCCTCCCGTGCGGAGAGATGGAGCCGCCCCGAGGCGCGTGAAACTGGCAGGAGCGGCGGCGGCGGCGGCGGCGCTTCTTCCTTTCATTTTCGGTGTGCCGGGCAAAGAAAAGCCGACGCCCGTCGGATTCCTCGGCCTTTTCGGCCAGGCTAAGTGGGGAGCGGGTGGGGGCGAAGAGGAGAAGCCTGGTCGGCTGTCTAGCTGTCTGGCTGGCTCCTTCCACTCCTCCCGACCATGGAAGATGTGAGTAATGCGGGGTTTGTTTGCGAGGCATGTTTTTTTGTGTTTGTTTTTTTTAAAGCGAAGCGGAGTTTTGTTTTTTAAAGTTAAGTTTCCAGTCCTGTAGGATAGTGCGCGGCTTGGCTTGGTTTAAAGAGGAGGGGGGAGGGTGTCCCCAAATCCGGGAGCCCCCCCTTCCATCTCAAGCCTTTTTTAAATATATATATATATATTATTTTAAACCCGGACTTTGTTTTTGCTCCCCCCAAGTTAAACTTGGGTGAGTTTCAAGCCGAGCGGGGAGGAGAGGAGGAGGAAAGGCACTTAAGTTTTGTGTTGTGTTTCTGTGCGGGGTGTGTGTGTGTGTTTGGAAGAGTTGATGGAGAAGGGAGGATGGAGGCCCTTGCTGGGTGTTGTGGGGGGTGGGTGGGGAGTGGGAGAGGGAGGGAGGAAAGAGAAGCGAAATGTAGGCCTTTTCTTCCTGCCTGCCAAGATTTCAGCTGACACGAAGCGGGAGGGAACTAAGAAAGAAAGAAAGAAAGAAAGAAAGAAAGAAATCAGAAGGAAGGAAGGAAGGAACTCAGAAGAAAGAAAGAAAGGAAGGAAGAGAGGGAGGGAGGGAAGAAAGGAAGGAAGGAAGATGGGAAGGTTTGTTTTCCTGGGTGGGTGGGGGGCATCATCCTGGAAAACGGGGGGAGGGGAGGAATGAGGGGGCGGGTGGTGTGAGGGGAGAACCATTCAGTTGTCTGATAGTTCCCCAAGTTGATAAAAGGTGTCAGGAAAAGTTTTGCTTGGCTGGCTGGGAGATGCTGCAGTTCCTTTATTTATTTATTTATATTTAATTAGTTAGTTTGTCAAACATGTAGGAGAGAAGTATAAACATGGATATGAATGCAGGAAATGGGTACGAATAAATGGGGGCAGTAGGACAGGGAGGGTAGGCACGCTGGTGCGCTTATGCACGCCCCCTTTACGGACCTCTTAGGCTTGGGGTGAGGTCAACAGTAGACGGTCTTAAGGTTAAAGTTATGGGGGTTTGGGGTAGAAACCACAGTCAGGTAGTCAGCATTGACCACTTTGTTGCCGAAGTTGGGTTTTCTGCAATCAAGTTTGGGCAGCAGCTTACTTTGAGTTTGTATCTATTGTGTGCTGGTGTATTTGCAAAGCAGTGAGGCTAATCGTGTTGGGGAGGTGGGTGGATTGGGGTTTAAACCTGGCCCTGTGTTTTGGGCAGGTAAGCGGATCAGCAAGTAGCTCTTCCCCTTTAGTAAGTTGGGAAAAGTGACTGGCATTCAGATTTGGATGTGGGGTATGGATTTGACCAGCTCTTGGGAATGCAGTGAACAGAGCTATCTAGGGTGGTTGGAGAGCCTTAAACAGAGTCTTGGGGTGCCCCCAGGCACTCAACCTGCCTTCCCTGCCAGCAGTTTCTGTCCCATGCAATCCTGTCTTTTTGCATTCTCTTTCGGTCCTTCAGCTATCCTGGCTGTGTTCATATAGTGTTTAAAATAATCATGGTTTATTCATTGCATCTCATTTCCTGAGTTTGTGCATAAACGATGCACCCAGAAAACCTAATTTGCAAAATAATACAATAATAATAATAATTATCCGGGAGCCAAACTAAACTCACCTTTGGAATGTTGCATAAATGTAAGCCTGTCAGTTTTCTATTTTCTTTCTTTTTGCACTGATGGGAAAGGGGGGGGGGTTGGACTAAATGACCTCTTGAGTTACCATCTAACATTCCAAAGATCCATTAAGACAGAGAAGAAATATAAGATGTATGAGGGACTGGACTTGGGGGAAGTTATAGAGCCTCGGATTCACACAATCTGCGATTCAGTACTAAAGAGCATTTCCCACATCCTTTTCTCTAGGATGTCAGCTGCCCAATAAAATGAAATTTTGGCATCCTTTCTCTGAACTCCAGATGCTCATGGGAGGTTAGGGAATTGCCACAGTTAAATGGCTGTGCCTAAAAACCAGAGGTAAAGCAACCTAAAGGGCCTTTTTCGATTAGAGTTCTCATTCCCTTTTCTCTGCTGAGCTTTCTCTGTAGCTCAGAAACAGCAGTGGGAAAATGTATGCAAATCTCCAGTTTCTGATTGAACCATTTATTCAACTCAGCATTTGATTTAGAAGATGCCCCTGTTCATCCTTTGCCAGTTGCCTTAGGAAGCCTGGGGGTGGGGGAAAAAAAAATGCATGGATTTAAATTTGCATTTCTGCAAAAAAAGAAAAATCTGTGTTGCTATCTTTAAAGGAAGCGTTTCTTCCTGTGTGCTTGAAAGGAATTGCTTTCTAGAAGCAATTCTAGAATGAAACCTGGTCTAGAATCAGCGGAAAAAGGGAAGATAAGGAGGTTCTCTTTTCTATGAAGCCTGATGTGACTTGTGGGAAAGTGATGGGACGGATGACCAGGATTATCATTAAGCAGAGAGCTTCTGGTTTAACATGACGTGGGAACCTGGTTGAACGTAGTTTATTCAGGAACTTTACCCAACTGCAACTTTAACACAACTCATGGCACACATTGTTCCCGTTTCCTGAATTGTAACTGTTGTCTGGCTGCGCTGATGTTGCAAAACATAGAACTTATAGAGGGAAAACTCCAAAGAGTTTGTTTCGGTCGCATCGTATTTTTATTTTTTTATTTTATCTTTAGCACGAGAACTTTATAGAACAGGCAAGTTCTTATCCTGGCAAATAGTATCCCATTCTTTTCAAAAAGAATTTCCAGTTATCTTTTGTGCTTCTGAATCTGAATTGACCCTGGACGGAGAGCAAACCATTCCTGTCTTTGACCTTAAGAGTTTAAACGATTCATTTGTGTCTCTTTTATTATTATTAATTCTGCTGTCTCTCCCCTCGTCCCCTTTCTTTCTTTCTTTCTTTCTTTCTCTCTCTCTCTCTCTCTCTCTCTCTCTTTCTTTTTCTTTCTTTCTTTCTCTTTCTCTTTCTTTCTCTCTTTCTTTTTCTTTCTTTCTCTTTCTTTCTTTCTTTCTTTCTTTCTTTCTTTCTTTCTTTCTTTCACTTTACAACTCTTGTCTGTTCAAATAGGATCTTGCATCCTTCTGCCAACAACCTGTTTGCGTTCATTCTGTTAGGGCACTTCTGCC
Organism: Ptyas mucosa; assembly: GCA_012654045.1. NCBI lineage: Eukaryota > Metazoa > Chordata > Lepidosauria > Squamata > Colubridae > Ptyas > Ptyas mucosa. The sequence goes on along the minus strand of WNWU01000044.1, from coordinate 1,211,973 downwards.
CTGGCACCACGAGCCTTTTTTTCTTCTTCTTCTGCTTGCAGGGACTGTTCCGCACACAGAAAGAAAAAAAAAAGGCTTTTCACAAGCCCTTCAGCTGTTCCGCCTTCTCAGAAGAGGAAACGGCCTTTTTAATGCTTTATAAGGATATGATAATGGTACGGTTTAAATCTGCTGATCTGCCTCTGTTGCTCCCCTGCCTGCCTGCCTGCCTGCCTCCTGCAAGCAGAGAGGAGAAAAGCAGCTATTGAAGCTTCATGCTTAAAAAAGCATGACATTGCTTGAGAACAGGGAGGAGATCCCAAGGATCTCAAGCTGCAATCGGTAATCCACCGGTAGCTTATTAGAGGAGCTGTGAAGGCATGCCATTTAAACTAGCCTATCCATCAGTCAGATTAGAGGGACCTTGGAGGTCTTCTAGTCCAACCCCCCCTGGTCAAGCAGGAGATCCTGTTTCAGACAAGTGACTGTTCAGTCTCTTCTTAAAAGCCTCCAGTGATGGAGCACCCACAACTTCTGGAGGCCAGCTGTTCCACCGGTTAATTGTCCTCACTATCAGGAAGTTTCTCCTTAATTCCAGGTTGCTTCTCTCCTTGATTACTTTCCATCCACTGTTGTTGTTGTTTTCATCTTGCCTTCAGGTGCTTTGGAAAATAAATTGACCCCCTCTTTTTTGTGGCAGCCCCTCAAATACTGAAATATTGCTGTCATGTCACCCCAAAGGCCTTCTTTTCTCTAGACTAGACATACCCAATTTGTTCTTCATATGTTTTAGTCCCCAGGCCTTTAATCGTCTTAGTTGCACTTCTCTGCAATCAGGTTGCCTTAAAACCGAGCCAGGGAATTTATTTTCCTTCAGATACCACAAACGACTTGCTCCTGGCCTTCTCTCGTCATTGGCCAGGATGGATGATTGAGAGCATCTCTCAACGCTGGTGAGTTATCTAGAAAATTGCAGCTGAGCAGCATCACAAGTTTCCATTCCAACCTTGACACAAGTAGACCCATTGTCTGTCCAGCCCAGCATTGGTCTAGGGTAGCTGATCATGATTTTCCCCACTAGAAAATGAACTGGAGATGAAGCACCAGTAGGCAGGGGTGGGCTTCAACATTCTTAGCAAGGGGTTTTCTGCCCGATTGCTGGGGGGGCGCATGGCCATGGTGCGTGTGGTCTAGTCAGCCTCCTCTTCCATGGTGGGGGAAGAGTTTTTGCCCTCCCCGGGCTCTGGAGGCTTTTCTCGAGCCTCCGAGAGGGCGAAAACGGCCTCCCCAGGCTCCGGAGGCCCTCCTGAACTTCTGGTAGGCCTGTTTTTCTCTCTCCCTGAGCCTCCACATGTGCCCTGCACTTACCTGCATCCAAAATGGGCCGCGTGGGGACTCCTGGGAGGGGCAGGGGGGTGGCGGGTGGGGGCCAGCAAGGAGTGGTATTTGGGGATTCTCCGAACTGCACAGAATCTTAGCTAGAGGTTCTCCCGAACCCCTGCGAACTCTGCCCGTGGGCCCCTTTCCTGGTTCCCCTAACCACCATTTGCTCGATTAAACCAAGTCTCTGAATTCAAACAACCCGGAACCCTACCCAAGCGAAGCATTGCTACCTGGATTTGCACGATTCATTATCCTAAAACCTAGCCGGCTACTTTGTGATTTGCTCTGTTGTGCAAATCCAGTCATTTCATGCAAATTATTCCTTTCAACCATTCTGCAGCAAGGGAGGGACCCAAAGAGTGATTTCCTTTCCTTTCTGTTGGGAGTTTTAGCTAAGATTGTAACTTGTGGCATTGCGGTGACTTTTCCAAATGAATTAACAACACCCGGTGTAAAGATTTGGCAACTGCTCCTGTATTTTGAACTTACGTCCTTGAGAACTTAAGGTATAATAATAGTTACCTTGCTGGATCACTTGATACAGTTTTATGGGGTGTTTTTTTCCCATTACTGGACAGTCAGGTGCTTTTGAACAAGTTCCTGTTGCTCTCGTCCTGATGTTATTGTTTGCTTTCAGCATCTGGAATATTTTTTTTTTAATTGCTGAAGGAATACAGAATTTATGGATCGGTTTTACGTATTTTTAAAACCTTTGAGGCTTAGTCCCACGCCTCTTTATTTCCTTTTTAGACATGCTTTCTTTACTCAAAACAATTTGCTCCTTATTTCATAATGCTGTTTTTATGAGGTGTGACAACTTCATTTTGACTGCGGCGGTGTAGCCTGCCAACAGCGTGAAGAAATAGGACATCATAACAATTCTTATGTACATTCTGTATTTCTGCAGATGTGTTACTTGGAGCCCAACTGTTCATAACTTCGCAAAGCTTTCTCTAAGAAGGGTTTTTGAGGTGGTATCGGAAAGAACAACAATAACAAAAACCTATAGCTACCAATTTCGGTTTGTGGGTGGCCTTAAGCTAATGTACAATCATAGGTGTTCCCCTTCTCCAAGCTGACATCCTTCTTCTTCACTTCTGTGGGTGTCATGGAAACCGTACAAACAAACCCCAGCCTCTATTTTAATCTAATGGTTAGAATGGGAAGGGATGGTCCTGCATTTTGACCTGGTTTATATAACATTCTAAGCCAGTAGGTTTCCTCCCCACGGACCCCCTTTAAATACCTTTTGTGGCCACGCCCCCCCCCCCAAAGACTTAACTCAAGATTTAAATCATAACATTTCTTGAAGCCTTCGTGAACCCCCTGTGTTGACAGGTTGAGATCTGCTCTAAGCTATGATGTAGTTTATGGGTAATCCTTGACTTACGACCAGTGGTGGGATTCAGCCAGTTCGCACCACTTCGGGAGAACTGGTTGTTGACTTTCTGAGCAGTTTGGCAAACTGGTTGTTGGAAGAAATCATTAGGGTAGAGAACCGGTTGTTAAATTACTTGAATCCCACCATTGCTTACGACCATTCTCTTACTGACCGTTTGATGTCACAACAGATATCCAAAAAAGGGTACTTATGACTCAGATTAGAACTGACTGGCGCCTCTCCCATAGTCATGTGGGACAGTAGCATTTTAAGCTCTTTGGCAACTGACCCCCATTTACAGCTGTTTGCAGGGTCCCGTGGTTACATTCTGATGATTTCCAGGTAACATTCAGATGCCAAGCCCAGAAAGTTTACGTTATTTCAATATGTGGCAAAACCAGGGGTGAAATGCTCCCAGTCTGGATTGGATTGCCTGATCCGGTAGCGATGGCGGCAAGTGGTTCGGAGAACCGGTAGCAAAAATCCCTGCCCTCACCACTCCCATGCCCAGCTGAGTCGCGTGAACATCAGAGAAAAAAGATTGCACGCCACAGCTGATCACCCCCCGCTCGCGCGCTGTTCTACTTACCGCATGCCTCCTTTTGAAGTGCACCGCATGTGCGCATCTCGCATTTGGTGCATGGTGTGCTCTGCGCATGCGCAGCCAGCAAACCATTAGTTAGCCGGTTCAGATTTCACCACTGGGCAAAACTGCGGTGCAGTTATTATAATGCACAAGAGGTGGAAAGATTCAGCACTGCCCACCATGGAGGAATGGTCAGCGAAATGGACAAATCTTGCGGAGCTGGATAAATTAGCTTCTTTGATTAGAGACAACACATTAGCTACATTTATGGGTGGCTGGAAGACTCTTAGGGATAGAAATGGAAAAAAAAAACCCCTCACTTGTGATTTATGGTTGTGACAATCAGACGGGATAGATCAGTGATGGTGAACATTTTCAGCACTGAGTGCCCAAACCGTAACTCATGTGCACGCTGGAATGCTGGAAATCCGAAGATCAGTTGGCCAGTGCGCATGCATACGCTGGCCAGCTGGTGTTTGGGTTTCTGGTGTGCACATGTGCGCTGGCTAGCTTGTCTTTGGGCGCACTGGAGTGCCGGAAACCCAAAGACCAGCTGGCTGGTGCACGTGGCCACGGAGAGGGCTCTGCGTGCCACCTCTGGCACACGTGCCATAGGTTTGCCATCATGGGGATAGATCATAGAGAGAAATGACATAACTATAGAGAGATTGGTTAAAATATAATTGTGCTTATGCCTGCTGTGGAGAATACCAAAAGCCACTCCTTTGTATATTTTTTTTTCCTTTCTATTTTCCTGTAATTTCCCCCCCCCCCCCTTTTCTTGCATTTCTCTTTGCTTCCTTATTCAGGTAGTCCTCAACTTTTCAACCATTAATTTAGTGACTGTTCAAAGTTACAAGGGCACTGAAAAAAAGTGACTTATGATGATTTTTCACACTTAACCACCGTTGCAGGAAGGGTGAAATGTAAGATTTGTTACTACCGGTTCTGTGGGCGTGGTTGGTGGTGGTGGTGGGTAATGTGGTTGGGTGGGCGTGGCCAACTTTTTTTTTTTTAACTTTTCAAAGCATTTTTTTCTAATGCTTTGAAAAGCCTCTCTGCCGATCAGGCAACTCAGCTGGGATCGTCAGAGACTTTTCAAAGCATTTTTTTTAACCACCTCTTCGGCCAAGAGGTTGCAGAAAAAAAATGCTTTGAAAAGCCTCTGATGATCCCAGTTGAGCCGCGCGATCGTCAGAGGCTTTTTTTTTTTTACTTTTAAAAGCATTTTTTCATCGGAAGAGGTTGTAGAAAAAATGCTTTTAAAAGTAAAAAAAAAAGCCTCTGATGATTGCACAGCTGAGTTGGGCGTGGAGGGGGGGAGGGGGGCAGGGATTTTTGCTGCCGGTTCTCCGAACCACCCGCCGCCATCACTACCGGATCGGGTGATCCGGTCCGAACCGGGAGCATTTCATCCCCATGATCAAAATTCAGATGCTTGGCAGCTGATTCATATTTATGACGGTTGCATAAATACGATGCAACCTGGGGTCATGTGATCAGCATAGTCAGTGGGGAATCCAGATTCACTTAACCGTGTTATTAACTCAACCAATGCAACGATTCCCTTCTTAACAATCGTTAAATTAAGAATTGTGGCCAAGAAAAGTCGTAAAATGGGGCAAAAACTCACTTAAACGAATGTTCCACTTAGCCACGTAAAGCTTGGGCTCAATTGTTGTTGTAACTTGAAGATTACCTGTCTTATAGATTGTATTGGTTTTTTTTTTTTCCAGAAGTCTTGTCATAATACCTGTCAATTTAACTGTCAGTTTCACCAACCATACACATTTTATTTGCTGCTTGGAAGAAAGTTTAGACAAGGAAGAAAGGCTTAATGTAATCTGGATGTGGTATTTAGGCGTGATGTGCACCCAGCCAGTGTAGGGTCAGAAAGAATTGAGTTAACGTGGCTGCACATGTTCCTCACTCCTTGCTAAAGGGGGGAGTCACGTAAATCTATGTCATAACAGGCACAGGTGCATCCCTTTTTGGTTCATTTGAACAACTACAAAAACATGAATTAGGATGAACAAAGCCTGCAGATTCCAGCAACTGGAAATACTTCTTTTCAAAGCTGTTGCAAGCATCTATCAGTGACGTATACCTGCGGGGTCAGTTATGCAGAAAAACGCGGTGCCATTTATTACTACAAACTAATGTGATGCTTTCACGCGAGCACCCTTCTACACGAGTATTACTCGGGAGCAAAGCAGACAAGCTATCAAGAGCTGCAGTATTTTGTGCAAGTTATTTGCAGGCTGTCTTGCAGGGTGCAACAGCTTAAGGCCGCGCGTGCAAGAACAAGCCTTTTTTAAAAAAAACCATCCTGTTTCTAAAAATGGCATCAAAAAGGCTTCTGTTAGAAGTCCCAGTATGCCTAAATTTGTACACAGATCTGAAGGTTACAGGAAAGACACAACTTCCGGATATCTTCAGTCGATTTCTTTTTAGAGCCCTTTTCTCTAAACAAGCTATATGAGTTGACAAAAGTCGAAAAGCACGAAATTTGGTTCATATCGAATTGATTTCAAATTATGGACCTGAGGTAACCTTAGGTTGTTACTAGCCATCTGGATGTTTTTGGTTTTTTTTTATAAAAAGTTTTTTATTTTTATTTCTTATACACATATCGTAAAGGTACGTTCTCTTATCCATAATTGATCATATATATACATATTTTTTCCTAATGAAAGCGTAAAAATAAGACATTTTAATTACATTTGGGGTTGCTCTTCTACCCTTTCTTTTCCCTCTTTTCACAACAAACCTTCTTCTTTCTTTCTTTCCCCTCCCTCCCCTCCTTTCTTCCTCCTCCTCTCCTCTCCTCCCCTACTTCCCCTTCCTCTCCCCCACTCCTCCCCTCTTTTCCCCCTTTCTCACCTTCTCTCCTGCTCTTGTCCCCTCTCCTTTCTTCCTCTCCTTCCCCTTTCTTCCACTCCTCTCTCTCCCTCTCCTCCTCTTTCCTTTCTTTCTCCTTTGTTGTGCAATATTTCCCTTATTTGGTATCCGAGCAACTCCAATCTTCTAATAATATAGACTTCATTTTCAAAATTTCTTTCCCATTTTACCCAATCCATCATTTCATAATTGTACATTTATATTTATAATCTTCTTTCTTCCCCCCACATCCCCTTTTTCCATTTATTCTGGTGTCATCTGAGTTTCTATTTCTTTTTTATCTTATTCCTCATTTAACTTTCTATTATCTATATCCGTGATGGCGAACCTATGGCACGGGTGCCACAGGTAGCACGCGGAGCCATATCGGTGGGCACGCGAGCTCAGTTCTGGCACACATGTGTGCGTCAGCCAGCTGATTTTCGGGCCTTCTGGGCCCACCAGAGGTCAGGAAACACACTGTTTCTGGCCTCTGGAGGGCCTCTGGGGGGGATGGGGAAGGCCCTTTTTGCCCTCCCCAAGCTCCTAGAAAGGCTCTGGAGCCTGGGGAGAGCAAAAAATGGGCCTACTGGGCCCACCGTGCCATCACGTGCCAAAAGCGGGAGGAGCATGAGGGGGCATAGAATTATGGATGTGGGCACGCCTGCGTGTGACCCCCACCACGCTCCCCCCATTTTCGGCACGCGATGGCAAAAAGGTTAGCCATCACTGATCTATATCATTTATCTATCAACTTTTATTCATATTTCTTTTCTATCCATACGTAGAATTTTTCCCATGTCTTGAAATACACTGATTCCTCCTTATCTTTTATTCTTAGCGTCAATCTATTCATTTCCGCACAGTCTAAAATCTTTTTTATTACTTCACCTTCTGATGGAATTTTCTCTGTCTTCCAGTTTTGTGCAAATACAATTCTTGCTGCTGTCATTATATGTATAATTAAGTATACTTCTTTTTTACTATATCTTTCTGGCAAAATACCCAATAGAAAAATCTCTGGTTTCATTCTATAGGTTTATGTAACATTTCCTCTAACCATATCTGTATTCTAGACCAATAGTTTTTTGCTTCCGTACATGACCACCACATATGATAATATGATCTCGGCAAATGCAAACATTTCCAGCATTTAGCTGATTTGTCTTTAAACATTTTTGCTAGCCTTTCTGGTGGCATATGCCATCTATAAAACATTTTATATAAATTTTCTAGTCATCTGGATGTTGTTGTTGTTATTATCACTGTAGCATAAGAATAATTCTGTTGACTCTTGAAAGGCTTCACATTCAAGGTATCTTACAGCACTCGCTTGCGCAGTTCTGCTTGGAAATAAAATCCTATTGTCCTATAGAACATGCTCCAGGCTAAGACTTGTGATGCGTTTAAGCCTTAGCTTCTAAAAATACAAACTGAGCAAATATCACTTGCATCCTGAAACATAGCAAACTAGCAAAGGGATTTTTGCATCCAAGAATTCTCGGCCATACACAAACAGTGGTGGCCATGATGGGGTCTTAAGGCTTCAGGACCTCAGCACATTGTTCAGCATGAATGTATATGCAGATCAGATGTTGTGCTTTGACAGATAGCACTTAGATGTATATACCATTTTGTGATGCTTTACAGCCCTCTCTAAGCGGTTTACAGAGTCAGCCTCTTGCCCCCAACAATCTGGGTCCTCATTTTACCCACCTCAGAAGGATGGAAGGCTGAGTCAACCTTGAGTCTGGTGAGATTCGAACTGCCAAATTGCAGGCATCCGGCAGTCGGCAGAAGTAGCCTGCAGTACTGCACTCTAACCGCTGCGCCACTGTGGCTCAGATAATAGCTTATGGTGGTCTTAGACTGCTTTGCCCATTACACTAAGCCATGGTTCATTTTATAAGCCACAATTAGATGAAGTCCTTCAACATGTGAAACCAACACAAAACTGTTGGTGTTGTTTAGTGCAGGGGTCAGCAACCTGCAGCTCTGAAGCCGCATATGGCTCTTTCACCCCTCTGCTGCGGCTCCCTGTCACTCAAAATATGCTTCACAACAACCAATGTGCGACACCCACTGGCATGCAATTTATTGAGCTTTTCAACCCCCGGTGGGCCAACCATGGATAAATCCAAGAAAAGAAAAATTCCAGAAGAAAACAGAACATCTAATTCAACAACATATGTTTATAGTTTTGTGGCCGCTCAAGAAATAGTCAGGCAGGGGAAGGGTTTTGTGGCTCCCGGTGTTTTCTTTTCTGTGGGAAACGGGTCCAAATGGCTCTTTGAGTGTTTAAGGTTGCAGACCCCTGGTTTAGTGTATTGTATCTGTCACTGGAGTGATGGATACAATCGGGTGGGTTCTACTTACCTTTACTACTGGTTTGCAACGGGGCCACACGCGTGCACTTCTGCGCATACGCAGAAGCTTCCCGATGACATCAGGGTCAGTGGGTGGAGCCTCCTGCCAGTTTTACTACCCGTTCTATAGAACAGGTCCGAACTGGGGGCGACCCACCATTGGACACAATACACAGAACAATGATGAGAGTGCTCCATGACTAGAATATTTTAAGAGATCGGACAACTATTTGTCCAGAATGGCATAGGACCGTGATGGCGAACCTATGACATGCGTGCCACAGGAGGCAAACGGAGCCATATCTGTGGGCATGCGAGCGTTGTCCTAGCTCAGCTCCAGTGCGTATGCGTGCGCCAGCCAGTTGATTATTGTGCCTTCCAGGCCCACTGGAAGTCGGAAAATGGGCTGTTTCTGATCTCCGGAAGGCCTCCGGAGGGTGAGGGAGGCCGTTTTTGCCCTCCCCAGGCTCCAAGAAAGCCTCTGGAGCCTGGGGAGGATGAAAAAAGGACTTACCAGGCCCACCGGTAACTTTTTTGCCGTCGTGTGCCAAAAGCGGGGGGAGTGTGAGGGGGTTCCGCGTGCATGTGCAGGGAGAGGGGCGGGAACGGGGGGGTCATTGAATTATGGGTGTGGGCACACACGCGCATGACCCCCTGTGCTCCTCCCCGATTTTGGCACGCGACAGCAAAAAGGTTAGCCATCACTGGCATAGGATCTCCTGCTTGTGCAGGAGGGGGTTGGACTAGAAGACCTCCAAGGTCCTTCCAACTCTGTTAATTCTGTATGGTCCCAGCTACTTGTGGGCGTGGTCCATTTGGTACTTCCTTAATTTACTGCTATCAGAATTAACAAGGGGTACGTGATTCTGTTAGGTTGGAAGCTTAGAGGAACTGGTGACTGAGCCAGATTCATTTCTCTGTTTCATTTTTCTTCTCCCCTCCCATTTCTGTATATTAATCTCTTTGGTTATTTGTATTCATTTTTTTTGATATTCTTTAAAGCGTCAGTCAGTCAATCTGAACCCTGAACAAAGGGGCGGGTCCCTGGGTGATTGATAAACCAATTGTCCAGTCTGTTTCCTGTAAATCCAGCTTCTCTTGAAAAGCGTAAGCCTTTGTACGAAACTGGATGGAAATATGGACGAGTGTCCCAAATGCCTTGAGAACACATTCACATTCAAGCTGATCTAACATATATTTTAAAATGGACTGTCGTTCTCGGTTTAGAAATGTCAGAGGGACGCTAGAATCTTCTTTTCCCCCGTCTCTTCCGTTCAATCATGTTCAATTCTCAGAGACCTCCTGGACAAATCCCTACAGTTTTCCTGGCCAGGTAATTTTCAGAAACCATTGCCTCCTTCCTGGGGCTGAGAGAAAGTGACTGGCCCAAGGTCACCTAAGGCAGGACTAGAACTCACAGTCTCTCACTTTCTCATTTGATGCTTTAAACACTAGACCAGTGATGGCTAACTTTTTCTGGACCGAGTGGCCAAAACGCACATGTGAGCTGTGTGTGCGTACCTGAACCCCCAAAATGCAATGTGTGCGCACCCCCCATGCAAGCCTCCCTGTGCATGCATGTGCCACCCGCACGCATGCGTGTGCCACCCCCCACATGCACTCCGCTTCCTGCACATGCGTGACAGAGATCCGAAGACCAGCTGGCCAGGCAGGAGATGCGTGCACATGTGCTGCTGAGCTGAACTGGGGCAATGGCTCGTGTGTCATCAGAGAGGGTGCTGCATGCTGCCTCTGGCACACCTGTGCCATAGGTTTGCCATCACGACACTAGACCAAAACCAACTGTCTAAAGTCATGTCTAGATTTCTGTTAAATCTAAGGGTTTAATCTGAGTGGGGCAGTAGACTAAGGCACTGATTAACATTCAGCTGCCTGCAATTACTGCAAGTTCAAATCCCACCAGGTTCAAGGTTGACTCAGCCTTCCATCCTTTCTAAGGTCGGTAAAATGAGGACCCAGATTGTGGGGGCAATAAGCTGACTTTGTATAAATATACAAAAGTATGAAGGCTATTGCTTATCGCACTGTAAGCCGCCCTGAATCTCCGGAGAAGGGCAGCATATAAATCAATTTTTTTTAAAAAAAAATCTCATGTGGGCTAGCAAAATTGCTACCTTAAAAACCCTCCATGAAAACTTTGAGGTTCCAGAAAATATTAGTTTTAGCGCAGATCAAAATCAACTTCCCCAGTGTGACGGTTTTCAAACTTCGTGCCTTTCCTATAACCTTGAATTCCTTAACAAGGTATCCTATCTTCTAAGGGCAGGGGTGTCAAACTCAAGGCTCGGGGGCTGGATATAGTCCGCAGGGTACTTAGATCTAGCCCGTGGAGCCGCCCTGGAAACAGTGAAGGACAGGTCTGCGGTGCCTCTGCCAGCAAAAACGGAGCTCGGGAGGGCCGCATGCAGCCTCACCAAGCTCTATTTTCGCTGGCAGATGGTTACAGGAGGCCGTTGCTGCCAAAAACGGAGCTCGGGAACCCATTTTTGCTGGCGGAGCGCTTGGGCCACCACAAGCGCCCCTGACATGAGTGACATCGAGCTGGCCATGTGCACCTTGGCCACACCCAACCTATCCCCCCCCCAAGTCAAACATAACCCTGATGTGGCCCTCAATGAAATTGAGTTTGACATCCCTGTTCTAGGATGTAGTGAGGATGGAGAATGATGGCCCTTTTATAAATTGTGGACTTCCAATTCCTGAACCAGGAATTTTGGCAGTTGTAGTCCATAAATCATAAAGGGGGCCATCATCGTTCTCCACCTCTGGTGCAGGTGCTCAATTCATAGCATTGAACTTGAAAACATCCAGTAGTCCTTTGAGAAGATGAGTTAGGACAGAGGTCTTCAAACTTGGCAGCTTTAAGACTTGTGGACTTCAACTCCCAGAATTCTCCAGCCAGCTATGCTATGCTGGCTGGAGAATTCTGGGAGTTGAAGTCCACAAGTCTTAAAGCTGTCAAGTTTGAAGACCTCTGAGTTAGAATGTGCAGATGGTCTTTTCAGCAAAATAGATTTCTTCTACTAAACAGCTTGGTAAAAGCCACACGTGGAACCAAAATTTTGTGTGGCAGATCTGTGGCTCAGTCCTGTAGAGTTTCTAGTTAAGAGAATTGGGGAGAACCTTGTTTTAAACCAGAGATGGGGGATCCATGGCCTCTTTACGACTTGTGGACTTCAACTCCCAGAATTCCTGAGCCATCCTGGGCCATAAAAGAGCCATTGTTCCCCACCCCTGTTTTAAACCTAAATGGAGCCGTCCTTCCCCACCAGATGCCATCCAGATGTCTTGAACCTCAGCCTTCATAATTCCTAGCCATTATAAGCAGAAAATACACATAACCCGGGCTTTCCCCCCCTCATCTTATAGAGAAGTCATATCCTGAATTTTTTAGTGTTAACTTCTTCTCCACCTTTAGTGTCATCTTCTTTTCCACCTTTCCATCAACACAAACTCATCCATATCTAAGCCTCCCTTCCTGCCCACCCTCCCTTCTATCCAGTAAATGGCCAGGAAGGAAGGAAGGGTTTTCCACAGATCTGAACAGATTTACTGGCAGAGGGCTTTTGAAGAATGTTGAATAGTGCTTCTCGCTAGTTGGCAAATCCTGCATCCCAAAAGAAATAGATTGCCCATCTTTTTGTTGTTGTTAGTTATGAAGTCGTGTCCGACCCATCGTGACCCCATGGACAACGTTCTTCCAGGCCTTCCTCTACCATCCCCAAAGTCCATTTAAGCTCACACCGACTGCTTCCGTGATTCCATCCAGCCACCTCATTCTCTGCCGTCACCTTCTCTTTTGCCCTCAATCATTCCCAGCATTAGGCTCTTCTCCAGGGAGTCCTTCCTTCTCATTAAGTGGCCAAAGGACTTGAGTTTCATCTTCAGGATCTGACCTTCTAAAGGGCAGTCAGGGTTGATCTCCTCTAGGACTGACCGGTTTGATCGCCTTGCAGTCCAAGGAACTCGCAGGAGTCTTCTCCAGCACCATTGTTCTGCCCCAGCTACGGATCCCAAAGAACACAGCACACACAAAGTTTGTACAAAACTTAATTTACTAGAATAACTCAGTCTTTTTCAAAACAAAGGCTGTTAATAGACTTTCTTAACAGCCTACAAGAAACCAAAGATAAAGTAAACACAATCTTACGAAGGTTGGCAGAAAGCGCAGAAGCAATGTACAGAGAATCCAGACGTGAAGTAGAGTGAACTAAAGTTGTTCCCTACAAATTGCTTTAGTCTGCATTCCTCCTTAAATAGGCTAAGGGAGTGGCCAATTTGCCCCAAGCCTTACTCTCGAGGAGACCTCCTCCTGAGGAGCCACTCCTGCCTTTTGGCCGCTCTGCTCGCACGTGCATTGAGAAGAGGCTCCTCCTCTTCGTCCTCTTCACTTAAAGGAGCTTCTGGAGGTTCTGAAGGCCCTGGCTGAATCCCTGCCTCTGGCACCACATCTTCTCCAGCCTCCTCATTGTCCGACTTGGGTGCCAACTGCACAGGCTGCTGTTGCAACACCACACCAGCCTCCTCACTGTCAGAATCAGCTACAATCTGCACAGGCCACTGACGGGCCATAACAACCATAGTTCAAAGGCCTCAATTCTCTGGCACTCAGCCTTCCTTATGGTCCAACTGTCACAGCCATACATTGCAACTGGGAAAACCATACCCTTGACTATACACACTTTTGTGGGCAGGGTGATGTCTCTGCTTTTTAGTATGCTGTCTAGATTTGCCATAGCTTTCCTCCCCAGGAGCAAGTGTCATGCTAGTTGGTAAATCCTGCATCCTAAAGGAAATAGGCTGTCCACCTTATTCTAAGAAAAAATAATTGGGGGTAGTTCTGTCCAGTATAATAAGGACTTACTCATTACATTTTAGCTTGGATAAACATCCTTTGCAAAACCATCTGATTCCAAATAGGTCTTTATTTCCAACATACCGTGTCCTTTTCAATGTCTCTCTATGCATCAACATCTTTGAATGCATCAAGTAATTATTACTATTATTTCTTTCCCTGCCTTAGGTGATTTGCCCTTTTTTAAAAAAAAAAAAGTCTGTATCCAAAACAATGTAAACCGTTATTCAGGAAGTTCTAATTTTGGAATCTTGATCAAGAAAGGAAGGCCTGGGTCTCTAAAGAAAGCAACTTCTCCCTTCAGCATCAATTAGAGGTCGTGGTTGGCTTAGACAATGGAAACCTCTTGGCCTTAGGAAGCTTGGAGGAAATCACACAGAGCATAAAGTGTACATTTTTGGAAATATCCTAGGGCCGTGATGGCGAACCTATGGCACACAGATGGCACACAGAGCCATATTGGTGGGCACGTGAGTGTTTCCTTAGCTCAGTTCCAGCGTGCATGCGCGCACCAGCCAACTGATTTTTGGGCCTTCTGGTCCCACTGGAAGTCAGAAACTGGCTGTTTCTGGCCTCTGGAGGGCTTCCGGGGGGATGGGGAAGGCTGTTTTTGCCCTCCCCAGGCTCCTAGAAAGCCTCTGGAGCCTGGGGAGGGCAAACAACGGGCCTACCGGGCCCACTGTGCCATCACGTGCCAAAAGCAGGGGGGAGTGTGGGGGTGGTCAGATGTGCATGCATGCGCAGGAGGGTGGGGCGCATTGAATTATAGATGTGGGCACACATACCTGTGACCCCCCCCTCTCCCGCCGCTTTTGGCATGCAATGGCAAAAAGGTTAGCCTTCACTATCCTAGGGGATTCGGATGAAGTGATGTGCTCAAACCTGATAATGGTGGGAGATCCAGGTCACTTCCAAAACCAGAATTTTTTTTGAAATTGACAAGAGCGGTAGACCGTCAAGGACCGACTATATGGTTGAAGATCTGTCCTTCAAGAATGGCCTCTGAAGTTTATTTAAGGGTTTTAAAATAGCAACAACAATAGCACTTAAGACTTATATACCGCTTCAAAGTGCTTTACAGCCCTCGCTAAGCGACTGGTCATAAATCAAGGAATACCGGTAGAATACATTCAGTACTACCTCAGTGTAGACATGGCATGGAGCAAGCCTTTCTCGTATACCAACTATCTTGTTTCTCAGAGGAGTGCCTGCTCACAGCAGGTAGCAATAGCAATTGCCCGTAGACTTATATACCGCTTCACAGTGCTTTTACAGCCCTCTCTAAGCGGTTTACAGAATCAGCCTATTGGGTCCCCAACAATCTGGGTCCTCATTTTACCCACCTTGAAGGAGGGAAGGCTGAGTCAACCTTAAGCCGGTCAGGATCGAACTCCTGGCAGTAGGTAGAATTTGCCTGCAATACTGCATTCTAACCACTGTGCCACCATGGCTCATAAAAGGAAACCCTTCAAAGTAGCTTTTCTAGGTAGCGTTCTGTGGATGAAGTGCTGGATAACAGCAGTGGCCAGAAGTATTTGCGGTACTACTGTACTTGTGGTTCAATATAGCATACAGGTAGTCCTCGAATTATGACCACAACTAAGTCCCACATTTCTGTTGCTAAGGGAGACATTGGTTAAGTTTTACCCCCTTTCTTGCCCACCGTCGTTAAGTGAATCTCCGCGGCTGTTAAGGTTAGTAACACGGTGAAGTGAATCTGGCTTCCCCATTGACTTGGCTGGTCAGAAGGCTGCAAAAGGGGGTCACATGACCCCAGGACACTGCAACCATCCTAACCAGGGCTGAAATGCTCCCAGTTCGGACCGGATCACCCGATCCGGTAGCAATGTAGGCGGGTGGTTTGGAGAACTGGTAGCAAAAATCCCTGCTCTCCCCCCATGCCCAGCTGAGCTGCGTGATCATCAGAGGCTTTTTTTCTTTTAAATGCCTCTGACGATCCAAGCTGAGTTGCCTGATAGGCAGAGGCTTTTTTAAAGAGTCGAGAACTAACTCTATTCCTCACTGTCCCGGAATAAACATCAGCAAAAGCAAAACAATCCGTGATTACAGAAAAATTGCCGTTCGCATCTTGCAAGCAAGCATGACTCGGATTTTTTTGTGTACCTCTCTGGTGCTATGTGACAATGTCTAAAATCAGATTTGAGTCTGATTTGAGTCTTTAGAATCCGATTCCAATTTCCGAAATTCTAGAATGCGCAGAGATGGATAAAATGATTATGGAGTTGAAAGAGAGAGAGGATTCGGAATATTATGAAATATGGAATAAAATGTGCAATTGGCTCAAAAATAGAAATCAGAACAAGAAATGTTTAACTTAATATTGACGAAATGTAACCGAACAACATTCAGTAAAGAGTTGTAAATATAAACGAATATAAATGTGTAGGTAAGAACAATGAATATTATAGTGTGTGTGTGTGTGTGTGTGTGTGTGTGTGTGTGTGTGTGTATGTTGGAGTAATGCAATTATCCCACTATTGAGTAGTAAATAGAAATGATAGAATAAGAGTACTACAAAAGCAAAATACATAAATCGATACGAAAGGCTTTTTACCATTGAAATTACCACTAATGTTACGTAATGTTGAATATGTTATGTCTTGACATGTTTTGTTTTTATGTATGTGTGATTGTTTTTTGTGTTGTTTTGTTTTTAAAGAGAAACTGCTTAATCAAAATTATTTTTTTTAAAAAATCCAATCCAGCAGGGAGGCTGGACTATAGAAGACCTCCACGGTCTCTTCCAGCTCATTCCATTCTATTCCAGATTTAGAACGGGTTGCCCGTATGTAAAGTTTCCCAATCAGCTTGAGTCAGAACAGGAAGTCCCAATTATTTAGGTGGAGAGACCCTGCATAAGCCAGAGGCCTTATATTTCTGCCTGGGCAAGAAGCTAAACTAGTAGGTTAGACTTTCATTCCTTTCTTTTCCCCCCCACATATAATTCATACTAATGGGAAGGAATCTTTTTAATTTTTGGTTTTGTTTTTTCCGAAGGAGGAGAAGAAAGAAGGAAAAAAACTCAAGAGAAGCTCTCTTGGCTTCAGAGTAGTAGTCTTGCATTGATTTCATTATAAACTGGCCAAGGGGATTTTCTGTATGAACATCCTGCACTTCAACGTATAATCATTTTTCCAGCAGTTCCCTTCCCACCCACCCCTGTCTCGGTGGCTTCTCATCCTCCATTCAAGCTCAAGGGGAGACATGGGATCCGTAAACACGGAGAGCCAACAAATACTGTCCTGATATTCCTGTTGGTAGTGCCTCTGGTGGGAAGAATTAGCGAAAAGAAAAAGACTTTCCACATTGCAATAAGAAAGGCATTCAGAGCCAAACCCTACCATGGGGCAATTAGAAATTGTGGTTGCAAATGATAAAGAGAGTTGCGTGAAAACACTCGTTTTGTGGAAGGCACAATTGTGTGAACCTCACAGCTTGTCCCAAATAGACTTTTTTTTGGGTTCTCGGATGTGTTTTGGAGACCTTTTTGTATCATCAATCTTCTTGAAGGTTTCACCTGTTTGGTGGGTCTCTGGACCTAGAACTCAAGGAAAGGGACACCGTAATACTTCGACACAGAACCCCAAATGTCTTGGGTAACTTGCGGTGGCAAACAAATACTTCCCTGTTCCACCTTTGACACATGAATGTCTAAGTTTGGGCATCCTTTGAGATAGTCAGCTGTTTTATTTATATTTTAGCAATGTATCGGGATACTAGAACGCCTCTGAATTCACATATTATTTAAACCATAAAAGGCTTGTTTCATTTTGGTCAGGCATGTTGGGTGAAGACTCTCTTTTGCTTATTGAAGTTAAGGAACTCTCCATCACCCTTAAAGTTCAGAAGGAAAACTTAGAAAATCAGGACTTTTGCAAAAGCAGCTTATGAATCCCTAGTAATTCTTCTTGTTGTTAGTTGCAAAGTCAAGTCGGACCCATCGCGACCCCATGGACAACGTTCCTCCAGGCCTTCCTGTCCTCTACCATCCTCTGGAGTCCATTTAAGCTCACGCCGACTGCTTCAGTGACTCCATCCAGCCACCTTGTTCTCTGTCATCCTCTTCTTCTTTTGCCCTCAATCGTTCCCAGCATTCGGCTCTTCTCCAGGGAGTCCTTCCTGCTCATTAGGTGGCCAAAGTATTTGAGTTTCATCTTCAGGATCTGGCCTTCTAAAGAGCAGTCAGGGTTGATCTCCTCCAGGACTGACCGGTTTCTTTTTCTTTTCTTTTTCTTTTTTAGATTTATATGCTTTTAGATTTATTTAGGTTTGATCGCCTTGCAGTCCAAGGGACTCGCAGGAGTCTTCTCCAGCACCATCGTTCAAAGGCCTCAATTCTTTGGCGCTGAGTCTTCCTTATGGTCCAACTTTCACAGCCATACATTGCAACTGGGAAAACCATAGCCTTGACTGTACGCACTTTTGTTGGCCAGGGTGATGTCTCCGCTTTTTAGTGTGCTGTCTAGATTTGCCAAGGCAGTAATCCATGAAGAGGTCCCTAGTAATATCTTTCTTCTTTTTCCCCCTGGTTTGATTCTAGGGTTTGAAACAGGAAAATTCGGAGAAGTCAAAGAGTCCCACTTCAGGAGATAAAGTTGGCTGGATCAAGAAGAGCAGCGGGGGGCTTTTGAGTCTTTGGAAAGAGCGTTATATCCGGCTCCGTAAAAACCAGCTCTTGTTGTACGAAAATGAGGTAAGACAAGGGGAGAGAGACGCAGCAACAAACTCACGGACTTGTTCCTAACACAAAAACGCTCTTCTTTGGTTGTTGCTTAAATTTGGTTCCTTCTCTGCCTCACCAGGAATGTTTCTTCTGATAAAAGTTTAGATCCAGAGATCATCCATTAAAGCATTGGATAGATAAAAGAGGTACAGGTAGTAGTGTGGATAGGATTTAAATCAAGTTGATTTAAATCACAATTTAAACCACGATTTAAATCACTAATAAAAAGGCTTGGTTTAAATCAACTCGATTTAAATCATAATTTTTAAAGAGCAACTGTCATCTCTGCTGTGAAATTGTGTTAATGCATCAATGCAGTGCATGTTATTTCAGCTTGTAGAGCTAGTTGGATGGATGGATGGATGGATGGATGGTGGGTGGATGGATGGATGGTAGGTAGATAGGTAGGTAGGTGGATGGATGGATGGAGGGTGGGTGGATGGATGGAGGGTGGGTAGATGGATGGATGGATGGAAGGTAGGTAGATGGTAGATAGATGATAGGTAGGTAGGTAGATGGCAGAAAGAAGATAGATAGATAGAAAGAAAGACAGACAGATAGATAGGTGGATAGATAGATAGATAGATTCTAACTGTGAAGGATAACCCACAAGGCTTGTTCTGTTGCCCTATTTTGCAAACCGTAAAGATCAGGAAAACCAATTTGGAAGGAAGACGAGAGAATGAGCCAAAACACAGCTTAAAATGAAGAAGATAAGTAGGATTCTTGGAAGTTGCCACTCATCAGCCAAGCGGCCAGGGAGCAGGGAGATGATTCAGCTAGTTAGTTTTTTGGCCCACTGTGATGAAATGGATTGCATTTTTATTTATAGCCACTATTTTTAAACATTCCTCTCTGGGTATACTGTACACTTACGATTTGAGATTATTTTTACACCCTCTTCGTTGTCCTCCTCTTCCTTCCTTCCTTCCTTCCTTCCTTCCTTCTTCGCATTTCCTCTTTTCTTCTTGTCGAGCAACAGATGCCACTCACGGTGAAAGGTGCCAGGGAGAAAGGAATTAACCCATCATCTGAGAAATCTGCCTCAATCCTTTTCTGTCCCTTGCCTATGATCCCTGCACATTCTTTTGAGTAAGCGCAATAGATAGACAAGATCTTCTTAGATTAACCTACTTTTTTCTCATACAATAATCAGGCCCATTTGGAAGAGGATACACTTCACTCTGCTGCTGTTCTTAATTATTTCAATTGATAGTTTTAGTTGATAATGGTTCTTTTGAGCCTGGGATGTTTAGTAATGTGTTTATTCCCCTGTGTTGGGATGGCTGGAAGTGAGATTTAGTAGCTAACATTGCATCCATGGATGCCTGGTACTCGTTATTATTTCCTGCCCTCCTTTTCACCTATAATTACGTGCGAAATATATTTATGGTTTAGCCAAGAAAGTGTTACATTTCGTACAGGTGAGGAACTAGGTTTCAGAACATAAAATGCTTCTGTCACAGGATCTCTGTCGGCTGTTGGGGTGACCTAAAACACTTCACTGTAATTTATGCAAGTTGCTTATTAAAAGCATAACATTCTTTCCTTGGGATCATGAAAACGGTGCTGGCTGAAAACGTAGGGTTGAAAATATTCTTTCTTTCATGCATTGGTCATTATTCCAAACTGCTTCACTAGTGTAGTCAGCAAGAGTAAATTCAAGTAATCCTTTTTTAAAAGAAGGGAATTAATGTAGCGTATTTTTTGGAGTATAAGATGCACCTTCCGCCCCTCCCCCCAAAAGGGGGTGAAAATTTAGGTGCGTCTTATACACCGAATGTAGCCCCGCCCATCCATTGGCCCCCCCCACCCTTTGGCTTCTGCCTCCCAGCAATTTACCTCCTTGC
>WNWU01000044.1:1143281-1186928 GCA_012654045.1 Ptyas mucosa | reverse complement strand
TTTTTTTTCTGCCTCTGAAAGCCTCCGAAACAGCTTCAGAAAAAAAGCCTCTTAAGCTCTGTTTGGGGGCTCTTTTTCTGAAGCTCTGTTCGGAGGCTTTTTTTTTTTCCTGAAGCTCTGTTTGGGGGCTTTTTTTCTGAAGCTCTGTTTCTGGGCTTCTTTTCTGAAGCTCTGTTTCTGATGCTTTTTTCAGCCTCTGAAACCTCTGTTTGAGAAGCTGGCCGGGACTACATTCGGAGTATAAAACACACCCAGATTTTCACCCTCTTTTTTTTGGGGTGGGGGGGAAGTTATGTCTTATACTCTGAAAAATACAGTAATCCAATAATGGAAAAATCATGATCGAATGAGCCGGTGACACATCTCTTTAACCATCAAAGCAGCGGTGAAATCCTATCGGTTCACACCGGTTCAGGCGAATCGGTAGTAAAAAAACCCCCTACCAATTCCTCCGAACCGGTATTTCCGACAATCAGCTGTTCTGCGCGATTTAAAATCGCTAGAAAGCACGAAAATCCTGCTTTCTAGTGAATCTAAATCGCGCGACACAGCCGCTTCCCCACCCTCGGTGTTATACTTACCTTCTGAAGCCTCCTTTTTCTATGTGCTTGACTTGTAGTGAGCATGTGGATGCGCAGCGTGCATTTTGTGTGTACTGCACATGCGGCGCGCATTTGGCCCGCGCATGCGCGACCAGCGAACTGGTAGCAAACCAGTTCAGATTTCACCAAAGTCTACAACGGGGGCAAAAGCCTGATCATTCAGGCAGACTCCTTCCTGATTAAGGAGAAAGAATAGGCTATACTCTGACTTCATGTAGAAAGCATGCCTGCTTGGGAAAGGAACCAAGATATTTCTCTCTCTCTCTCTCTCTCTTTCCCCCTTTGTCCGAACAAACTGAGCCTGACCCTCCCCGTTTCCCTTCCCCCCTCCATTGCCCTGCTTTCCAGCCAGCAACTTGCCGTTGCAGAAAGGAAGTTTGATCAATGGGGACTGTGCTTAGAGTTTAAATGACTGTTAAAAACATCAACAACAGCCTCTGCCTCTTGCGTTCAGTAGAGGCGCTATTGCAAGCGACTTTGTTAATAAGGGTGATTCCAGTTCAGTTGTTTGGGAGCTCAGACGGAAGCAGATGCTCATCCGACAAGTTTGGCGTCCCCGTTTCCAACAAGGCCGCTCGCGAACTCCTCCCTTGGCAGCAGCAGCAGCTGCAGCAAAAATTTTAAAAAAATATTTATAAAATAAAAATGGAAGGAGGAGAGAAATTGCTTTGCTCCGTTCTCTCATCGTTGGTGTGCCTGCCTCTGCCTTCTGCAAATTCAAGGTTGTGTTGCATAACTTGTTCCGGCTCTTGAGGGCAGGTGGGCATCTCTCCTCCAGAACCTTGTGTTCTGACCTAGGCTTCCTGATATAGTAAAAAGCACACAATTAGTCCCCAAAATCCTTTTTTTTTTATTTTAACAGCTGTGAATTCCTTTCATTGAATCACCAAGAGTTTATAAATAGTCCAACAGAAGTCTGCCCCAATCCTTCGGATAAGGCTGGTAAACACCCACCTTTATCTTCTTTGACACGCTGCCAAAGACCTAATTGACAATTATCTTGGTAAGGCCCCACGGAAACACAGAGTCAAAAACGGAGCTTCAAAATACAAACCAACACCGCAATGTTGCTTCCTGCAAAGGCCCACGTGCTTTTGCTCTTCCTTTATGTCTTATGGGAAGGACCAATCATCTCCATGCCTTACTCCCGAGTTGTCCCTTTTGTTTTAATTGTTCTTGCCTTCTGGCAGCTCTGCGCATGCGCACACTAGGAACAGGCTCCCCCTGTTCCTCTGCCTCTCTGATGTCCGACTCTGGAGGCTCCAGAGTCCGCACATAACTCCCAGATGGCCCTGGCCCCATCTCTGCCTCCGACCCAGAGCCCTCGTCCGAGCCTTGCCCAGACTCCAGGACTGGCCCGTGTTCCGCCCCAGCTCCCTCACTGTCCGACACTGCTGCCAACTCCGCAGGCTGCTGGCGGACCACAACACCTTGGTTGGGCTATAACAGGGGTGTCAACCTCAAGGCCCAGGAGCTGGATCAGGCCCGCGGGATGCTTAGATCTGTGGGGCCATCCTGGATGCAGCAAAGGACCGACCCGTGATGCCTCTGCCAGCAAAAATGGAGATCGGGAGGACCATGGGCAGCCCTCCCGAGCTCCGTTTTCACTGGCAGAAGGTTGCAGGATGCCGGCGCAGCCAAAAACGGAGCTCAGGAGCCTGTTTTTGCTGGTAGAGTGCTCGGGCCAGCACAGGCACCCTCGACACGAGTGACATCGTGCTGGCCACACCCACCCTGCTCCCCCCCCCCAAAGTCAAACACAACCTTGATGTGGCCCTCAATGAAATCAAGTTTGACACCCCTGGGCTATAGCAAGAATCAAAATGGATTTCATTATATTTTATAGAATCCTAACATTGTATTGTTGAAAAGGGCCCTGAGCCCAATATTATCTATGCTGCTATCCTGTGCTCCTGATAGAAAGGCAGTCATATAAAGTGAGTAAACGAATGAGGGAAAGAAGGTGCAAATGATCAAACCTGGCAAATTTTGGATGGACACCCATTCCGTTGCAAATGGGTGGGAGATACAGTGGATGGCAGAGGTTATCTTACCCAATTAGTTTCTTTTTTTAACAGAATAATGGAATAACAGAATTAGAAGGGACCTTGGAGGTCTTCTAATCCAACCCTCTGCTCAACCAGGAAAAACCCTACAACCTCTCAGACAAACGGTCGTCCAATCTCGTCTTAAAAGTCTCCAGTGTTGGAGCACCCACCACTGTTACACTGCTTACTTCCTCTCAGTGTCAGGAAATTTCTCCCTTAGTTCTAGGTTGGTTTGATTGTTGATTATTTTCCATCCATTGCTAACTAAGATTAGGTTGCAATCCTCCCTTGGTGTGAAGATAAAAGGGGAGAGGGCAAAAGACAGAGGAACACATGTATTAAACCTGTATCTTGGCATTGGATCTCCCTATTTCATGAAGCATGATTTCCCCCCTCTCTGTCCCTCCCTCCCTCTCCCTCTCCCCCTCCCTCTCCCTCCCTCCCTCCCTCTCCCTCTCCCTCTCCCTCTCCCTCTTTGTTTTTTTCTCTCTCTTTCTCTTTCCCTCCTATTCCTACAAAATCTTTTAGTGCAAAGGAAGCTCTTTTTCCTTGACATATTTTGGTTGATCCCCTTGTGCTGAAGATGAAAATGGTGATGATGGCAACATTATCAGGAATGATGCATTGGGGCCAGCAGCAGTCGCTGTACTGGAACATTTCTTCCCTGAGTGATTTTTGCAAGATCAGGGTGTTTTTACATTGCTTGGATTAATGACAGTCCTTGATCTTCTACGGATGAGGTTGTGCCTTTTGGTTATTGGGCTGAATCCAGCGGTGGGATTCACTTACCTTCCCTACCGGTTTGCAAATGTGAGCGCGCTCACACGTGCACTCGCTTCGCTCGCGCCCACCTCATCTGCGCATGCGCACGGCCTTCTGCGCATGTGCAATGCTTGCGCATTACATCTGGGCGAGTGGGCGGAGCCTCCCACAGTCGCCGCTACCAGTTCGCCTGATCCGGAGAGAACCGGCTGAATCCCACCACTGGCTGAATCCGATGGAGTTTGTTTTTCCTGAAACACCTCGTCCCACATCCTGCCTCCATCCTCACCATCATGAAGAGCATTTTTTCCCCTCGAAACGTCTTCTCTAGAGATTAAGAGGAAGGGGAGGACAAAAAAACCCCAAACCATTCTGTTATCTTCTTCTTCATTCACGGAATCCAAACATTGATTTTAACAGCTGTTAATTGCCTTGGACTTTCCTTTTAGCAGAAAAGCTGGGTATCAATGTGTTTAAATTATAAATGTCCACGGACTCCATCCTTTTCTTTCAAGGATCTCATCCACATATTTGGCTGGTGTCTTACAGCAGCTTTCCCTAATCTGGGACTCTGCAGATGTGTTGCAACTCTCTGTTTCAAGCATCTGGCTGGAGAAAGCTGGACCATGATGGAGAAAGTGATTTGCACTCTCCAAATCTCAGTTTTACAAAGATTCAATAGTTGCACCTTTCCAAAAATGCAATACCCTTCAGTGTTTCCAAAGATCAGGGGCACTGCTACCCTATGTTTGCCAAGCATATATAAAGACGGTGTTTTCCATCTTAAAAAAAAAAAGATTTCATATACCGTATTTTTCAGAGTATAAGACACACCTTTTTCCCTCCTAAGAGAGGCTGAAAATTTGGGTGCGCCTTATACTCCAAATGTAACCTCACCCACCCATCGGCCCCCAACCTTTGGCCTCCGCGCATCCTCTTCCTGGCTGCAAAGATTGCCACCGACAGTGGCTTGTGTTTTTGGGCTCCTTTCAACCTCCAAACGCTCCGTTTGAGAGCCCTTCAGGGCTGTGGGGATTGCCAAAGCACATCGCCGCCGATCGCCACCTGAAAACACGAAAATCTTTTCCTGGGGGGAGAAACTGGATAGCACCAGCCGGTATTGCAAGGAATTCTTCTTCTTTTTTTTGTAGTGAAATGTCAATTGCTTTCAGACAAACTTCCCTCCTGGTTTTTTTGTTTTTTTTCTGCTCAGGTGCAAGATATCAAATTCCAGGCATCGACCCCAGAAGAAAAGGAATTGTGGATGAAAGCGCTCAACGATGGCATCAGCCGAGGAAAGAATAAGATATTTGATGAGGTCAGTTGTAGTTGCAGCCAAGGCAATCCTAAATTGCATTAACAGAGGGATACAATCAAGGTCACGTGAGGTACTAATACCACCTTATACAGCAGGGGTGAAATCCAGCAGATTCTGACAGGTTCTGGAGAACCGGTAGCAGAAATTTTGAGTCGTTTGGAGAACTGGCAAATACCACCTCCGGCTGGCCCCAGAGTGGGGTGGGAATGGAGATTTTGCAGTATCCTTCCCCCAAGAGTGGGGAGGGAATGGGGATTTTGCAGTATCCTTCCTTTACCATGCTCACCAAGCCACACCCACAGAACCAGTAGTAAAAAAAAAAAAGAGGATTTCACCACTGCTATATAGCCTTAGTAAGACCACACCTAGAGTACTGCATCCAGTTTTGGTCACCACAGTATAAAAAAGATGTTGAGACTCTAGAAAGAGTGCAGAGAAGAGCAACCAGGATGATTAGGGGGCTGGAGGCTAAAACATACGTTGAACGGTTGCAGGAACTGGGCATGGCTAGTCTAGTGAAGAGAAGGACCAGGGGAGACATGATAGCAGTCTTCCAATATTTGAGGGGCTGCCATAGAGAGGAGGGAGTCAAACTATTTTCCAAAGCACCCGAAGGCCAGACAAGGAATAATGGATGGAAACTGATCAAGGAGAGATTCAACCTAGAAATAAGGAGAAATTTTCTGACAGTGAGAACTTTCAACCAATAGAACAGAAGTTGCCTTCAGAAGTTGTGGGAGCTTCATCACTGGGAACTTTCAAGAAGAGACTGGACTGCCATCTGTCAGAAATGGATGACCTACAAGGTCCATTCTAACTCTGTTAATTTGTTAAATCTTAGCTTCAGGTTATTCCTAACGTTGCTGTCAGTTTTTATGTCAGTGAAGACTCAAAATCATCCAGGCCAAAGGTGCCTAAAGGTTGAATTGTGGCAACTGGACCAAACTTTGTTAATCTGAGATGTTTCGTTGCTCATCCAAGCAACTTCATCAGTCGGAGTAAAAATTAGATAGGCAGAAAATCAGAGTCACTGGAATGTACCAACTCTTGCCACACCAACTTCAAGGGTTTTTCCCCAAAAAGAGTTGCAATATGTTTTTACTTCGAACGATGAAGTTGCTTGGATGAACAACAAAACCTCTCAGATTAGCAAAGTTTGCTGTAAATTGTTATACCGGCTTCTTCCATTCCCCATTCATTATATAAGGGGAAAGTATATTGACCCATGAGAATCAAGAAAGTTGTAGAAAGGATGTGATGGTAGGTGCTCTGGCACTGATGATTTTATCTAGTTGGGTAATGAAATGTCTGTAAGAAAACAACCAAGTTCAGAGAGCATCAAGGACCTTCCAGTGTCTAGTACCTTGCTTCAGAACCTGGTATATTTCCAGAAACCAATTAGATTTTTCTTTCCGTTTAAATGTTTGAAAATCAACAGCGCCGATCCTTTTTAACGGTTGGGTGACCAGAGGATCTGCGTATATAGAAATAGGAGGAGGAGACTGTAGGCTGAAGCCACCACGTCCTAATTTATTCACTTGTGGGTAGAAAGAGACATGAGTCTAAAGAAGATCAGCGGAAAGAAATGAGAGCTAAAAAAGAGAAACATTGGTGGCTGTAAAAGAGAGCCACGGAAGAGGCATGTAGGGGTGCTGTAATGAAACTGTGGTTCTGTGGCTTTTCAGACTTCCTGGCTTCAGGGAACTACCTTCCTGCGTTGACTTGCTGCAAATTATGTTGCACATCTGCTGCAGAACCCAAAACAGGTTACAGAGGACTGGAGATGAACACAAAGGGGTTTCCAGAGCAGTCTCTTCCATCTTGGTGCCCCTCAGATGTTTCGGGCTTCAGGCCTTGAAATTCAGGGCAGGCTGAAATCCAAGGCATCACAAGGAAATTCAGTTGACTCCTGAAACAGCACCTTTGGGCCAAGGCAGGGGTGAAATGCTCCCAGTTCGGACCGGATCGCCGGATCCGGTAGCGATGGCGGCGGGTGGTTCAGAGAACCGGTAGCAAAAATCCCTCCCCACTCCCATGCCCAGCTGAGCCGCGCAATCATCAGAGACTTTTTTTTTTTTAAAAAAAGCATTTTTTCTACAACCTCTTCAGCCGAAAAAATGCTTTTAAAAGTAAAAAAAAAAAGCCTCTGATGATTGCGCGGTTCAGCTGGGATCGTCAGAGGCTTTTCAAAGCATTTTTTTCTGCAACCTCTTGGCCGAAGAGCTGAGTGGCCTGATTGGCAGAGGCTTTTCAAAGCATTAGAAAAAATGCTTTGAAAAGTTTAAAAAAAAAAAGTTGGCCACGCCCACCGAGTTACATTACCCCCCCCCCCACCACCACCATGCCACGCCCACAGAACCGGTAGTAATAAAGTTTACACTTCACCACTGGGCCAAGGATGTCTGAGCAAAGCATTCTAGGGCCGTGTTGGCAAACCTTTTCAGCACCGAGTGCCGAAACAGGAGCGGGCGCATGCGTGCAGGAAATCGGAAGAGCAGGCTCGCATGCGCGCATGCACACCGGGCGTCTGCTTTTCTGGTTAGTGGCACGCATGTGCATATGAAGACTGAACTGGCCAGTGTGCATGCATGCGCCGGAAACCAGGAGAGCAGCCGCCCAGTGCGCATGCTGAAGATGATCTTCACCACCTGGTCTTCCAGCACGGTGGAACCCGGAAGAGCAACGAGCAGTGGCTTGCATGCCTGGAGAGATGGCTCAGCATGCCACTCCTGGCACACGTACCATAGGTTCACCATCATGGTTCTAGGGCCGTGATGGTGAACCTATGGCACGCATGCCACAGGTGGCACTCATAGCCATATCGGTGGGCACGCGAGCTCAACTCACCGGTCCCACCGGAAGTTGGCAAACGGGCTGTTTCCGGTCTCCCGAGGGCCTCCGGTGGGGGGGAGGCCGTTTTCACCCTTCCCAGACTCCTAGAAAGACTCTGGAGGCTGGGGACAGCAAAAAACGGGGAGCAGGGGGAGGCCACGCGCGCATGCGCGGGGGCAGGGCACATAGAATTATGGGTATAGGCACACATGCGCGCATGTGATCCCCCACCCCCCACCTCCCGCTCCTGGCACGCGATGGCAAAATGGTTCGCCATCATGGTTCTAGGGTCTTCCTTTGCCTACTGAAAGGGGGAAGTGTTGCTCATCGGACTGAGCTGAGTTTTGGGTATCTGTCTTGATCATGTCTGCGAGAAGGTTGCTTGTTCTGGCTCCTTCCAGAAGAACGGGATTGTCATCGAGTGTCCCATTATGGAGAGGCTGCTGTCTTTTCACATTGAGCTCTGCAGGCAGTGTGCCAAATTGTACATGGGGGTTGCGGAGGGAGGGAGGGGGCGGAGGCAGCCAGAAACAGCAAACTAATTGCATTTGCCTTGCAAATCTAAGCAGAAGAAGAGAAGAAGGCAGAATTTGAGCCATTTTGTGCTCTCGTGTTACGCAGGAAGGAGACATTGGAAGAGTTGTGTCATTGGGTGATCTTGGCAGCCTTAAGAGGACTCCGTGAACTGGGGTAGAGCCAGGGACTTTGGAGTTGAGGATGCCCTGACTTTCAGGTTGTCCTCAACGTATGACCACAATTTGAGCTTAACATTTCTGTTGCTAAGCGAAACATTGATTAACGGAACTCTGCCTTGTTTTACGACTTTTCTTGCCATACTTGCTTAAGCCAATTGCTCCCTTTTTTTCTTTTAAATGCCTCTGACGATCCAAGCTGAGTTGCCTGATCGTCAGAGGCATTTAAAAGAAAAAAAGTCTCTGCCGATCAGGCAACTCAGCTGGGATCGTCAGAGCCTTTTGAAAGCATTTTTTTCCACCGAAGAGGTTGTAGAAAAAATGGTTTTAAAAGTTAAAAAAAATAATTGGCCATGCCCACCCAGTCACATTACCCCCACCACCACCAAGCCACGCCCACAGAACCGGTAGTAACAAATTTTAGATTTCACCACTGCCCCATTCCCACCCCACTCTGGGACCAGTCAGAGGTGGTATTTCCCAGTTCTCCGAACTACTCAAAATTTCCGCTACCGGTTCTCCAGAACCTGTAGATTTAGAGTGAAAATACAACCAGAGTGGCTTGTAAACCAAAATTTATGGATTGGCAAAATAAAATTTTAAAAAATCATATCTGGCCTATTTTGATTAATAAACCACAATGATCGTGCTTTAGGTAATAAACCACAGAGGCTAAGTTTTCACATGATTCTATGAAGCCAAAAACATGCTAGGATTTGTTGTATAGATTAAAGGAATGACTCAACCTCTCGTATATTTTTTGGGGTTTGGAAGGCTGAACTCTAAAATGCTTCTTTCGGGTCATTTATGGAATTAAAGCAAGAATGAACTAAGGACTGACACGGTAGCAATCTTCCAATCATTGAGGGGCTGTCACAGAGAAGAGGGGGTCAGCCTGTTCTCCAAAGCACCTGAAGGCAGGACAAGAAGTAATGAATGGAAGGCTATCAGAGAGAGATCCAATTTACAATTAAGGAGACATTTCTGGACAGTAGGAACAATTAATTAGTTTGCCTCCAGAAGCTGTGGGTGTTTGCTCTATCACTGAAGGTTTTTAAGAAGAGATTAGACAACTATTTGTCTGAAATAATGGTATAAGGCAGGGCAGTGGTGAAATCCAATTTTTTTTACTACCGGTTCTGTGGGTGTGGTGTGGCTTGGTGGGCGTGGCTTGGTGGCCGTGGCAGGGGAAGGATGCTGCAAAATCCCCATTCCCTCCCCACTCCAGGGGAAGGATTTATTTATTTATTTATTTTATAAAATTTGTATGCCACCCTATCTCCAAGGACTCAGGGCGGCTCACAACGACAATCGACCAAGCGACAGTTAAAAACAACAAATATACATTAAAAAATATCAAAAAAGTGTTTTAAAAAATCAAAATATACTACTCCATCAGTCCAGGCCGGGGGACATAAATTGCCAGGTTTTTAATTCACGGCGGAAGGTACGAAGATCAGGGGCCAACCGGAGCCCCAAGGGAAGTTGATTCCAAAGGGTGGGGGCGCTCACAGAGAAGGCTCTACCCCTGGGATACTGCAAAATCCCCATTCCCACCCCACTCTGGGGCCAGCCGGAGGTGGTATTTGCTGGTTCTCCGAACTGCTCAAAATTTCCACTACCGGTTCTCCAGAACCTGTCAGAACCTGCTGGATTTCACCTCTGAGGCAGGGTTGGCAACCTTAAACACTCAAAGAGCCACAAAAGTCCTAACCGGAAGCCCCCGTTCAATTCTGGAGCCGACCAGATGTCCGGTTCCCCCATCATAGTCTCCTAGCACGGCATCCTTTTTCCTCTGCTGACCAGAGGTCCGGTTCCCCTCACCATAGAGTCTCCTCCTAGCACGGCGTTCTTTTTCTTCTGCTGACCGGAAGTCGGTTCTCCCCACCATAGAGTCTCCTCCTAGCGCAGCATCCTTTTTCCTCTACCTGTCCTAACCGAAAGCCCTATCAATTGTGGAGCCGACCAGCAACCGGAAGCCACAGCAGAGGGATGAAAGAGCCACATGCGGCTTCAGAGCTGCGGGTTGCTGACTCCTGGTATAAGGTCTCCTGCTTGGTCAGGGAGTTGGACTAGCAGACCTCCTAGGTCGCTTCCAACCGCTACCCAGTGTTCTAATCACAGCCTTTTTCTATTTTCTCTCCCACTTAAAGGTGAAAGTTGATGAGAGCCTATCTCTGGATCACGTAACTCGAGGCAGAGCCAAGATAGCGAAGGGCCGTCGTCCACCCACCAGAAGCCATTTGAAAGAGGTAATAATCGAGGTTACCACCAACCAACGTGGCTTTTATATTATTTAATCAGAATACTCCTTTTATCATTTATCCAGCAACATTGCTATCTACTTTTTTTTTAATAAAAGTTTTTTATTTTTTAGACAGACCAACATTTAACACATCAGTTATTCTTTCCCTGTGACATTTCGGTGTTATCTTCCAGAATTCTTCTTCTTCTTCTTCTTCTTCTTCTATGAGTATGTTATTTCTTCTATCTTGATCCCTATCCAGTCCATTATACCCATTAATCAGTAAAATAATATTCTACTCTTCACATTTTTATACCTAGTTATGAAATTAATCATTTATATCTCTTTTCCAACCAATATCTACTATCTACTTTTTGCCCTCTTTTATGTTTTGCTATTTCTCATCACGGGAGGGAAGGGTCACAATATTCACCTCCCAGCTAATTTTTGATCTTTATGACAGGTATGATTATTGGAAATAATCCCGCATGCATCTGGACATGTCTGTGAATTATTTCAATTGAGGTTGCATCCTAAATAAAAAAATAATTTGGTCTTTACTCACATTAGGTATTTCTTAACTGTTTCTGTACCATAAGGTTCTGGTCTTAAAAGCCACAATCCTTAAACATCCTCAAGAAAATCATGATTAAATATTAAAATGCAGAACAAATAGTAGGCTGGGAAGAGAAAATTAAATATTAAACCCAGAATAAGCAGAAGGCTGAGACAAGATTGTTACAAACTGGCTCTTCACTAATAGAGGGAACTGAATGAACAGCTTAGCCTTGGGGGACAGTTCCATAGTGTGGGCACAGCTACAGAAAAGTCCCGGTTTTGGGTCACCCATGATCTAGAACCCTAATAGTTGTAGACCAAACAAGATTAATGTCCCTAATATTTGGGGAGACTTTTACTGGGAGAGGGGCTCTGGAGATATTAGACAGACACAGACAGATATATAGACAGACAGAAAGACATAGATAAGAGATGAATGGATGGATGGATGGATAGATAAGATAGTCGTACAGAAAAAGAGAGGAAGAGAAATGGATGGATGGATGGATAGAAGATAGACAGACAGGCAGACAGATGTAGAGAAAAAGAGGAAGAGAAACGGATGGATGGATAGAAGATAGAGATAGGTAGGTAGGTAGGTAGGTAGGTAGATAGATAGATAGATAGATAGATAGATAGATAGATAGATAGATAGAAAGAAAATAGATGTAGAGAAAAAGAGAGGAAGAGAAACAGCTGATGGATGGATAGAAGATAGATAGACAGACAGACAGATAGATAGATGTAGAGAAAAAGAGGAAGAGAAACAGATAGATGGATAGAAGAGATAGATAGATAGATAGATAGATAGATAGATAGATAGATAGATAGATAGATAGATAGATGTAGAGAAAAAGAGAAGAGAGAGAGAAACATGGATGGATGGATGGATGGATGGATGGAAGACAGACAGACAGACATAGAGAGCGAGAAAGGGAGAGGAAAGAGAGAGAGAAAGAGAGACAGACAGATGATGTCCAGATTCAGTCTAGGCCTAGAACCATGATTTCCGGTCTCTGAAGGGCCTCCGGGGGGGAGGCAGTTTTTGCCCTCCCCAGGCTCCAAGAAAGCCTCTGGAGCCTGGGGAGGGCGAAAAACAGGCCCACTAGGCCATTGCATGCTAAAAGGGGTGGGAGCATGGGGGTGGTGGTCATGCACGGGGCAAATTCAAATATGGATGTGGGCATACGCGCGTGACCCCTCTGCGCTCCCCCCGCTTTTGGCACACAACGGCAAAAAGGTTAGCCATCACTGGCCTTGAACAATCTAGTTCTAAGCCCAAGGAATTCTATCCACATAGAGCAGGAGAGCAGAGAAGAGCAGAGAAGAGAAGAGATAGGCCCAAGAAGTCAATCCTACGGTAAGGAAGGAAGCCAACATTCCGGCAACTGTTTCCAGGAACATGTGAGCATATTTGGACTGCAGAACTCCAGATGAACACCGGCAGGCAGCAAAGAGCAAGAAGTCACTGCTATCTATCTGATATTTGTCTGGATTTGTCTCACCCGTAACTTAGATATGGTAGCCTAAGGCAAGGATAAAGATTAGGTTTCTGCTCCTTTGATTCCATGTATGAGTCTTCCGTGGGGCTTCTTGCTTGAGCCGCCGTAAATGTAAGAGAATCTCTTGCGTTGACAAAAATGTAATATTTTTAAAAATGCATGATAGTCATTCTGAAATTGCAGGACGTGTAGGGCGTTTAAAGCTGTTTGAAGTTGTTTGTTTGTTATTATTGTGTGGTCGGCAGCTTACATTCTTCAAAAGTTATGGACTTGAGCACTGATTCTGAGATCTCTCTCATTTGCTTTCCTGCTTAGGTGGCTAATTCAATGTCAGATGGGATCCTGAGACTTGACTTAGATGTATCAGACGGTGGACCTCCAAACAGCATCCTAGTGACCAGTGAGACTGCTGAAACTCCTCCTCTGAAGGAGACTCCTAAACCTCCAATGCCCCCTGTAAAAGTGCCTATGCCTCCAACGGAGAACCTAAGTGCCAATCTTACCCCAGAAGATCCACAGGTCAAGAAGCCACCAATGCCTCCAGCTAAGCCTCTTAAGGAAGTAGCAGCGCTCGGTGAAAATGTGAACTCTGTAGAAGGAAGCGACTCAGAAGAGACACGTGAAGACTCTGAAGAAGTCGAAGAAGATTTGGCGGAAACCAAACCTCCAGTACCTCCTCCGAAGATTTTATCTGACAAAATGAAGGTGGGATGGGATCATCCGAGTTCTGAACTTCATGATGTTGAAACTGAGAACGTCAAGGAAGCAGTCAAACCACCGACTCCTCCACCTAAGGTTTTTAGAGGGAGCTTGATCTCCAACGATCCACAGGTAGACCTTTCTGAAGAGGATCGGCAGCCTGATGGAGACGCAAACCTTGACGTCAACGGCATTGATGATAACGGAACAACTCAACCTGCTTTCCAGAATGGGAAGGAGCAGAATGACCATTCCTCAGAGCCAGAAGCAAAGGAAGAGGGCTTGAGCCTGCCTTCTGAAGACCAGGTTGTGGAACCTGTGGGAGGTTCTCCAGCCACCAAGCCTCGCAGCTCCTCTCTAGGGGCCTTGCTTTCAGATTCGCCCAAAAAACCTCTTCGGCCAGATTTCCAAAAGTCGTCTCTACTCCACGTGGTGCGGATGGAGAAGAAAATCGCGGATGAAAAGGAACGAACTGAAAAGCTCCTGCAGAAGGTTCAATGTGAAGAGTTGGAGCAAGCCCAGGAGGGGGGAAAGGGACCCTCGGTAGACGCAAAGGAGCTGCTCAATGAAGCCACCGAACAACTCCGACAAGCCACCCAGGTCTTGCAAGAGGTCAAAGATTTAGGGGAACTGAGAAGGGAACCTACCAGTTTGCGGAAAGGGGTCTCGAAGGACCTAGTGACGGTTTATAGGAGAAGCGCTCCTTAAGAAGGGAATTTGAATTCCGAATCGTGACTTAGACGAAAGGTAGCCAGGCGGCACCATTTCTACCGGGCTACTAGATCAGTGTTTTAAAGACGGACGGATAGGGCAGCAGCCTGAGTCTGATTAAGTATTGCTTATTTTCACAGTGCCCCTTTCGTAATCTCAGAATGTGGGCTGGATCCTGCTCGGAAGGGTTTTTCTTAGAGAGGGATCTGGTTAGAGGATCTCAGGGAATGATCTGGTTTTTGGGGGGGAAGACGAGCGGTAACTGGGAAGCCATAGGGACTTCCTACCAGGGAATGCCTAAAACATTTCAAATGCAGAAGAGTTTGAGAAAGAGATCGTGAAGCCTTTCCAACTTGGTGGAAACCTCTAGCAAGTTCAGAACAGGAGCTGAACAGGTGGTGCCCTTTTGACCTAGAAGCACGTCAGGTTGGAGCAGGGATGTTGAATTTCCCGGTGCAGGCTGGAATATTTTGGGTTAGAAAAGTTTTGCACAGTCCTGGTTCCTGTCCTTCTGCTTTATTCTTTCTCTCCCTCCCTCTCTCCCTCCATCCCCCTCTCTCTCGTTTGCAAAGACTGCAGAGATCAGCTGCAGGATGAGATCCTAGTGAGCTGGGTATGGAACGGGGCTGCAGTACTTTCTAATCCTTTTTGTTTTAACTCAGGGTTAATGTAGTGGGGCGCATGGGAGGCGGGGCTGAAACAAGCAGTGGGTGGGCTCTTCTTTGATATCCTTTCTTCTCTCTCTCTCTCTTTTGTGATGCTCCCTCCTTCCTGACTCCCCTTTTTCTTTTTCTTTTTTTTTTTAATTGAAAATTTTTTTCTTGAACGGCTCTGTTGCAGAAAGCTTTCCGCAGCTCCCGTTCCAGCTTTTTATTTATTTGTCCCAAGCCATGCAAGGTCCTTCCAAGTGGTGACGGTTTGTGCGTCCTGCATTTAAAGACAAGCCCGCTTACCACCAAGATAGCCAGTGATGTTTTGGGGAGGCTCCCAATCTGTAGAAGTTGCTGACGACAGGTGGATGTTTTAAGTCTGCCCTGCCAGGGATCGAATCGAACTGCAGCGTCAGATTGCAGATCTGAAATCGTCCTAGTTCCTACATCACCCGCTCGCTTGGGGTTGGCTTAGCGTGTTGTTGTGTTGCTCACCTCTGGCGGCTGATTGAGCAAACGATGGTTATGCAAAGTGTGCCTTACCACAACGTGGAAACCTGATTAAAATCTTCAGCAAGTCATAGAGAACAAGATTTCCCCCCCTCCCAGGCTGACTTTTCATTGATTGGTTAAGAACAGACACATCATCCATTGGAGAGACTCTGTATAAATCTATCACAGGTTCTGTTCATGCAAAATCTCATTTGAATGGGGGGAAAAATACCAACTGGACTCATACGTGCTCAGATTTCATATAAACATGGTGGAGGGCATCAGGTTTCTCTCCCATTGTGCAGTGGCACTCGCTTCAGCAACAATATCAACTTTGGGGAAATGATTTTGCAAATGTAGGGCGGGTATATTACCAGGGGTGAAATGTAAAATGTGTTACTACCAGTTCTGTAGGCGTGGCTTGGTGGGAGTGGTGGTAATGTGACTGGGTAGGCGTGGCCAATTTTTTTTTTAAACTTTTCAAAGCATTTTTTTCTAATGCTTTGAAAAACCTCTGCCAATCAGACAACTCAGCTGGGATCGTCAGAGAGGCTTTTTAAAAATTGCCTCTCTGATGATCAGGCAACTCGGCTGGGATCGTCAGAGGCTTTTCTGCAACCTCTTTGGCCAAGAGGTTGCAGAAAAAAAATGCTTTGAAAAGCCTCTGACGATCCCAGCTGAGCCACACGATCATTAGAGGCTTTTTTTTTAACTTTTAAAAGCGTCGGAAGAGGTTGTAGAAAAAATGCTTTTAAAAGTAAAAAAAAAAGCCTCTGGTGATTGTGCGGCTCAGCTGGGCATGGGGGGGCACAGGGATTTTTGCTACCGGTTCTCCGAACCACCTGCTGCCATCGCTACCGGATCAGGCGATCCAGTCCAAACCGGGAGCATTTCACCCCTGGTATATATGCGTTCCCATGTTTCCTTTGGTTTTGGTTGAACGTTGCTTCTGAGCTGGCTAATAGCTACCGTGTTTCCCCCGAAAATAAGCCCTCCCCAGATAATAAGCCCTCCATCGAAAATAAACCCTCCACCGAAAAGAAGCCCTCCCCAAAAATTTTTAACTGCATGAGCAGCCGGTCCCCGCCATTTCCTCTGGTTAGGATTAGGAGACAGAGCTGGAAATCAGGTAAGACGGCAAGAGGATTCCCGTCTTGCTCCAAAAATAATACCTCCCTGAAAATAAGGCCAAGTGCTTATTACGGAGTTTAAAAAGATATAAGACAGGGTCTTATTTTCGTGGAAACACAGTAGATGCATCAGGCAGACCAAGGGCCAATGCGTATTTATCAGCAGATTAATAAGGGCCATTAATAAGCTTCCTTTCCAAGATCCTCATTTTCACTTGAGCTTTTAAAACTCTGGAGACGACCCTATTTTTACAACCTGGAAAATTAGTTTATGACTTAATATTTTCCTATCCTTCAGATGTCATTTTTTAAAAAAAAAGAAAGAAAGAAAAAAGGACGAGCATAAAATCAGTACCCAATGATTCAATAAGCAGCTTAAGGAAGAAACATTTGCGAATCCGGGCAGGATGGAAATAATGGCACTTAGTGCATTTGTGCTCCGGGTTGATTTCCTGAAGACGACGTCCTTGGAGACCTTGCTAAATTCATCACTGGACTCTTCCTGCAAGAAAAAAGTGGAAGGAGTAAGAGGAGTAAGAGGAACACCAGTTTTTCTTCATGTTATCTAAAGCGGTGCAATTAGGGATGTGTCGTCCTTGTATATCTTGGAGCCAGTTCACATTGATCTGGTTTGCACATTGCACTGAGGCGTGTACGAGTTGGTTTGTCTTGGCCTGCTCTGTTAACCCAGCCCAGGGGCCGGCAACCTTAAAAACTCAAAGAGCCACAAACGTCCTAACCAGAAGCCCCACCATTAAATTCTGGAGCCGACCAGAAGTCTGGTTCCCTCACTATAGAGTCTCTTCCTAGCGTGGCATCCTTTTTCTTCTACCTGTCCTAATCAAAAGCCCTATCAATTGTGGAGCCAACCAGAAAACCCACCCCTTGCCATAGAATCTCCTCCTGGCACGCTGTGCTCCCCCCCACCCCACTCCGGCCAACCAGAAGCTCCTCTCAAAATTGTATTGCTGACTGGCAACAGAGCCACACCAGAGTGATGAAAGAGCCACATGCCGCTCCAGAGCCACGGGTTGCTGACTCCTGACCTGGCCAACTGTGGTTTATTCAACAAGCCATGGTGTACTGCCATTTGGAAGCCTCTGGGATGCGTAAATCACTGCTTATGGCAGAGAAATAGAAATTTGGAGGCTAGGAGCCATGCTCTAAATCGGACAGAGTCAGGACAAAGGGTTTGGGACTAGATGAAATGTTCATATCAAACTGAATACAGTCAGTGGGAGTACTCCCCCCTGTATTTAACATTTCTTCCTTTTCTCCTATGAAGAATTAAAAGTTGGCAACTTGTGGAGAAGCCCTAGGAATGTCCTCAAGGCCCTTTTAGTGGTGCCCGTTGGGCTTCCTTGATTCATAACTTGGCTTTATGGTTAAGCTGCCTATGGTTTGTTCTGCAAACCCCAATTGAGCAAATGGCAGCTTAAAATGTGGTGGCATCAAATCGATCTGTGTCTCCTCCTCCCCCACCTTTTTTTTTTTAAAAAAAATTGCGGCAAGAGAGGAAGTTTCATATGCAGAATGATTCGGGACAAGTCAAAGACAGTGTTGTCTGGCATCACCTTAAATAATATTATTTTCTGCAAAATCAGTCTATTGCACAGCTGAACTAAATTCATCTCCGCACTCGAGAGCCATTATGTGCTTTCCCAATCTCCCAATCGCCACTGAGCCATTGGAAGCCAGCTTTACTCCCTAGTGATGGCAAACCTTTTAGACACCGAAGGTCCAAACTGCATGCACACGCATGCGCAGACCTAAGCGTGCGCGGACTTGTTTCATCGTTTGTAGGGAAGCAGAAGCTCACAAAAGAAACGCCACGGAGATCTGACCTGGGGTGACAGCCCACGTGGCAGCAGAGAGGGCTCTGGGTGCCACATGTTCCCCATCACGGACCTAGGGTTTGTGCTCTGCGCCGTCTGTCTCGGTGTCCCTTCTTGTTCTTAAAACCCTGGTTTACGTGCAAACAGAAATCCTGGCTTCAGGTCTCTTCTGAGTATCTGGGACCCACGGAGCACTAACAGGGTCATAATTGGGTGGCCTTCGACGCCACTGGTGCCTTTGCAGGCAGCGCTGCCCATATTAACTTCCCAACGGATTGTGGTGGAGACATTCCATGGATGACTCATAAATTATTGGCACTGCTC
Source organism: Ptyas mucosa (assembly GCA_012654045.1). Classification (NCBI taxonomy): domain Eukaryota; kingdom Metazoa; phylum Chordata; class Lepidosauria; order Squamata; family Colubridae; genus Ptyas; species Ptyas mucosa. Next base: position 1,168,528 of record WNWU01000044.1, on the reverse strand, counting down.
CTGCATATTCCAGGCCTCCTTAACCAAAACAGAGCTCCTTAGATAGGCTTCTGCGAGAGGAACCACCAGCCCTTTCTGGTTTGAGGCCCGTGTTGCCCCGAAAATAAGCCCTCCCCTAAAAATTGTTTTAAATTGTTTTTAAATTTTGTGAGTTTATGTGTGTTTTAACATGGCTGTACACTGCCCTGAGTCCTTCGGGAGAAGGGCGGTATAGAAATTTAATAAATACAAATACAAAATAAGCTCTCCCCCAAAAATAAGCCCTCCCTGAAAATATTTAAACGCATGTGCAGCCTGTCCCCGCCGTTTCCTCTGGTTAGGGTTAGGGAGACAGAGCTGGAAATCAGGTAAGACGACAAGAGGATCCCCATCTTACTCCACGTGCCCCAAAATAATAACATCTCTCCAAAAATAAGGCCAAGCGCTTATTTCGGGATTCAAAAAATATAAGACGGTGTCTTATTTTCAGGGAAACACGGTAGTTGCTGGATGATCTCAGAAGAAAAGGCCCATTTCTCTTTTTTAAAAAAATGAAGTTGATTGTGTCTCCCTCATAGCTTCTTGTCTTTGTCCCTTTTTATTTTTTCACAATGGGTTCAGCCGGCTGGGAGTTTTTTATTCATGTGAGTGACCATGCCATGCTTTTGTGTTTTTTTTTTTCAAATAAGGGGCCAAACTGGAGTCCTCTCTCTTTAAAAATAAAAAAGAGAGAGATGTAATTATTTTGCACTAGCTGTTTACGAGACGGAAATATGAAAATAGCTATTTTGCTTAGAGCTATCTCGCAGTTTTCTTTTTTTAGACCCATCCCTGCAACTGCTCGTGCGTTGGCTGCCAAAAAAAACCAATCTACAACTAGGAACGTAACAAACCTGTTTGTAAGAGAAAAAGGAGCACGGAACTTAATTTACCCATGCCTACTCACACACTGAAGACTGCAGTCCTGGGTGGCTTTTCTCCCTTCCCTTCCCCCTCTGTGTACTTGGGTATTGTCAGTACTAAAATCAGGGAACATTGGCCTTGGCATAAGACAGTACTTTCCCCTTCCAACACTTTGTACATTCAATCTGTGTGAAGGGTAGATGTTCTTCGAACCAAAACTAGATTGGCTCAGCAGAAAGGTAGCCTTGCTTGCAGTTAACCAAGTGTTTTCTGAGGTGCAAACTGGGGGTGAAATGCTACCGGTTTGCTCCGGTTCGGGTGAATTGGTAGTAATAAAAGCTACCTGTTCGGGTGAACCAGTAGTTAAAAAAAGCTGCCGGTTTCTCCGAACCGGTATTTCCAACGATCAGCTGTGCTGCGGGGTTTAGCTTTGCTATAAAGCAGGAAATCCTGCTTTCTAGCTAAGCTAAATCATGCGGCACAGCTGATCCTCCCCTTGCTGTTCTACTTACCTTCCCAAGCCTCCTTTTGGTGAGTACTGCGTATGCATGCATAACATGCGTTTGGTGCACGCTGCGCATGCTCACGCAGCGCACATTTAGAGTACCTGCGCGGCCAGCGAACCGGTTCGGATTTCACCACTGGTGCAGACCCAAATTTGCTGCTATGAAATATGTGAATTGGCTGTATTTATCTAGGTAAGCACTGAAGGAAATACTCTGAAGGAACCCTGTTAGGGTAAACCAATGTTTCTCAACCTTGGGATATCTGGACTTCAACTCCCAGAATTCCCCAGCCAGCATGGAAGAATTCTGAGAGTCGAAATCGGCACATCTTAAAAAATTGCCAAGATTTGAGAAACAACTACGGTAGGCAATCTAGATTCTTCCATAGATTGCCGGGCTTCAGATTCTGCCCTTCCTGGCCAGTGGTCAAGCATTATTGGAGTTGTAATCCAGCAGTATCTGTAGATTTGTAAGCTTATTCATCTATCGCGTGTATATTTCATGAACACTGAATGTTGATATATTTCCTCAAAAGTGCTTCTCTTAAAAACCTGTTAAAAAATCTTCGAACAGAATGTTGCTGTTGATTCTACATTCCCTCTCAAATCTGAGCAGAAAATTGTACAGTCTCTACTAACAGTATTTTGAACCCCCCCCCCCCCCCCCCACTGTCTTGTAAATAACTAAACACTCTTTGGGTGCGCATTGAGTATTTTGTTGCGAAAAAGCTTTATCCAGAAAGAGGTTGTTGTCTTTGTTTCTTTTTGAGATGGTCAGCCCTCCGGTTGAAAATTGCCAACACTGATTCTTTCAGCCCTGAGAACTTCTTAAAAAATATAAATATATTTTTAACAAGCTGTCTCGAGCATCTCAATTCCTTGATTTGTAAGTGCCTTCCTCTTTCAAACCGCTTGGAGCTCATGCCAAGTCCCACCGCTGAGAAAATCATTTTGAAAGACGAGCAACTGTTGAATAGTGGGACACTTTGAGGCCGTGAGTTTATGAAGATGCTTTTGATACGAAGATGATCAAGGACAGCGGTGAGGTAAGTGTATTAGTTCAGTTCTAGCTTCCTGAAGAGGCCTGGATGGAGAGGAGTAGTAAGCTAAGAAGGTGACAACCGATGGACGGGACATTTTAAAAAATAACACTCGCTTGCCTAGAGGGACTCTTGAAGGTTCACAGGTTAGCTTTCACATCCAAGCTGAACCCCATTCACTAGCCTTCTCCAACCAGAAATGTCAGATATGTTGGAGAACAACAATTTGCAGCATGATTGGCAGGTGTCAACTTGGATGTGGGTTGTACCTAGCTAGGAAATCCAATGCAGTGTGAGGCAATTGAATTGTTCCACGTTTTATGGCGCAGAAAACAACTTCAGTCAGTCAAAGTTAAACCAGCACACACAATTTTTTGCAATGTCGTAAGAGTTTGGAGATCTTCCAAGGTGAAGAAGGCATAAGTGCAGTGAAATCCATGCTACCTGTCGAACAACTAGCAAGAAGTACCAGTGCCAGCCTCTTCAGGCAAAATGCTGATATCCAAGTTTACATAAAAGTTGAATCCCGGGCCAAGGATTGGATTGCTTTAATCCTCAACAGCAATCCACACCTGGCTTGTTGCCTTCAAGACTGTCCTTCTGTCTTGCGTATTCAAACTGCCTTCTGAAACGTGTTTCTTCCAATCCAGCAAAAGCCAAGTTTAGGATCAAGGGATGCAAATAGACCTCATCCAGTGAAATTTAACTGGCATTTAAATACCTCAACTTAACAGAAATGACACTCGGTGCAATGGGCAAAATGAAGGCACATGGATGTCTAATTCTCAAGGCTTTGGAGTAGTTGACTTACAACTATTACTGTATTTTTCGGAGTATAAAATGCACCAGACTATAAGAAGCACCTACCTTTTTTGGTGAGAAAAGAAGAAAAAGAAATCTGCCTCTGCCTCCCAGCAATTTTGCCTCATTGCAGCAAACAGCCTGCTTTACTTTCATTTTCGTTTTCAGCATAGCTTGATTAGCACAAGAAAAAAAAATCTGCTCCAGCAATTTACCTCTTTGCAGCAAGCAGCAGAGCCCTGTGCAAAACAGCTGAGAGTCGGGAGGCCGAGCCAATCAACTTGTACTAATTAGGCTGTGCTGGAGCTGAAAGGAGTTGTTTTTTCTTGCTGTTTGCTGCAAGGAGGTAACTGCTGGGAGGCAGAGACCAAAGGGTGGAGGCCAGTGGAAGGGCGGGGCTACATTCGGTGTATAAGAGGCACCTAAATTTTCACCCCCTTTTAGGGGGGAAAAGGTGCATTTTATACTCCGAAAAATACAGTAGTTTAATGACTCTTCAAAGTTACAACCGCGCTGAAAAAAGTGACTTGACAGTTTTTCATTTGGTCGTTGCTGCATCCTCATGGTCATGCGAGCAGAATTTGGATGCTTGGCAACTGGTTCATATTTACGACAGTTGCAGTGTTGCTGGGTCATGTGATCACCTTTTGCAACCTCCTAACAAGTAGAGGAAGGGACGCGGTGGCTCAGTGGCTAAGACGCTGAGCTTGTCGATCGAAAGGTCGGCAGTTCAGCGGTTCGAATCCCTGGTGCCGCATAACAGGGTGAGCTCCCATGACTTGTCCCAGCTTCTGCCAACCTAGCAGTTCGAAAGCCCGTAAAAAATGCAAGTAGAAAAATAGGGACCACCTTTGGCAGGAAGGGAACAGCGTTCCGTGCACCTTTGGCATTGAGTCATGCCGGCCACATGGCCATGGAGATGTCTTCAGACAGCGCTGGCTCTTTGGCTTTGAAACGGAGGTGAGCACTGCCCCCTAGAGCCGGGAACGATTAGCACATCTGTGCGAGGGGAACTTTTACCTTTACTAACAAGTAGAGTCAATGGAGAAGCTAGGTTCACTTAACGATTTAAGATTTTTAAAAAGCCAGGGAAAGCTTGTTGAAATGATCAGACACACCTACAGATAGTCCTTGATTGATAACAGTTCATTTAATGACCAGTGTTACAATGGCACTGAAATAGCAATAGCACTTAAGACTTGTATATACCGCTTCATAGTGCTTTACAGCCCTCTCTAAGCAAGAAAGATTCATGACCATTTTCCACTCGACTGGAATTCTTACCACTGTTGCAGCATCCCCGTGGTCACATGGCATCACATTTGTATGCTTGACAACTGATTCACATGTATGACGGTTGCAATGTGCCAGGGTCGTCTAAAATCACCTTTTGCGTCTTTACAATCAACGTCAATGGGGAAGCCAGATTCACCCAACCATGTTACTAAGTGCAGTGATCCCCTTAACAGCAAATAAAAAAATGAAAAAGGTAAAATAGGGCCAAACTCACTTAACAACCGTCTCATTTAGCAACAGAAATTTCGGGCTCGATTGTGGTCGTAACTCGAGGACTACCTGCACAGCTCTTGTTAGCCTAGCCAGGATGACTTGTGGGAATTGCGATCAAATATCTGGAAGGCACCCAGCTCAGCTATAAACCAAGGGCATGATCAATATCCCACAGGCCAACATCAACATTAGTTTCAGTGGAAGAGGAAATGGCCTTCAAATACCGTTGATAAACAAACAGAACCTAAGCATACATCATTTATATCCTAGACAAAATAGCTAGAGTAAGGAGTTACTCGGCAGAGGAAGGAAGCAGGCTTTGGATTTCAGTAATAGACCAAATCCCCGGGGGCTCTTTGTCCAGTGATATATTTTTATAGCTGATTAATGTCCATGTGGTTTGTTATTGCAAACTTTGCCATGTAGTTCCAGACTGGCTGGATGTGAACGAAGGGATCCCCCTGCTTAAATTCTTAAATGTCCTGGCAATACTAAACATGGCTAAGAATGTTAAGGGAAATTCTGCTGGATAAGTCCGGAGGTTCACCAGGGGAAGACAACCTGGTGAGCCTCCCACACATTTTAGACAGTACAACAATTCCCATAATTCTAAATCGTTAAATAGACTGGCATGGACCTATGTATTGGTGCCTTGGTGGCACAGCAGACTAAAAGTGTTGTTAAGTACAGTTAACTAACACCAAGTTTGAATCTCACCAGGCTCAAGGTTGACTCAGCCTTCCATCCTTCCGAGGTAGGAAAATGAGGACCCGGATTGTGAGGGCAATAAGCTGACTTTGTATAAAAAAGAACACTGCTTAGGGTGGGCCGAAAGCCCTACTAAGCAGGTATATACAAAAGTATGAAGGCTATTGCTTAACGCATTTTAAGCCACCCTGAGTCTCCATAGATGGGTGGCATATAAATCGAACCAATAAATAAATAAATATTGGGTTCCAAAACACTCAAAGAATATCAGGTTCAACAGATGGCAAATCTGTCCATTCTGGACTTGGAACTTAAGCTTGGTCAGATCTCTTCCATGCTTTGTATGCAAGACTCCGAGGAGTTCCTGAGTCTGTAGACTAGAGTGGGTTGTGTAAAAAAGCAACAACCTGGAAAGGGGTACCGATATACGGCTTCTGTATTGTTGTTTGGGGTCGACTGGAGAAACATGAAGTTACCCAAAAGTGAACTTGACTTGGTGATGTCACCAGTGGTGGGATTCAAGTAATTTAACAACTGGTTCTTTGCCCTAATGATTTCTCCCAACAACCAGTTTGCCAAACTGCTCAGAAAGTTAACAACCGGTTCTCCCGAAGTGGTGCGAACCGGCTGAATCCCACCACTGGACGTCACCCTTTCTTTTCAAGGTTGATTTGGTTTTGATAGTTTTTCTAGACCAGGGGTGGGGAAACTACCGTGTTTCTCCAAAAATAAGACCCAATCGAAAATAATCCCTAGCATGAGTTTTCAGGATGCTTGTAATATAAACCCTATCCCTCAAAATAAGCTCCAGTTAAGATCGTCAGCCGGATGAATGCATGGTTGGAAACTAATCAAAGAGAGACGCAATCTGGAATTAAGGAGACACTTCTTAACAGTGAGGACAATTAACCAGAGGAACAGCTGGACGCCAGAAATCGTCGGCGCTCCATCACTGGAGGTTTTTAAGAAGAGACTAGACCAGTGGTGAAATCTAAATGTTTTTACAACCGGTTCTGTGGGCGTGGCTTGGTGGGCGTGGTGTGGTGTGGTGGGCATGGCTTGGTGGGGTTGGCAGGGGAAGGATACTGCAAAATCCCCATTTCCTCCCCACTCCTGGGGGAAGGATATTGCAAAATCTCCATTCCCACCCCACACTGAGACCAGCCAGAGGTGGTATTTGCCAGTTCTCCAAACTACTCAAAATTTCCGCTACCGGTTCTCCAGAACCTGTCAGAACCTGCTGGATTTCACCCCTGGACTAGACAGACACTTGTCTGAAAGAGTATAGGTTCTTCTGCTTGAGCAGGGGTCTGGACTAGAAGACATGTAAGGTTTCTGTTTCTATTCCATTCCATTCCATTCCATTCCATTCCCTATTCCTATTCCATTCCCCCAAAATAAGACCTAATGTGTCTTTTGGAGCAAAAATGAATATAAGACCTGGTCTTATTATCGGGGGAAACACAGCATGTCCCTTTTATGACCTGTGGACATCAACTCCCAAAATTCATTAGCCAGCATGGCTGGTTCAGAAATACTGGGAGTTGAAGTCTACAAGTCAAAAAAGGGCCATAGTTCTACATTATCAGCCTATTTCCACCAAAGGACAATGATGGATCACAGAAAGTAAATGTAGGGGAGATGCACTGCAGGAGTCCACGATGGAAACTCCTTCCCCTAGGCCCGTGGTGGTGAACCTATGGCACGCATGCCACAGGTGGCATGCGGAGCCATATTTATGGGCACATGAGCATCGTCCTAGCTCAGCTCCAGTACGCATGCGCGCGCACTGGCCAGCTGATTTTTGGGCCTTCTGGGCCCAATGGAAGTCAGCAAACAGGCTGTTTCCGGCCTCCAGATGGTCTCTGGGGAGGTGGGGAAGGCTGTTTTTGCCCTCCCCAGGCTCCTAGAAAGGCTCTGGAGCCTGGGGAGGGCAAAAAGTGGGCCTACCAGGCTCAGCAGGCCATCACATGCCAAAAGCGGGGAGAACATGGGAGGGTCACGCATGTATGCATGGAGGGGGGCAGGGCACATAGAATTATGGGTGTGGGCACGCACGCGCGCAACCACCCTGCACTCCCCCAGCTTTTGGCACGCGATGGCAAAGAGGTTAGCCATCACTGCCCTAGCCTATGAATGAGTCTGAAGTTCAAAGCATACAAGTTTTGCTATTGTTAATGGCAGGGTAGCTTAATGAAAGTCAGAGAAATTATTAAGCAGAGCTGTTGGATGCTTTCTCCCCCTACCCCCCCCCCCAATCTAGCTCTTTACACAGTTGAAAGTAGGGTGCTGAGGTCTTTGCAAGAACGTGCATTTGGGACTCAAGCTTACAAAGGTGACAATTCATCCAGGTTAAGACACTTGAAAATAAGTACAGGTGTTGCTCAACCTACCACCACAATTGAACCAAAGTTTCCATTGCTAAACGAGACAGTTGTTCGGTGAGTTTCCCCCCACCCCCGCTTTACGACTCTTCTTCCCATGGTTGTTAAATGAATCACTGCAGTTCTTAAGTTGGTCGCCCAGTTGTTAAGTGAATCTGTCTTCCCCGTTGATTTTGCTTATCAGAAGGTCTCAAAAGGTATTCATATGACTCTGGGACACTGACGCTGCCATAAATATGAATCAGTTGTCAAGCGTCTGAATCTGTTGTGGCCTGTTAGCGGCCTGTGCGGATTGTAGATGATTCTGACAGCGAGGAGGCTGGTGTGGTGTTGCGCCAGCAGCCTGTGCAGCTGGCACTCGAGTCAAACAATGAGGAGGCTGGAGAAGATGTGGTGCCAGAGACAGGGATTCAGCCAGGGCCTTTAGAACCTCCTTTAAGTGAAGAGGACGAAGAGGAGGAGCCTCTTCTCAATGCACGTGCGAGCAGAGCGGTCAAAAGGCAGGAGAGACTCCTCAGGAGGTCTCCTCGAGAGTAAGGTTTGGGGCTAATTGGCCACTCCCTTAGCCTATTTAAGGAGGAATGCCGACTAAAGCAATTTGTAGGGAACAACTTTAGTTCACTCTACTTCACATCTGGATTCTCTGTACATTGCTTCTGGGCTTTCTGCCAACCTTCATAAGATTGTGTTTACTTTATCTTTGGTTTCTTGTAGGCTGTTAAGAAAGTCTATTAACAGCCTTTGTTTTGAAAAAGACTGAGTTATTCTAGTAAATTAAGTTTTGTACAAACTTTGTGTGTGCTGTGTTCTTTGGGATCCGTAGCTGGGGCAGAACAAAATCAGACGTGGGTTTCAGCAGATTCTGACCAATTCTGGACAACCGGTAGCGGAAATTTTGAGTAGTTTGGAGAACTGGTAAATACCACCTCTGACTGGCTCCACCCCATCTATTCTCTGCCTCCCAGCTGATTGGAAGGAAATGGGGATTTTGCAGTAACCTTCCCCTGGATTGGGGAGGGAATGGAGATTTTACAGTATCCTTTCCCTGCCATGCCCACTAAGCCATGCCATGCCCACCAAGCCACACCCACAGAACCGGTAGTAAAAAAATTTGAAACCCAACACTGGTTTGAATTTTGATCATGTGACCACAGAGATGCAACAGTTGTAAGAGTGAAAATTGACATAAATCACCTTCCCCCCCCAATGTTGTCGCAACTTCTAACAGTCACCAAATGATGGTTGTAAGTTCAAGAACTATCTATAGAACAAAACTTCTGTAGTCTAAAGTCAGAACTGCTGGCTAACCTGTAATGTAATTCATTTGCTTTTCAGTTGATGGGTTTATGATCCCAGCAAATTGTAGCTCATTCAATAAACTAGGACTATTTGAATTCAGGCGTGAAAAGCAAAAGGATCTTGGCTTTTTCCTCTGTTTGAAAAGCAGAATCTTTTCAGCAGAACTGGAAATTATTGACTTTTTGGTCAGGGAAATAATGATAAGAGGCTGTTTTGAAAGACTGGAAACATTACATGGGACTTTTAGGTAAATTGATGATGTATGGATTTGGGGATTAAAAAGGGTTAAAGAGGGAGGGGAAAGATTAAGATGCTTACTCAAGATTTAGTAAGTAAAAAGATTCAGTAACTGAGGAATAATAGAAAGAAGAGTGTTAGTCATAATTCTGCATTTTCTTTTTTCTACCTTTTTCTTTTTTCCCCCTGTTTTTAAAAATCTTTTTGCTGGGTTCAAAAATTCTAACAAAAGGTTATATTTAAAAAAATTATAGTCACTTTACATTAGTACCACTTTGTTTTTATGGCAGCCGGGTAACTTACTAAGCCTTTAAATAGGAGAGTTGAAAAGCCAAATACATACCGTACCTTTCATGGTCTAATTTTGGTGACTTCGGGGTGGAAGAAAAAAAAAATCCATAAGGATTTGACCGCTTCCTCTGCATTTTGTTTTAAGCTTATTTCCTTTCCTATCTTTCTCTTTACATTCAGACAGGAAAGGAAAGGTAGTTGCTAATTCTTTGAAGATCTATAAATATGGAATAGGAGAGGCGACTATCCAGAGGTTTTATAAGAGCTGTAGCCACAAGTGTTTCCTCTGTGGTCATAAGGAAAAAAAAAACTACCCTTAAAAACACAAGATGGAGATGGAGAATCTGCAACTAGACCAGAGCGATACAAGAGAAATGATAGAGAAATAATTTCCCTGTAGAAAAATATCACACATAAAACAAAATGCGCTAGTAGAAAGAAAGCGTTTCTGATCATTTCCCCGTGTAAATCAATCCTCAGTGCAAGCAGTCCTTGAGTTATGACTGTAATGGACCCTGGAATTTCCACCATAAATCATATCAGTCATAAATAGAGGCACCCATTTGACCATGTGACTTACTTTACCACATTTTTGTGGCAGTCATTAAATTAATGCTGTGGTTGTTTAAAAGGAATACAGCAATCATTAAGTGCAGTGGTCATTAAATGAATCATTCTTCTGGGCTTTTTTTTTTTTTGCTGGAAATGGGCTGGAAAGGCTGGAAATAGGTAAAAAAAACCTTTAAAATTTAAAACTTTAAAATTAAACATCTTTTATTTAAAAGAGCCTTCTCCTAAAAAAAAAATCTCTTGGTTGGATGGGAATAAAGTAATTCTCGGAATGCACCACTAGGTGGCGAGGTCCACCATCTTGCATAATATATTTTCTGAACAACTGGCTGCATTCAACCTGTAAGGATTAGATTACAGTGTGTCTCAACCTTGGAAATTTGAAGATGTGTGGACTTCAATTCCCAGAATTCCCCAGCCACAGTGGTGAAATCCAATTTTTTTTTACTACCGGTTCTGTGGGCGTGGCTTGGTGGGCGTGGCAGGGGAAGGATACTGCAGAATCTCCATTCCCACCCCGCTCCAGGGGAAGGATACTTCAAAATCTCCATTCCGACCCCATTCCAGAGGAAGAATACTGCAAAATCTCCATTCCCACCCCACTCTAGGGGGAAGGATACTGCAAAATCCCCATTCCCTTCCCATTCCAGGGAAAGGATACTGCAAAATCTCCATTCCCAGCCCACTCTGGGGCCAGACAGAGGTGGTATTTGTCGGTTCTTCAAACTACTCAAAATTTCCGCTACCGGTTCTCCAGAACCTGTCAGAACCTGTTGGATTTCACCCCTGCCCAGCCATCATAGCTTTCTGGGAGCACTCAACTCTTAAAATGAATGGGTTTTTGTGCCCAAATAGCTTAATCCAGGTTTACAGCTTTATAGTACCATGGTGTACTGTAGAAGCCACATACATATACCAAACTGAACAAATTTCACTATTGCTTAATATGATGTTTAAAGTCAATCTGTGTGGAATCCCATTGCGTTAAGCCATTTAATAAACCATGGCTTGTTGGCTAGGTTTATAGGACAATGGCAGGGATCGTAAACCATTCTAAGCCAGAACCCAAGAAACCACATTATGGCTTTATCCCAATCATTGTGATGTTTATATTTGGTTAATAAGTATATTTTTATTAACAGTACAATGAAAATGTCTCTTGGCAGTTTCCACAGGAAAAAAAGTACAATCTCAAACATACTCAGTACAAAAGATAAAAACCGACAATAAAACACAGGAAGACATACAAATGAAAGGGGAAAAAATTAGCAACATCAAATTGGAATAAAGCTATTTGAAGTCGCGCAGCCTTTATAAGTGATAATTTACAGGGTTGCACAAATACGACTGAACTTATTATTTACAGTACTATTTGGAAGAAATGATGGCTTGGAGTTGCTTTCTTCAAAAACCCTTGACTATTCTGTGTATAAGTGGATAAAAAAGGGAGGCAAGCCGAATTCTGTATCTGCTCTAATTGAGATAATCTCTAGGCTTTTGCTGCCTGGCCTAGCAGGATAATAACGATTTCCCCATCCTGGTTTTAAAAATGCATTTTATTTTTCAATACAGCGACTCTTATCTGTCACCTACATTTCTGCTTGGTGTTTCTGCTGTAATTCTGCCTTTTCTCTAGCATATTCAGCCATTTTCTTAATCCATTTTAATTGTTTTATGTTATCACATTTCCCTGCCGGAATTAAAAGCACAGATAGGATCAGGATTTCCTAAGCACCAAGGATATTAGTAGGAAATTATCCACTGATCCACAACTTACCTTAAAATATAGTTGTACCTGATAATTTCAGTGAGCTTTCCTTGGCTTTTTTTTAAAAACAACAATCTTCTCGGTTTGTGAATCAAACTGTTCTTGGCCTATAATACTAACATATTCCTGTAGAAGGTTTGAATCATACAACCATTGTAAAGGGGAAAAAAATATCCATTAGAATGCAGTCGTATGAAATGAATGGTTGGATTTCCAATTGATCAAGGGAAAATGTGCCTGGTGCCCGAACGACTTAATAATAATAATAATAATAAAAGAATGTTGCTACATCTACAAAGTGGTAGAAACGACCTAAGACACACACACACACCCCATTCCAATTGTGTGTAGTGTGGCTCAGTGGCTAAGACGCTGAGCTTGTCGATCGAAAGATCGGCAGTTCAGCGGTTCGAATCCCTAGTGCCGCGTAATGGGGTGAGCTCCCGTTCCTTGTTCCAGCTTCTGCCAACCTAGCAGTTCGAAAGCAGGTGAAAAATGCAAGTAGAAAAATAAGGACCACATTTGGTGGGAAGGTAACAGCGTTCCGTGCGCTTTTGGCATTGAGTCATGCTGACCACATGACTACAGAGACGTCTTTGGACAGCACTGGCTCTTCAGCTTTGAAACGGAGATGAGCACCGCCCCCTAGAGTCGGGAACGACTAGCACGTATGTGCGAGGGAAACCTTTACCTTATATATATATATAATGGTTGGAAGATGAGGACCACTTGTATCTCTTCTTATTTATATTTATATGTATATACACACACACGCACGCACACACACATGTATCGCCCATCTCCAGGTAACCTACAACGTTAAAAGCATTGTGGTTGTAAATTGAGGACTACTTCTTTCTTTTCTTTCTTTCTTTCTTTCTTTCCCTCCCTCCCTCCCTTTCTTTTTTCTTTCTTTCTTTCTTCTCTTTCTTCTTTTCCTCCCTCCCTCCCTCCTTCCTTTTTTCTTCTTTCTTTCTTTTTTCCTTCCTTCTTTCTTCTTTTTCTCCCTCCTTCCCTCCCTTTTCTTCTTTCTTTCTTTCTTTCCCTCCCTCCTTTCTTTTTTCTTTCTTTCTTTCTTTCTCTTTCTTCTTTCTTTCTTCTTTTCCTCCCTCCCTCCTTCCTTTCTTTTTTCTTTTTTCTTTTTTCTTTTTCTCCCTCCCTCCCTCCTTCCTTCTTTTCTCTCTCTCTTTTTCTTTCTTTCTCCCCCCTCCTCTTTCTTTCTTTCTTTCTTTCTTCTTTCTTTCTCTCTCTTTCTCCCCCTCCTCTCTCTCTCTCTCTTCCTTCCTTCCTTCCTTCCTTCCTTTCCTTTCTTCTTTCCTTCCTTCTTTCCTTCCTCGATTAATTTGCCAGGCATCTCTCCTCCAGGCGACTTAACACCTGTTAAAAGCAACAACACCGTAAAAAAAAAATCAATATTTCTCATAACAATAAAAGTTACAGTTAAAAGAGGGGCAGGGGGGAGGGTGCAGAATGCAGGGGGGCAGGCGAGAGGGGGGGGAAATCTCCTTTTAACTCATCAACCACCACGTCCGGGATGTTGTCGTTCCTCCCCTGTTGGGGGAAGCCCCCCAACCCGCTCAGTCCCACAGGCAGAGCCAGCCAGGGTTTCCGAGCGGGGCAAGGCTAGTCATACCCAACCGAGGGGCTTCTTTCCCGCCCTCACGAGCCGAAGCCACGCGCGAGTCGGGCAGCGCCTGCTTTCATTCCGACCCCCGGCAGGGGACGCCCGTGGACCCCTTTTCCCTCCCCCCGCCCCCGCCCCCCCCAAAGGAGCGTGAGAAGCGAGGAATCCTCCTCCTCCCTCCTCCTCCCCCTTTTCCCCCTCCTCCTCCTCCTCCTCCTTTCGCGAGGCTGCTCAGCGGCCCCCTCGACGCAGGCGCGCGGCTCTGGAGAAAGAGCCCTTAGCCCGCTCGCTCCCTCGCTCGCTCGCTCTCCGGCTGCTTCGGCTCGTTCGTTGGCTGCCTCGGCTGGGAGGGAAGCAGCCCGAGAGCGCTGGCGTCCCAGGCGGCCCCGGAGCAGCCATTTCCCCCACCCCGCAGCTGTTCCGCGTGGATGCCCAGCCAGGCGCGTCTCTTCGCCCGCCTTTGCCCTCCTTCCCGCGGGGGAAGCCAGACAGACGCCGAGACTCCTCAGGCTGGGTGAGTGAGTGAGTTGCCCGGAGATTTTTCCCCCCGGCTGGGGATGCGCTTAGAAGACTTTGGGGCTGGGGGGCGGGAGCGGGGGAGGGGGCTTTGGTTTGGCTTCCTCGAACCGGACTAGAAACTCGCGCAGCCCGGCTGGCCTCAACTTTCCCTCCACCCTCCACCCCTGCTTCTCGGGGAAAACTTTTAGCCGGAGTTGGAAACTTTTGTGCGGCGCGCTGATGCGATGGGCGAGCTGCTCCGGCCACGGGACGGTCCGCAGGCGAGGTCCGGCAAAGGCTCGGGATGGAGGGGAGGAAGGGGGGGGGGGTCCGCTGACCGAAGGAGATGGATGGGTGGGTGGGTGGGTGGGGAAAGCGGGTCTGACTTCTGCCTGGCCTGCGGGAGGGAAGGGGGGAGTCCGGTGGAAGGAGGGAGGGAAGGAAGGAGAGAGAGAAAAAAAGAAAGAGAGAGAGAGAGAGAGAGAGGAGGGGGCGTCTGGCTGCAAGGCAGGGGGAGGCCGGTTCAGTCCTAGACTGGTATAAATGGCTGCTTTCAATTGGGAGTTTTTTTTGCCTTTGAACGTGGGACGTTTGCAACGGGGGAGGGGGTTTCTCCCCCCAGCCTGGGGGATTTTGGGGAGGGGGGAGCCGAAGAGGAAAGGAAGAAGGAGAAGGGGACCCCTCCCCTCTAAATGTCAGAGCGGAGTTTCCCTTTGCTTGGGATGGGGGGCGCTTGGAGGTCGTCGGCGCCCCCTCGAAAGTCTCCCCAGTTCCGATTTAGGGCTCCCTGCACCCCCTCCCCACCAAACCACCTACCCTCCCCCCCCTTTTTTTGAACGTGGCTATATTTGCAACAGGGGAGGCCCTTGAGGAAAATCGGGGTGACTTCAGAAGAAAGGGGGAAGGGTTCCAAGGCTCCCCCCCCAAGAATTTTTCTTTTCTTTTCACGAAGCGACAAAGGGCTGCTGGTTCTCCCACTCCCACCCCTCCCTTCCCCTCCCCTCCCTCTGAACTGCTCAGGCTGAAAAACTCCTTCGTGTTTGGGAGATTGGCAAACTTTCGAAACAAAAAAAAAACTTTCTTTGTGGAGGTTTGTGCGACGATATTAAATCGGCGTCCCTCTGAAGGGCACCTAGGAACGCAAGATTCCTCAAAGGCACGTCTGTGTGTTTGTGTGTGTGTGTGTGTGTGAGAGAGAGAGAGAGAGTTTGGATTGTGCTGTGCAACCCCGAATAACGTTCTTTTATATATAATTTTTTTAAAAAAAATTTAAAACAGAAACAACATAAAAAACATCAGCCTTCCAAACTCCTACAGACAGTAGTTCGATCGGTGAAAATCATTTGGTGCTCTCAGAAGTTTCAAATTCTCATTATATGACAAATATTCTTACCTCTAACTAAAAAAGGAAACAAAAAACAAAACAAAACACAAACACTTAAACATTTTATCCAAATTTCATTTCATATGTAACATTTCATCTTCATACTTTATTATCTATCCATTGGTAAAATAGCTCCACATATCAAACAATATTGTTTGTCTTCCTGTTCTCTTATGTCAAATGTCAATCTACTCATTTCGGCACAATCCAACATTTTCTTAATAACTTCTTCATCGGTAATCATCTTCTCTCCAGCCCCGAATAACGTTCTCGGCCAACTAGTTTGCATGTGTGTGCAACGCTACAAAGAGAGGTGGGAAGCGGCTTTGTGGACTCTCCCACTGTATGCTGAGCCAACATGTGTGGCAAAGCTGTGAAATTTGGTGCAGACACAAAAATTGCCTGGGAGATTAAATATTTGCTGAGGGATGGGGGAGGGTAGGCTTGGTTGTGCGAAACTTTCCTGCCACCTGCCCTCTCTGGCATTTTTCTCCTTTTCAAGAGTGTCCTGTAGATTCTACAGGGGTCTCCAACCTTGGCAACTTTAACCCTGGTGGACTTCAACTCTCAGAATTCCCCAGCCATCGGAGCAGAATTCTGGGAGTTGAAGTCCGCCAGGCTTAAAGTTGCCAAGGTTGGAGACCCCTGCTGTAGAAGGATTATTCCCCTCCTCCCCACTGCCCTCTTACTTTTTCTCCTGTTTTATTTTTCTGGTGTGCAGTCTCCCCGCTTTGCAACATCTGGGCCCCACACACTCCCATGTTCAGCGGCTGCATTGTGCATTCCCCTCTTTCAAAAGTACCCTTTTAAATTGTGGGCGGATTCAGGAAACTTTGTTCTAAAAGGATCACTTTGGAGTGTGTAGGGGAGTACAGATAAGTTACCTTGAAGCTTTCTAATCTCTTACCTTGCCCTTAAAAACAAGAGGCCTTTAAAATGACCTCACTCGAATCCCTTTCTCGCTCTTTGTAATTCTCCCTTTCCCTCCCTCCCTCCCTCCCTCCCTCCCTCCCTCCCTCCCTCTGTTCTGTTTCTCTTTCAGAGATGGCACTTTTAATTGCTCGTTACTTTCTCCTGCTCTAGAGTTGTAATTCCCGAGTTCTCAAACAGCAAGGTCGAAAGAATTTGGGAACACCAATCCCAAAGTCTCCAGAGGGGTGTTGGATCAAGATGGTTTCCTACTTGTTGAGTGGATTGCTTGCCTTTTCTTGTTGTGTTGAGGGTTCTGCAAATGTTGGAGAGGCTTCTGGGTGATTTGCGATAGAGCAGCAACGAAGAAGAATAGAATAGAATTGAATAGAATTCTTTATTGGCCAAGTGTGATTGGACACACAAAGTATTTGTCTTGGTGCATACGCTCTCGGTGTACATAAAAAGAAAAGATACATTCGTCAAGAATCATAAGGTACAACACTTAATGATACTCATAGGGAACAAATAAGCAATCGAATCCTATTAGGAAACAGTCAGTATAAATCTTTTTTTTTAATTGAAAAAGTTTTACCAATACAAATTTTTCCCCCTTTTTCCCCCCCCTCCCTAACCCAATATTATAAGATACATATAAAAACAATATATAATTCCATCCCATCCCATCCCCACCCTAACCCTCCCCCTCCTCCCTCTTCCCTCCCCCCCAACTTCCATTATATGCAATGTTAATATTCCCAAACAATATATATGTTATTCAATCTTCCATATCTTTTTTCTATATTTACTAACATACTAACATAATCATCTCAGCTAAAAGCGATATAATATTTTCTAGTCTGATACTTATTCTGTACATACTCAATCCATAATTTCCATTCCTGTATATACTTCTCATGCGTCTGGTCTTTTAAAAAAGCTGAAACCTTTGCCATTTCTGCAAATCCAGCCATCTTCTGGGTCCATTGGTCAACAGTCGGTAAAATATCACTCTTCCAATGTTGGGCAATCAACAACCTAGCTGCTGTCACCATATACAAAATCAATTTAGTTTCACCCAGTGTAAAGTCTTTAACTATACCCAATAGAAAAAATTGCGGAGAAAATTGTATTTATATAAATGTATTTATATAAATCTTAAGGATACCAGCAATGAGGTTACAGTCATACAGTCATAAGTGGGAGGAGATGGGTGATAGGAACGACGAGAAGATTAATAGCAATGCGGTAAGACCTTCTGATGTCCTTCTAACAATGAAAAGGAAGGTTCCTTCACATCTTCCATTGGACGGTCGAGAAGATAAACACGTGTGACCTGAAAATCAGGAGGATAATTTTTACAAGGGGACAGTGTTCGGTCTGAGCACATGCCCAACGGCAGCTTTGTTGCATAACGTTACAGCTGAGTTCACATTTTGTGCTTCATCCAAGTTTCCCGCCTAGCAGGTTATGTGATTCCTTCAGACGACTGAGATGCATTCTCACCATTGTTAACCTAACCCTGGTTTAGTATGGTGGATAGAGCCAGCTGTTATATTGTAGTTGGCTCCAACCTTTGGGTCTCATATTAAAAGCCTTAATAACTTTTACGTCTTAAAAAGAAAGAGTAGGGGTGACATGATAGCAGTGTTCCAATATCTGAGGAGCTGCCATGAAGAAGGGTGGGTGGGTTTCAATCTATTCTGCAAAGTACTTGAAGGCAGGACAAGAAGCAACGGGTGGAAACTAATCAAGGAGAGAAGCAACCTAAAACTAAGGAGAAATTTCCTGACAATGAGAACAATTAATCAGTGGAACTTCAGCCTTCCGAAGTTGTGGTTGCAATAACCCTAGAGGTTTTTAAGAAGAGATTGATTGGACAACCCTTTGCCTGAAATGGTATAGATTTCCTGCTGGAGCAGGGGGTTCGACTAGAAGACCTCTCAGATCCCTTCCAACTCTGTTATTCTGTTAAAAGTGTGCAAACTGCAGAATGCATAAGCATTACCGTACGGATTCAACTTAAAGTGGTGGTTAGAAGAATGGGAGGAGAAAGATTGGTAGTAAATATAAACTGTACAGGATTGTGTGTGTGTGTGTGGGGGGGGGGTGTTTAAGCCAGAAATCACATTCGTCTGTGTACCGGAAGAATGTGGGCATAGGAGGGTGAGCCTCTCAATAAGCTAGCAGTGCAAAGGTAGGAATGCTTTGTTGCAGTCTCGCTCCTATACTGGCATGGAAGTTGTTTTTTTAAAACCAGTTTGGTTTTTTTTTTTCTTCTGTAAGAACGATAATTCAGAGTTTCTGCATTTTGGGATGCTGTTTTTGCTTTTATTTTCAACCGTTACTCTCCGGTGGCTGGGGATTTTTTTTTGTCCTCCTTAAATGATTTGTCATGTTTTTGTCCGTTTGCCATCCATGAACTCTTTTGTTTCATTGCGTTGATGGGTTAGTTGGTTGGGTTCAGTCAACAAAGACACTTATTGAGGCTCCTGTGGATTTCCGTTCTTGTTACATTTAAATACCGGCTGTGAAGTGAAGATAACACACACACACACACACACACAGACACGGGGAGAGAGTGGGTTCCTATTTTATTTTATTCCTTCCATAACGTTTTGAGGTCGGTTAGAGTGAGAACTTTGTGGTTGGGTGAGGACTAGAACCAGCATATCCCCCACCCACCCCCGGGTCACTTTTTCCAGTGCCATTATAACTTTGAACGGTCACTAAATGAATAGTTGTTGTAAGTCAAGGACTACCCAGTGTTTTGCATACGAGTGCCTTCTTGTCTGCAGCAAAGCAACTTATCTCGTGTGCCAGGTCCCTGGAGCTTCTGCTTGTCAGCTAGCTCCAAAAAGCAGCATTGAGCTTCTGGATTATTGCCAGGCCTTTGTGAAATCTGACACATAGCAAGCCTTTCCCGGTCTTTGCATTCTCCAGATGTGCGGACTTCAACTCCCAGAATTCTGTGGGAAGGAGTCGGAAAAAGGACCACATGTTAACCCCTAAGCTTGGGAAAAGCGTAGAAGGGATTGCGTTAGTTTCCCCTTAATAGGTAGGAAGGTATGCAGGAAAAGTCATTGGCATGAGAATTTGGATGCCACACGGGGATTGGCATCTGAACAAGCTTGTGCAGGCTGAAGCCCAGAAACTGTGTGTCAAGCAATCAAAGGCAGTTTTATCTCCCGCAAAGCACTGAATTAATACATGACGCTAGTTTGTTGGGCAACCATAACTTAGCATACCTGTATTCGGTCATGTGACTTATTAACAAACATAGTTAAAATAAATCTCAGCATCTTTGGGTCATAAATTCGCAGGATTCTTTTTTTTTCCCCCTACCATGTATGTGTATACATTTGAACTAGACTTCTAATGTTTTTCTGTGTTATATATGTGCGTTTATGTGGGTATGTGCATAATGGTTATTATTTGAGAGCGGAATGCAACAAAATTTCATTTTAATGTATCCCGATTAGTGTACATTTAAAGTGACAATAAAGCTGTTCTGTTCTGTTCCGTTCCTTTCCTTTCTGTTCTATTCTTTATCCATCTGTTCTGTTCCGTTCCGTTCCGTTCCGTTCCGTTCCATTCATCTATTCTATTCTATTCTATTCTATTCTATTCTATTCTATTCTATTCTATTCTATTCTATTCTATTCTATTCTATTCTATTCTATTCTATTCTATTCTTTATTCATCTATGCTGTTCTATTCCATTCCATTCCATTCCATTCCATTCCATTCCATGGTGGAATGGACTGAATTCACTTACCTTCGCTACGGGTTCGCAAATGGGAGCATGCAGGACTTTCTGTGCATGCTCAGAGCATCAAAAACGGGTTGTGATGACGTCTGGGCGGGTGGGCGGAGCCCAGTGGTGATATCCAAATTTTTATACTACTGGTTCTGTGGGCGTGGCAGGCTCTCTGGAGGCAGGAAGCAGCCTGATTCCCTACTTCCGGGTGGCCCAGAAGGCCCAAAAATCGGAGCTGAGCTCACGTGCCCACCAACATGGCTCCGCGTGCCACCTGCGGCACGCCTGCCATAGGTTCGCCGTCACGGGCCTAGATAGTCCTCGATTTATGACTATTCGTTTGATGGCCAAAGTGAAAAAAAAAAGTCATAAATGACTGGTCTCCACATCTTTATTGCTGTAATTAAAATCCAGGCACTTGATAACTGGCAATAATGTATTTATGATGGCTGCAGGATCCCAAAGCCACATGATCACATTTTGCAACCTTCCCAGCCAGCCTAACAACTTCGCAAAAGTTGTTGAGTTGCTATTTCTCTTGAAAACCCTTCCTCCTAGCATCCATCTGCTGCCTGAGGTAGTTGGAGTTCACTTATCTAATAGCCCGATAGCCAAGCTGGGCAACTTCAACAAATATACACATTATTGCAATGATGAAAGGTGTACATCCTTATCCTTTGCTCCAGAATGATTTATAAGGAACCCAACATTAATTCCGATAGAGTTGAGTTTCACCTGCCGGTGCAGCTAGTTTCCCCGTTTGGATTGGCTCTGTTAAGACTTTCCAAGATGGTATCTCTGCATGCCAACTCGTGGCGTTGCCTCTCTATTCTGAATTCCTTGCACCGCATCGAATAACTTGAGACGTGCCAAGAAGTCAGCTGGCAAAGTTGGCTCCAGAAATTATGTTTTGTTAAAAAAACATAAAAACTCAAGATGTAACTCTAGACGTTATCTGATAGAGGAAATACTTTAAGTTTCTGTGTTAAATTTGAACCTGGATTTAGGGGTGGGCTGTATGAAACTGAGAGTGTCTTGAAAGCAATAGAATGGAAGGGAAGGGAAGGGAGGGGAGGGGAGGGGAGGAGAGAGGAGAGGAGAGGAGACGTTGGAGGTTTTCTAGTCCAACCCCATGCTCAAGCAGGAGACTGTAGTGTATACCAGTGATGGCGAACCTTTTAGGCACAGAGTGCCCAAACCAGAATGCGCATGCGTGCGCACACCATAGCACTGGAAACCTGATGACCAGCTGGCTGGTGCGCATGCATGCCTCAGAAACCCGATGACCAGCTGGCTGGCATGCATTTGTGCCTTGGAAACCCGACGACCAGCTGGCTGGTGTGCATTCGTGTCTCAGAAACCCAACGACTAGCTGGCTGGCATGCATTGGTGCCTCAGAAACCTGACGACCAGCTGGCCAGCGTGCATTCGTGCCTTGGAAACCCAACGACCAGCTGGCTGGCGTGCATTTGTGCCTTGGAAACCCGACAACCAGCTGGCTGAGCTGGGGCAATGGCGCGCGTGCCCACAAAGAGGGCTCTGTGACATGCCATGGGTTCGCCATCACGGGTCTATACCATTCCAGACCAGTCTCTTCTGAAAAACCTCCAGTGTTGGAGCACTTTATATGGTTAGCAGCCCAACACAGTAGAAGAACGTTAGGTTGGAGAAGAAAATAGCCTAGTTTTGGTTAAATGTTCAGATCGCAGTTATCTGATCCCACTAAGGAAAGTGTATGTCTTGTGTATTTCCGCGGTGAAATTGCAATGGAGAGATTGTCTAAGTTGCTTTCACCAATACCAGGAAGCATTTCTGAAAAGGGAGTGGTGGGTAATCTTGGCTTCTTCCTTCTTGCTGCTTACTAATCGGATCTTGTGGAAATCAGTAATTAGATTCTCAAAGCCTTCGATGCCATGATTGATCTCAACCATGCTACTGTATATCAAATAAGCCACAGTATATGGCTTCTCAGCTACATTATATTTATATTAATATTTTTAGCACCATCATAAGTTCAAATAGTCCCTAAAAGAATGGTTGTAAATCATTCTTGTACATACCTAAAACATGGCCTTATTTTTCCATCTGACCTTTGGCTCTCATGAGAATTGGTTTTTTTCCCCTTTCTTTTTGTTTACTTTAAACATTGTATAATTTTTGGTGCAAGAAAACACAGCATTTAGATACTTCTATGATAGACTGGGATAGATTATAATAAATATTTTTTCTAATATTGTATTGCTTTTCTATTTTATTTTTTTAAAAAAATATATTTTTATTCATAAATGTTTTGAATACAGTGTATTGTCACTGTATTTACAAAATACAGTTTTGTATTTACAAAAAAAAAAGGACCAGAGAAAAGACAGTAATAAATATTAACACATGTACTGATAACAATAGTAATAATATATTGACACATGTACTAATAACAATAGTGATAATATAACCAAGTAATTTTAACCAAGTTTCTTTTTATATTACCCTGTTTTCCCCAAAATAAGACATCCCTGATAATAAGCCCAACTGGGCTTTTGAGTGCATGGCAATAAGGCCAAGTGCTTATTTCAGGGTTCAAAAAAATATAAGACAGGGTCTTATTTTTGGGGAAACACAGCAGCTTATTTACATTTTTGTTCACTATATTGGCATGATTGTCGTTATAAACCATCTTTATATTTAATACATACATTCATAGTCTTTCTTCCTCTAATTTCGACCTCTTGTCTCTAACCACTCATCAAATCTATTCCATATCGGGTATTTTTCCTAATATTGTACTGCTTTTCTATTTTAGAAGGCTCATTACAGTAATGTTTCCTTTTTTGTATGCCCGTGGATTGTGCCGAAACAACGGTTTATTGAATCATGGTCTGTTGAATAAACTACCGTTGGCCGAGTTTATACAACTTGCTGTTTTTCTGTAGTTCCCAAATCCCAGAGGCTAAATTTGCCGCAATCCATTAAATCAAAATTGAGCAGTCATCTGATCTGTGAACCAGCCATGGAGTGTTGATTCAGGAAATCTGATGTGTGGGTCTCTCTTCCAGGGCAAAACTGAGAGCTTCCAGATGTTTTAACTATAACTCCCTTAAACTCAGCTAACATGGTCCACGATTGGGGCTTATAGCTAACATTAGGTTGCCCTTCTACAGAATATGGACAGAAAGACATCCCAAGTTTCCAAAAGCCTGGGTGCGCACAGTTGCATGGCTGTTTGAAGCCTCTTGTCCCTCCCCTGATTTTTTTTAATTTGTTACACTTGAGGAACCAAATGTTGTGTAACTGGAAAAACTTCCAACCGAGCGTGGGATCTCCGCTTTTGCACAAGTGACACAAGGCCAAACCTGGAACCGGGGTTTGCATCCAGAATGCTTCATAAATTAATGGGCTAGGTTGGGTGTGGAAAGAGAGAGCTGGTTGAGCGGTTTGCATGCCTCTCCTGCCAACAGCCTTTTTCCATTCGTATTAGGCCACCATGCAAAAGGAAGGTGAAAGATTGACCCTTGGGGGGGAGGGGGCGGGGGGGAAAAGCAGAATTGGTATTTTCCCCAGGTCTTTCTTTGTCAGAATCTGCTTTCCAAACCTTGCAGGGTTTTGTCGGTGAAGATTCTCAATCACCCAGCTTAGAGTTGTCTGAAAAAATTGAGTCAGGGCAATTGGATTTAGTTTTGTTAGAAGTTGAGATTGTTTTGCTCCTCTTCTAAGAAGCTTCCTTGGTGAGAGCAAGTCAGTTAAGCCAGGGGTCCCCAACCTTTCGGACCTCAGGGACCGCTAAATTCATAATTTTAAATCCCGCGGACCACTAATATGATCTGCCTAATGACCGGCTGGGTGGGCGTGGCTAAGTGACTGGGTGGGTGTGGTAAATTCGATGTCACTCACGTTGAGGGGCACCTCACCAGCTTCTACTTGACCCTCCTCTCCCAGTCACTCCCCGCCTCTCCGCCCGGGCTCCTTAGGGCCCCAACAGGAAGTAGTTGTTGGAACTAAGCAGCCACCATGAGAAAGAGTTGGCAAAACAGCGGACTCTGTTCAAATTGGATCTGACCGAGAAGGAGGCTCAGCAGAAGCACCTCACTGAGGACTAGGAGCATAGGCTTTCCAAGCAGAGGGAAGACCTGTGGGAGTGCAAGGCCAGGTACCGGCGCCTGGAGGCTCAGTGGGCTGAGATGGTCAGCCAGTTCCAGGCCATGAGGCAGTCCCACTGGAACAAGGCCCTCTTCTCTTTGCCACCAGTGGCGCTTCCCTCCAGCCTTTGCCCAAAGCTCTGTACCAGGACGCTGAAGCAGACCCCGTCAGAATTTCTTCCCCCCTCCGACCCACACAAAAAGACCCTGAGGGGGAGACTTTGCAGCAACACAAACGTTCATTGCACGTATCCATCCCAGGGGCCTTAATTTGAGGACGCCTGATTTAGTGCAATATAAAAAATGCAAAGAATTTTTCTGTGGACCACCAACATTTTCTCGCAGACCACCAGTGGTCCACAGACCACCGGTTGGTGACCGCTGAGTTAGGCAACTTATGCCAACAACTCTGTCCTTGCTCAGACCGAGGATGCTGCTTGGATGAGCAGCGAAGCATCTCAGATTAACAAAAATAATTCCAGTTGCCCTGACTCAGCTTTTCAGACTCGTAGTTATGTTTTCTCCTGTTCATGCCTTCATAAAGCCAGTAGGCTTCCCTTAATAGGGTGTCTTGGATCACAAGTCCCATCATCCCAACAGTCAACAGCCTGTGTAGTGGTCTGAACGGAGACAGTGGGAGTTATAGTCTAGTCTAGCTCAGGTTGGAGGTTGGGAAACGAGGATACAGCGATGGGGAGGGATTTAAATACTTTCCCTGCCTCTCACAGCTTTCTGCTTCCATTTTCTCCAGTTTAACTGACCTGAGTTGATCCTTAGTTCTTTCTGCTTTAAAATCTTTATCTCTGCAGCCTTTGGATTCTCACCAAGTCTTGATGCCTCACCTTGAATTATGGCTAATACCTTTATAGATAGATATAGATATAGATATAGATATAGATATAGATATAGATATAGATATAGATATAGATATAGATATAGATATAGATA
>WNWU01000044.1:1112638-1143271 GCA_012654045.1 Ptyas mucosa | reverse complement strand
AGATATAGATATAGATATAGATATAGATATAGATATAGATATAGATAGCATATATAGCAGGGATGCAGTGGCTCAGTGGCTAAGATGCTGAGCTTATCGATCAAAAGGTCGGCAGTTCAGCAGTTTGAATCCCTAGTGCCGCATAACGGGGTGAGCTCCCATTACTTGTCCCAGCTTCTGTCAACCTAGCAGTTCAAAAACAGGTAAAAAATGCAAGTAGAAAAATAGGGACCACCTTTGGTGGGAAGGTAACAGCATTCTGTGCGCCTTTGGCGTTGAGTCATGCCAGCCACATGACCACAGAGACGTCTTCGGACAGCACTGGCTCTTCGGCTTTGAAACGGAGATGAGCATCGCCCCCTAGAGTCAGGAACGATTAGCATATATGTGCAAGGGGAACCTTTACCTTTTTATAGCAGAGAAGGGCCATCTAGTTCCTGCCAATCAATACTATTGGCTGATGAGATCTGCAACATGCCCAGTCTGTTGGATTGGATTGGACAGGTAGAAACTTGGAAAAAGGCTGTCTGTCAGGTAACCTGGGTATCCCTGAGCTCCCTCCATGGGGATGCAAATCTTCTGATATCTACCTCTACTTTAGAGAAATCCAATACAATTTTCATCACTCTTTCAGAAGGCCTTGAAGACATGGTTCTGCCAGCGGGCCTGGGGAACCCAGAACTGAATGGACTGCAGGGGTGAAATCCAGCAGGTTCTGACAGGTTCTGGAGAACGGGTAACAAAAATTTTGAGTAGTTCGGAGAACTGGCAGTTACTACGTCTGGCTGGCCCCAGAATGGGGTGGGAATGGAGATTTTGCAGTATCCTTCCCCTGCCACGCCCACCAAGCAATGCCACGCCACACCTACCAAGCCACCAAGTAGTTAAAACAGATTGGATTTCACCACTGGGATGGAGCCCATTAAATGGCTGTTATGAGTGTGTGTTGTTGCCAGGGTGGGGATTATTATTTTTTATTTCTTTTATATTGCGCTTTAATTTCCTGTAAGCTGCCTTGAGTCGCCATGTGAACGAGAAAACGGCAATATGATTTTTCATAAATAAATAAATAATAAATGTTATTGTCATTGTATGTGTATACACAGTATACCCATACAACGAAATTTACTTGACACCCAAAGACCAGATCCAACACACATAACAATCCCCAAACACACTCCCACCCACCACAATTCCCCACCCCTAAACCACCCAAACATCCACGCAACAGATCAAGTCATGCTGTCCAACACAGCTCACTGATGGTGGCCCTTTAGTTCATTGTTGAGTGCAATTATAGCTCTGGGATAAAAACTATTCAGAAGACGTGTGGTCCGAGTTTTAATTGTTCTGCATCTTCTGCCAGAAGGCAACAGTTCAAAAAGATTGTAAGCAGGATGGGAAGAGTTTCTGAGAATGTTATGCAACTTCCTCAAACAGCCAGATTCGAAGATGTCGTCCAGGGCCGGTAGCTGGAGCCCGATGATATTCTGGGCAGTTTTAATGTCCTCTGTAGAGCTTTTCTGTCTGCTACAGAGCTGCTCCCATGCCATGCAAGAATGCCGTATGCCAGGACACTCTCAATGGTGCTGTGATAGTAGGACAGAAGTTAAATGTGTTTCCATCTCAAAACGGGGCCCTACCACGTGAATGGAAGCTAATTGGTGGGAGGGGTGGGGCCGTCTGGAGAAAAGGATTAGGATATTCAGTTTGCCCTCCCCCTTTTCTATCTGGAAGGGATTTAGGACAGAGACACAACAACAAATCTTCCGGATGAAAAAGTTCATCAGATGGGCTACTGAGCAAGAGAATTTAATTACTGTGTTTTTCTGAAAATAAGACCCTATCTTATATTTTTTTTGAACCCCGAAATAAGCGCTTGGCCTTATTTTCGGGGAGGTCTTATTATTTTGGGGCACATAGAGCAAGATGGGGCTCCTCTTGCCATCTTACCTGATTTCCAGCTCCGCGTTTAAATATTTTCGGGGAGGGCTTATTTTCGGGGGGAAGGCTTATTTTAGCACATGTGCTCAAAAGCCCGATTAGGCTTATTATCAGGGGATGTCTTATTTTCGGGGAAACAGGGTATTAATAATCATTTAATTCATTAGACTTGTTTGCTGCCCTTCTCGCCCAAGAGGTGATATTTATTGGAGTGTTCCAAACACTCCTTCTTGTCTGTTAGTTGTGTAACAGCAAACATTCAACATGTGATGTTGTGCTGTCTTGAGGAGCTCTCGGTGGTGACATTATGTAAGGAGCAGATGTTTGGGGGTGTAGCAATTTTCCTTATTGCATTCAAATCCTATTAAAATACTTTTAAGAACAACGACTTGGCTTTTAGAGAGCTAATGATTCACTGTTGGCTAGATGGGCACAGTTAGATGTTGAAGGCATCAGTATTTTTATTTATTTGTGGGTGTGAGTAATCCAGTATTGCTTCTGGGTGAAATGTGCGCACTGGGAAACACAGGGTGAACTCCTATTTATTCCTGATCATGTGATTGGGAGGGAGGTGGTGATTCAGAATGGAGCAGAGGCCAACAGGCTGAGCCACTGCCCAACAACCTTTTCCATAGGGAGAATCTTCCCTCATATCCAGTGCTTTTTCATAGCTTTTTCTAATAGTATATTTATTTTAGTTTAATGCGATTTATATGCCGCCCTATCTCCAACGGACTCAGGGCGGCTCACAACAATAAAATGCACAATTGCACATTAAAACAATATGAAATTAAAAGTCCAAATTAAACAATTTTTTGTTTTATAATAAAAGGTAAAATATAAAACAGAAAAACCAAACCAAACAAAACCATACTTCCAACACTAACAACAAAAAGGAAAAAAAATGCTGTACAAAAAAAGAGAAAACGATGATCCAAATACAAAATAAATTTAACATTGAACATATAGAATCCACACCAGAAGGTTCTGGCAGGTTCTGGAGAACCGGTAGCAGAAATTTTGAGTAGTTCGGAGAACCGGCAAATGTCACCTCTGACTGGCCCCAGAGTGGGGTGGGAATGGGGATTTTGCAGTATCCTTCCCCTGCCACACCTACCAAGCCATGCCCACCAAGCCACGCCCACAGAACCGGTAGTAAAAAAATTGAATTCCACCACTGATCCACACCATTGGACATTGAAAAAAAAACCCCACCACCCAGTAAATTTTTCTCCCCTTTTACAAATAGAGAGAGATCTAAAATAGAAAAATAGAAAATAGAAAAAAGGAGAAAGAGCATTCAACAGGTTAAGCTAAACATTACACCAATGCTTCTTTATAGCTTTAATTTTTTTTAAAAAAAATCTTTTAAAGTTTCAATCTTTCAAAACCCAATCTTTATTTTATTGACTTCTCTCTCCAGAGTGAAGTTTGCTCCAGTGAATTTGCTCCTATTCTGTTCAATTTCCAGAAAGTCATCTGGGAATGAATAGACTGGAACTCTAAGAAGCTTAAGCTTTCCAGTGTTCCGTTAGGTTGCAAAATAAAAATGAAAATGAAAAAAACTGGGACTGATGTTGCTGTTATTCGGATGCTTTTTTTGTTGTTGGAAAATCTATTCCTTTTGTATAAACTGCACATGGGTCATTTGCTTTCTGGGCTGCTGAATTTTGTTGTCTATGCTGGTGAAGCCTAACAGAGTAGTTTACGGAGGCATCTGCAGAAGATGGTTGGTGGCCAGATAAATCAAGATAGAAACTACGACCACAGATTTGAAGCCCTCTTCCCTAGAGAGCTTCTTGCTTGCATGCAACTGATCCATTTCTGCTAAGGCTACGCAACCTTTGTGAAGGATTTAGAACAGGAGTGTCGAACTCGATTTCATTGAGGGCCGCATCAGGGTTGTGTTTCACCTCAGGGGACTGGGGAGGGGCATGACCAGGGTGAGTGTGGCCAGCTTGACATCATGTTGGGGGTCCCTGTGGTGGCCTGAGTACTCTGCTAGGGAAAACAGGCTCCTGAGCTCCATTTGAGCTGCGACAGCCTCCTGCAACCCTCTGCCAGCAAAAATGAAGCTAGGGAGGGCTGCATGTGGCTCTCCCGAGATCCGTTTTCAGCTGTGACAGCCTCCTGCAACTCTCTGCCAATGAAAACAGAGCTCAGGAGAGCCACACGCGGCCCTCCCTAGCTTCGTTTTTGCTGGCAGAAGCACCGCAGGCCGGTCCTTCACTGTTTCCAGGGCGGCCCCGTAGGCCAGATCTAACCACCCTGCAGGCTGGATCTGGCCCTCTGGGCCTTGAGTTTGACACCCTTGATTTAGACGAAGGGCTTCGGATTTCACTTTCATGAAAGTGGTCCTCTTTTTTGAGGTGTCCTTTCGATTTAGGGGACCTTTTAAAGCAGCATGTTGCTGGGAAACAAAGATTGGTCAATTATTCATAGCGTCTTAGTTTCCTTTTTGCATCAGAGCCCGCCAAAGAGTTGGTTACGGCTCCATTCTGCTGGAAATCGGGCAGCCAGCATCCTCAGATTTCTCTGTTGTTTGCGTGCCCTTGTGGAAATGAAAAAAGAGAGGAGAGGCACCTGTCCTTTATCTTAAACAGTGTTGATACAGAGCAGTGTGTTGAAACAGTTAAATCTGCCTCATCTTTACGCATTACCCTGATTGCAAGAGGTAACCAAGGGATTATGTGCAGGTGGCACCTTCTGTCAGTCTCCGGCTATGATCCACTGTTCCACATTGTTGGCTGACGTGGGAAAAATGTGGTTAAATGGAATAAACCATAGTTAGCTTAATTGCAGGTGATGTACAACCTTTTTTATACCGTGTTTTCCCGAAAATTAGACCCTGTCTTATATATTTTTTTGAACCCTGAAATAAGCGCTTGGTCTTATTGCCATGCACTCAAAAGCCTGATTGGGCTTATTATCAGGGGATGTCTTATTTGGGGGGGGGGGGGAAACAGGGTAGATACCACCCATTTTCCCAATGTTCTCCTGCCCGCTGAGTGAATAAGGTTTTTTTGTCAGTTAGAACCCCTTTGTGATTGTCTTTCTCTCGGTCCCTTTATCTGCTATTTATTGTTTTCTGTGATGTTTTTTTAATCTTGTTTCTAATCTTTGTCAGCTGCCCAGAGTCATATGTTTGAGAAGGGCGGCCAGAAAAATTGAATGAGTGACTCAAGCAAGCTGATAACCTCAGCTTGGGCCGCAGTACGGGACTGAATTGCATCCTACCCTTTCCATAATCATAACTGTCCCTTGGAGCGATCTTATCTTTTAGAACCAGCCAACTATAAACAAGTAGAATCCTTCATGCAAGTGAAGAAAATTCTGGACAGGTGAGTGAGTGTTTGCAGAAAAGAGAAGCGGGTATCGTCGTCTCTCCTCTGCCCGCAGCAGAAGTAAGAGAATGACCTGTTCGAAGAAGGAAGCCTCATTGTTCACAACCCTTGTGAAGAGGTGTAGCTCCTTTGTTTCAACCGATCAGGCAAGCACAAAACATTGGCAGCCTTAACAACTAGGATCTCTGGGTGGCTTATTTGCAAAGCTGCCTTAGAAATTCCGCCTTAGCTCTTGTGAGTCCATTAGCTTTATTAAATAATACTTGGCTGCGTTCCTTCCGTGAAATTAACCTTTATGTGGCTTTAGAAGCCAGAGATCTTACCTTTATGTTCTTTAGTTAATGATAAGAAAGCAGAAAGTAGAGTTTCTGAGTATGGCACACCAGTAGCAAAGGCAAGGAGTTTGAAATCAGGCCAGTTTTAGAATTCACGTCCATTGATTTCATTCCTTGGCGTGACTTTTTAAATCTTATCAGTCCGTGTCTCTGTCTAAACCAGGGGTGTCAAACTCAATTTCATTGAGGGCCACATCACGGTTGTGTTTGACCTTGGGGGGCTGGGGTGGGCGTGGCCAGCTCAATGTCACTCATGTCGGGGCACCTCTGGCGGCCCAAACACTCTGCCAGCGATAATGGGCTCCCAAACTCCATTTTCGACTGCGATGGCCTCCTGCAACCCTCTGCCAGGGAAAACGGAGCTTGGGAGAACCACTGGCGGCCCTCCTGAGTTCTGTTTTTGATGGCAGAGGCACCACAGACTGATCCTTCACTGTTTCCAGGGTGTCCCCATGGACCAGTTCTAAGCACCCCAAAGCCTTGAGTTTGATACCCCTGATCTAAACCATGGAATGCAAGCAGAATTTTCCTTCAGTCACATTATGTAAAGGTAAAGGTTCTCCTTGCACATATGTGTTAGTCATTCCTGACTAGGGGGCGGTGCTCATCTCCGTTTCATAGCCGAAGAGCCATCACTATCCGAAGATGTCTCCATGGTCATGTGGCCGGCATGACTCAATGCCAAAGGCACACGGAACTCTGTTAACTTCCCACCAAAGGTGGTCCCTATTTTTCTACTTGCATTTTTTACGTGCTTTCGAACTGCTAGGTTGGCAGAAGCTGGGACAACTAACGGGAGCTCACTCAGTTACGCGGCACTAGGGATTCGAACCGCTGAACTGCTGACCTTTTGATTGACAAGATTAGCATCTTAGCCACTGAGCCACCACATCCCTTTCACTATATATAGATAGATATATAGATATATAGATATATAGATATATAACTAAAAAAACCATACCTCTTTAGTTTTTAGTAAAAGTGTGTAATCCAATCTATTTATTTATAGGAGAATAAACAGCCTAGGCTTGTTTTTAGCAAATGTAAACTGTAACTTGATAAGTTATTGAAATGGAGGTTTTAAATGCAGTTGTTGATTCCTTCCCTGCTTTTAGTGGTCCTGCAGTATGATGGAAAGCATGGAGATTTATTTTCAATTGCTTGAAAAGCAGTTTTAACAACTGTCTTGTATTATCTCAGTTTATGCGATGCGCCATGTTTGGCAAACCGCCATTGTTGGGTACACAAACATGCCTGGCCGAAATCCCAAATCAAGTCTTAATTCGAGGTTGCTTCAGGGTCCCTTTGAATACTCCGAATAATAACCATGATTCTGGACTCCCTACATAGTACATTCACACGAATCACTGCAATCTTCTTTTTATACAGTAAGGATTCTAATTAGAACAGTAAAAACTAATGCAAACTGAAAAAAATTACAAGAAAAAGAAGGTGCAGAAAAGAGGAAAGGAAAATAGAGAAAGAAAAGAAAGAAAAAAATATAATAAAGGAAAAGATATACATATATAAACATAAAGATTGTATAAACATATTAGTAACATCATTTTCTCTTAAAATACAGCAAATAATCAGGTTTGGACTGTCTGTCAAAAATGATGTAGGGTCTGCTTGGGTGGGGGGTTGGACTAGATGACCTAATAGGTCCCTTCCAACTCTGTTAATCTGTAATCTGTAATCTCTTTTTCCAATATCCCATCTCTTATTTATAAACAAATCCGTAAACTTTGTCATTTCAGTTCTGATATCAACAATAATCCAATAAACCAGAGCCAACAACATATGCATTTTAGCTTGATCAGATAAACCAACTTCATATTCCTTCCTTTTACTTTACTAGTGCTTTCAAATAATGTCTTATATCTTTTTATTTATTTTTTCTTTGTCCCCCCCAGCGGCTGATGTTCTATAACCCATCAACTTTTGTTCTTGCCTGCGCTTAAAATCTTGGCTAATAATTTTCTTTTGTGAAATGTTCACAACAATTTTATGTTTCGTATTTTACGCCCTTTCATTCCACACATAGTTTCTTTATGGAAATCTTGTTAGTTTCCATTTAAATCTTACACAGTGTTCCCCGTTGGAACTCTGCCACCAAAGGAGCTTTGTCCCTTTCAGGGTTTAAAGAGGAAATGCTTAGCAACCAGCTTTACCTGGTTAATATTTTCACAAGCGTTCCGGGCTGAAGTGGAATCTGCTTGGCTGGTTGGAGGATATTTTGCTCAGTCAAGGTCAAAATGCCTCTCTAAACTTTGAAATCCATTCTCTTGCCTCCTTTTCAGATCATTTGTTCTCACAATTCAGAGGCTCTTATCCTATTTTTTCCCCTTACATGTTCATTTACATTTCCCAACTGCCACAATTTGTTGGTTATTCTACATATAACTTTATTGTGGGCAGTGATCGATCCCTTTTGACAACAAGACATAAAACATTTAAAAAACAGAACTTTTTTTTTTTTGCATAGTTATGGTTTATGGTTTGGTTTATGGTTTATTTGATTTATATACCGCCCTTCTCCCCGAGGGGACTCAGGGCGGTGAACAGGCAGAGATAAAAAACATAAATACAAAATTTAAAACCGAATTAAAACCAAATTAAACAATTGCCCAACCATTCAAACCCATTTTTTTACAAAATATATAAGTCCCAGATCTAAAAATTTGGATTATACAATTTAAAATTTTCTTATAAAAAGGGAGATACTATAAAACCCTGATACCACTCTAATGGCAAAAAAGTGAAGAGGAACTAAAGAGCCTCTTGATGTGGGTGAAGAAGGAGAGTGCAAAAGTTGGCTTGAAACTCAATATTAAGAAAACTAAGATCATGGCATCCGGTCCCCTCAATTCCTGGCAAATAGATGGGGAAGAAATGGAGGTAGTGACAGATTTTATTTTCCTGGGCTCCCAAAATCACCGCAAATGGGGACTGCAGCCAAGAAATTAAAAGACTCTTGCTCCTGGGGAGGAACGCAATGGCAAATCTAGACAGCATACTAAAAAGCAGAGACACCACCCTGCCAACAAGAGTGCGTATAGTCAAGGCGATGGTTTTCCCAGTTGCAATGTCTGGCTGTGAAAGTTGGACCATAAGGAAGGCTGAGTGCCAAAGAATTGAGGCCTTTGAACGCTGATGCTGGAGAAGACTCCTGCGAGTCCCTTGGACTGCAAGGCAATCAAACCGGTCAGTCCGAGAGGAGATCAACCCTGACTGCTCTTGAGAAGGCCAGATCCTGAAGAGGAAACTCAAATGCTTTGGCCACCTAAGGAGAAGGAAGGACTCCCTGGAGAAGAGCCTAATGCTGGGAACGATTGAGGGCAAAAGAAGAAGGGGACGACAGAATGACGTGGCTGTATGGAGTCATTGAAGCAGTAGGCATGAACTTAAATGGACTCCGGGGGATGGTAGAGGAGAGGAAGGCCTGGAAGAACGTTGTCCATGGGGTCGCAATGGGTCGGACATGACTTTGCAACTAACAACAATAACAAAAACCCTGAAAACATTTTAAAGGAAATGGACATTATAGGATATCCTTTACATCAGTGGTCCCCAACCTTTTGGGCACCAGGGACTGGTTCTGTGGAGAGGGGTTTTTCCATGGCCTGAGGAAACCCATGGATGGGGCTTTGCTTGTTTGCACGGACCGGTTTCTGACATGCTATGGACCAGTGCTGGGCCACAGACCAGAGGTTGGATACCCCGATTTACATAACCAGCCCCCTAACAGCTGGAAATAAAACATTTTTAAAAATAAGAGGAAATGGTACAATGGACACTAATATCAGGGTTGGTCCCACTGTACCTGAATGGGTCCCAGTGTTAGATTCAAACCTGCCCTGGCACTTGGACTTTCGGTTTATTGGGCGGCAGAACCGCAAAACTGGGACTTTGTCTTAGAAGATTAACTTAGTTGCTTCATGTTTCCATTAAGACTTGACAAGGAAATTCCATTTTGGTCTAGTGGTTAAGCCACCATGCTAGAAAGTAACAGACTGTGAGTTCAAGTCCCACCTTAGCCATAAGAGCCAACTGAGGGACTGTAGGCCAGTCGTCCCCTCTCAATCCAGTCAAACTCACCATATTGTTGTGGGGAAAATAGGAGGAGGAAGGTGTGTTGAATACGTTCACCGCTTTGGGTTATTTATAAACAATAATAAAAGGTGGGATACAAATAAATGAGTAAAAATTTTAAAAATAACCTACTGTATTTTTCGGAGTATAAGACACATCTTCCCCCACCCAAAAAAAGAGGGTGAAAATCTGGGGTGCGTCTTATACTGCAAATACTGCCCCGCTCAGCCTCCCAAATGTAGATTTCAGAGGCTGAAAGAAGCCTCTGAAAGAAGCTTCAGGAAAAAAAAAGCCTCCGAAAGGCTTTTATCTAAAATAATATGGCAAGCAACAAAAGAAGAATCAGTAAAGGTTCTAACCAAGCTATGCTAACAAATCTGGAGAATGATACAATAACCAACAGATCGGAAGAGGTTAATCTATATACCAATACCAAAGAAAGGAGATTGAACAGAGTACAGATAGTCCTTCAGAATAAAAGCCTCCGAAAGAAGCTTCAGGGAAAAAAGCCTCCAAACAGAGCTTCAGAAAAAAAAGCCTTTTTTTTCTGAAGCTCTGTTTCGGAGGCTTTCAGATGCAGGAAAAAAAAGTTTCAGAAGCTGAAAAAAAAGCAAGGCGCAGTTGCTAAAATTCATCTCTGGGAACAGCTGATTGGGGATATTCCGGGAGGCCGATCCACCTGCCAATCAGCTTTTTTCTTATTTTCCTCCGTAAAAACTAAGGTGCGTCTTATACTCTGCTGCGTCTTATACTCCGAAAAATACGGTAAGCGTGCCTTTGAAATGCTTTTTAATTTACTAAAGCTGATATCTACTCTAGAAGATGGAAGACCATGGTATGGTTGAAATAGAAAACATCCTTTGCCAAAACCTGCTTCGGTAACAAAGTTTGAGGACACAAAAGTTGAGCTATGAAGATTTGTCACCTTGTGTCGCTCTTGAGCCCGGGTGACATTTCCCCGTGGCTCTTGGCCTGTTTTCTGCAGATAACAACACGATGATCATACTTTTCCCTCCCTCGCCGGTGGCGATATATGTGCTGCACCCCTAAGCACTTTCCAGAACCTGCTGGGTGTGCACCCACTTACCTCCGTCCAAGCTTTGCAAACTTCTGGTGACAAAATAATGGGTTTGGCCTCTTTAGCGATGGTGGTGCAAGATGTTGTTGTCAGAGCTTTCTGGAGGAACAATTGTGCTGCGTGAAACGGTTCTCTGAAAGGTTGGACAGTACTTGATTGTTCGTTGGCATGGTTTCATTTGATCTTGCTCTTGGTTCCAAATGTAGAAATGCTCCACGGAATGCTGGCATTTTAGGATACAACCTTTGGATTCGGGAGCAGGATCGATGGATGAATGTAGACGAGGAGTTAGGGATGATACATATAGATTAATCTACTGTCCTCCAACTTGTTTCTGCTTACAATACACTGTGCCCTTGGCATTTTGGCCACTTGTAAAAAAAGATACCTCGCAGGACGCGGTGGCTCATTGGCTAAGACACTGAGTTTGTTGATGGAAAGGTTGGCAGTTCAGTGGTTCGAATCCCTAGCACCGCGTAACGGGGTGAGCTCCCATTACTTGTCCCAGCTTCTGCCAACTTAGCAGTTCGAAAGCACATAAAAAATGCATGTAGAAAAATAGGGACCACCTTTGGTGGGAAGGTAACAGCGTTCCGTGCGCCTTTGGTGTTTAGTCATGCCGGCCACATGACCGCAGAGATGTCTTCAGACAGCGCTGGCTCTTCGGCTTTGAAACGGAGATGAGCACTGTCCCCTAGAGTCGGGAACGACCAGCACATATGTGCGAGTGGAACCTTTACCATTATCTAAATAAAAGAAGGTGGCAAATATGTGAAGCTTAACTTGGCTTTTTTTGAAAAATAAATTAAGGAAAGTTTTATTTCGTGGCTCAAGCAAGTGAATCAAAGTGATGGGGAAGCTTTTTTGAAGAAAATTTTCTCTCCCCCCCCCCCCCCCTTTGATCCAACTAGTGTGTTGTGAGAGCTCACATTGCAGTCTGTACTTAAATAATACAGCTTAGTTTAGTTTAATTCAGTTTGGTTTCTGCTAGGTTGGAATTGGGCATTACAAATGGCTCGCTGCTCTTGTTAAAATGCAGGGCATTCATGTTGGATTTAAAGTTTTGGGCCTTTTGGTTTTGATTGGTATCTTCTCCATTGCAATTTAAGCTTGTGGGGAAACAAGTGTCATAAAAAAAGTGGACTAGCAACTGAAGCATTGCTGCAAAGAAATGGCATTCATTTAAGAAGCCATCTCAGTGGGTTTCTCTATCTTTGTGGGAAGGTGTAAGCCAGGGTTAAGAAAACTTGGGACTCTGCAAATAAATTTCGATTTTAGTGCCCCTCAACCTCCCAGGTAGCCAATGGGCAAATATCAGAATTGTACAGAACATCTGAATGGTGTTAAGTGTTCTGACCTAGGTTTTCTTAAAAAGCAGGAAGCAGAGTCTTGGTCCCAGCAAAACCTCTTTTATTTACATGACTGCGAATTCCTTTCATTCACAGTCAGCAAGGCTTGTTGAAACAGTTTTTCAAAGGAATATTTATCAACACAGACCTTATCTCGCTTGGAAAGCTGCCAGGTAACTAGTTTCCAAACACAGTACAAGGCAAAACTTGGCACAGAGTCTCTCAGAGTCAGGGAATGAACAAATTGTTTCCCGTAAAAGCCCATTCCCTGTTCGCTCCTCTGTTGTTTCTTATGGGAGGGGCCAATCACCTCCAAGGTGTGGCTTTATTCCCGAGTCGACCCTGCTTTCTGAGTTGTTCTTGTCTTCTGGCAGCTCTGACCATGCACACACTGGGAACAGGCTCCAGCTGTTCCTCTGCCTCGCTGCTATCTCCCTCTCTGCCTCTGACGCAGAGTCCTTGCCCGAGCTTTCCCCAGCCCACCGGATTGGCCTATATTTCTCCCCAACCTCAGACTCACCGTCTGACTCTGCTGCCAGCTCTGCTGGCCGCCAGCGGGCCACAACATTAAGCACATCCATTTTAACCTACCATCAGGTCAATAAGTAGGGTTCCTACAATGATGAGGAGGTCAAACTTTTTCCCAAAGCACCATAAGGCAGGACAAAAAAACAATAGATGGAAGCTAATCAAAGGAGAGCTCCAGCCTAGAACTAAGGAGAAGTTTCCTGACAGTGAGAAGAATCAATCAGTGGAACAACTTGCCTTCAGAAGTTGTGGGTGCTCCATCACCGGAGGCTTTCAAAAAAGAGACTGGACGGCCATTTGTCTAAAATGGTTCTCCCGCTTGAGCAGACCTCCAAGGTCTCTTCCAACTCTATAATTCTTTGCTCTATGTCAAGATGGTCATATTTAGCATTCACGTTGGAGAATCTTCAGAGGTTCTGCTTGTCCTCGTACCGATGAAGACGGTCATTGCGCTCATTGTTTTTAGTTTCTGTGTCCTTCTGGAAGCATGTGGTTGAAACAGTATTTGAAACTGAGACGCTGAACTAAATTTTTTTCTTTTAGTTTGCTGCAGCTGTACAGCTCTTATTGAAACATTTGCTTTCTGGATTCACTTAGCAATCTACCAGCCCAAAATTGTTAATGAAAGGGGGTAAAAATTAAACATTAAATCGTCCCATTGAAGCAAAATAAAAAAAAAAGGCTCTTTGCTGGATTGTATTGTGGAGCAAAAAACCGGGTGGCTGAATTTGTTTGTATTACACACTTCCTTTTTGCCTTTTTAGCTTCTCCTAATTGCAGGATAATACACAGGAAGCCTGTTGTTTAGTGACTTTAGAAAAGTCCTGTTCTCTAAACCAGGGTATAATTTGAGAATAGTGGTAGCGATGGTAAGGGGATATCTATTAAAGCTCAACTCCCGAGTTTTGGTTTCTGCATACGGAAAGACATTTAAACAGTTAAAGCCAAATAAGACTCTTTTATTTTTCAAGAGGTGGTAACACCTTTTGTTTCCCTGCTAGGCAGTGGTGGGTTTCAAATTTTTTTACTACCGGTTCTGTGAGCGTGGCTTGGTGGGCGTCGCAGAGGAAGGGTACTGTAAAACCTCCATTCCCACCCCACTCCAGGGGAAGGATACTGTAAAATCTCCATTTCCACCCCACTCCAGGAGAAGGATATTGTAAAATCTCCATTCCCTCCCCACTCCAAGGGAGGAGTCCTGAGTGGTGCAGTGGACTAATTCACTATTATTAAGATCAGCTGCCTGCCATTACTGCAAGTTCGAATCCTACCAGGCTCAAGGTTGACTCAGCCTTCCATCCTTTCTAAGGTAGGTGAAATGAGGACCCAGATTGTGGGGGCAATAAGCTGACTTTGTATAAAAAATATACAAAAGTATGAAGGCTATTGCTTAACGCCTTGTAAGCCGCCCTGAGTCTCCAGAGAAGGGCGGCATATAAATCAAATTTTTTTTAAAAAAGGTTACTACAAAATCCCCATTTCCTCCCGATCAGCGGGACTTGGGAGGCAGAGAATAGATGGGGGCGGGGCCAGTCAGAATTTTTACTACCGGTTCTCTGAACTACTCAAAATTTCCTCTATCGGTTCTCCAGAACTGGTCAGAACCTGCTGAACCCCACCTCTGCTGCTAGGTGATTGAAAAGTGGTGGCTTTGGGACTGGGTGAGAGGGGGAAACCCACATTAGAATGTTTACGGGTAGTTCTTGACTTAAAAGCATTCATTTAGTGACCGTTCGAAGTTGCAACAGCACTGAAAAAAAGGTGACCTATGACCAGTTTTCACACTTATGACCGTTGCGGAATCCCCACGGTCATGTGATCAAAATTTGAGCACTTGGCAACTGCCGTGTATTTATGATGGTTGCTGGATCCTGAGGGACGACTCTCACCCTGGTCGTCACTTCTTTACCCTCCTACCATCGGGCAGGAGATACAGAAGCATAGCCAGCCGCACAAACAGGCTGAAGAACAGTTTTTATCCATGGGTTGTCAGACTCCTGAATGAGAAATAATATCATAACTACGTAGTATGATGGATTTGCAGGGCCGGCGCGACGTGTAACATGTTCACACTGGTGCAATAGGACTGGGTGTTTTGTTAATATGATTTAGTGGGTTAGGGGTTTTCTGTCCTCACTGTGTTGGAGGGGTGGTGCACTGAGGGAGCTCAACCAATCTCATTGTACATATGTTGTGCACTGACAATTTTGGCCTCAATTGTGGCCATACTTCGAGGACTGCCTGTATTCAATTCTGTGGCTGTAAAAGAAAAAAAACCAAACAGCTTTTATCAACTTGATTTTTATGGAGAACCTTACCCCGTCATCGGATTTTGTACATAGCAAAATGCTGATTTGCCCTTTCATTATCAAGGTTCAATTGCTCTGATTTCACAGAATACATCATACCGTAAATCTTTGTTCAGCTCTTTCTGAAATGGAGTTAAACTTAAAGTGCTTGGAGGACAAACTTTTATAGAATCCCTGAGCTGGGAAATGACACTTCTTGTGTATTGTCACACTCTACAATTTTGGAACATACTTCTCTTGACTATACAATTTGCTTTTTGGTGCCAGGCAAGTCCTGGCTTTTCATTTGAAAAGACCCGGCTACCTAAATCTGATTTGAGACATAAGTAAATACATTTGTGCGTTGCCTAACTGTGTTCATTTGTATTACCTGGTACTTTTGTTTCTCCGATGTGCTGACGTGAGAATGCAGAGTATGGGTTAACTCTGCCTTCTTCCTTTTAGAGACGTGGCCAAAATGCAATCATGTGACTTCAGTGTGTGTGTGCATGTCTATGTAGCTGTCAGAACTTCAAAACTGGTCCTTAAGTAGCTCTGGGGAGGTCCATTGTGACTTTGAACGGTTGCTAAATGAGGACTTCCCTCCGTCTTTTCAACAGATCAGGGGTTTGTGAACCCTGTGGTCCTCCAGATATTGTTCCAGTCAAGCTCCCAATAACATCAACCAGCACAACCAAGGATGAAAGTTGTTGGGGGTTTTAGTTCAACAATGTATGAAGTCACTCAAAGTCCCGGCTTTACTCCTTCAATTAGGATTTTGTTTTATATTCCTGCATAGCATAATGTAACTACCGAATTTCCCCCAAAATAAGACCAGGTATTATATTGATTTTTTGGGGGGGATGTGGTGGCTCAGTGCCTAAGACGCTAAGCTTGTTGATCGAAAGGTCGGCAGTTCAGCAGTTCAAATCCTAGTGCTGCGTAACAGGGTGAGCTCCCGTGACTTGTCCCAGCTTCTGCCAACCTAGCAATTCGAAAGCACGTAAAAAATTCAGGTAGAAAAAAAGGCACCACCTTTGGTGGGAAGGTAACAGCGTTCCCTGCACCTTTGATGTTGAGTCATGCCGACCACATGACCACGGAGGTGTCTTCGGACAGCACTGCCTCTTCAGCTTTGAAACGGAGATGACCACCGCCCCCTAGAGTCGGGAATGACCAACACATATGTGCGAGGGGAACCTTTACCTTTACCTATATTAATTTTTGTTCCAAAAGACGCGTTATGGCTTATTTTCCAGTTATGTCTTATTTTGGGGGGAAATACAATACTAAACGCCTCTGTCTGCTGACGATCTTAACTGGGGCTTATTTTTGGAGTAGGGCTTATATTGCGAGCATCCTGAAAAATCATGCTAGGGCTTATTTTCGGGGAAGCAGGGTATTTAGTTGCAGAGAAATTTTTAGGTTTCAATTTCCAGCTTCGTTGAGTGGACTTCCTTCAGCAAAAAAAAAAAAAAAAGTCAGTGGAAGAGTTTTTCAAGTTATTAACTGGTTTGCTGGTGGATTTTTAAAATCTACCATCTTCTGTCTGCCCCAGAAAAATTCACGAAGGAAGTGCTATAAAACCTGATCCCGGTTTGTTCTGCCAACCTGGCAACTCCTACTGTCTCGGCTGCCCTCCCAACCTGTCAGAACCTGTCAAGCTGGTTATTAGCCTTCTGCCAGAACTGAACTGCGCATTGGGGAAAACGGCACCTCTCATTTTGGAGCAAAGTACGAGGGAGGGCCACAAGTAGTTAAAGACTAGGCTGTAAGCAAACAGAGTGGTTGCTAGGGTAATTCGAAGAACCTGAAACTAGGAAATGGATTTGCAATATTCCTGTCGGTCATCGGGGAGCTTTTATTCGAAATAAGTGCTTTTGCTTATCTGACCTAGACAGTTGAATGATTCCTAGGTTAGGCTGCGTGGTTAGATTCTTCTGAAGTAGAAAAGATGAACTGGCTTGAACCCTGTGCAAGGTTGGTTTTTTTTTTTTACGTGCCTCGTTCTGTTGCTTATGGAAGTGGTTCTTTGAGAGAGACTTTGCTCAGGGACCAAGTGTGCCATGTTTTCCTGAAAATAAGACCCTGTCTTATATTTTTTTGAACCCTGAAATAAGTGCTTGGCTTATTTTGGGGCGCATGGAAAAAGACGGGACTCCTCTTGCCGTCTTACCTGATTTTCAGCTCTGTCTCCCTAACCCTAACCAGAGGAAATGGCAGTGACTGGCTGCTCATGCGTTTAAATATTTTTTTGGGGGGGGTATTTTAGCGCATGCGCTCAAAAGCCCATTTGGGCTTATTATCAGGGGATGTCTTATTTTCAGGGAAACAGGGTAGGTATTACGGCGCTCCAGTTCACGGTTAACGTTAATGATGATTTTGTTTAGCCATGATTTTATGAAACGTGATTCAACATTCGTCATTCAGATGGCTTGCTATTGAAGCTGCATTCAGACAATATGATAAGCCGTGGCCAGATAAACCGTGACCCTGTTGCAGGTTGGTACAATGGCTTTGCAGGAAAGGAAAGATGACAGGGGACCTTCAGGTGAGGAATTGGGTGAGGATGTGTGGGTAAGCAAACCAGTTCTCATTTAGTAGCATTGAACCAGGGGTGAAATCCAAAATTTTTCCCTACCGGTTCTGGGGGCGTGGCTTCATGGGCTGGCAGGGGAAGGATCTTGCAAAATCTCCATTCCCACCCCACTCTGGGGCCAGCCAGAGGTGGTATTTGCCGGTTCTCCAAACTACTCAAAATTTCCGCTACCGATTCTCCAGAACCTGTTAGAACCTGCTGGATTTCACCCCTGCATTGAACCTGGCAGTTACTGATTGGGTAAATCCTGTGCCTTTGGCTCCAATGTTTGCAAAAAATTCTCCCCTGCTGCTGTTCAAAAAAAGTCAGAATGAATCATCTCTTTAGTGACATTAGACCTAATTTGAAAGCTGGACTCTATATCCCATGAATTTGCAGGCACATGTTGCTATTTAGATCAACTATAGAGCAACAGATAGCAACAATTATTTGCAATAGCAGTAGCCCTTAGACTTACTATATACCGCTTCACAATGCTTTACAGCCCTCTCCAAGCAGTTTATAGAGTTAGCATATTGCCCTCAACAATCTGGATCCTCATTTTACCCACCTCGGAAGGATGGAAGGCTGAGTCAACCATGAGCTGGTGAGAATCGAACAGCCAGATTGCAGGCAGTCAGCAGAAGTAGCCCGTAGTACCGCCTTCTAACCACTGCTCCACCGTGGCTCCTATGAGAAACCACCAGAAAATCCTAGGACAGTGATGATTAACCTTTTTGCCGTCATGTGCCAAAATTGGGGGGCGCACCGGGTGTGTGTGTCACACACGCGCGTGCCCACACCCATAATTCAATACCCCGCACCCTGCCCCCACGCATGCGCGCGCGGCCCCTCGCACTCCCCCGCTTTTGGCACGCGACAGCAAAAAGGTTACCAGTGGCCCCAGTAGGCCCATTTTTCGCCCTCCCCAGGCTCCAGAGGCTTTTTTGGAGCCTGGGGAAGGCAAAAACAGCCTTCCCCACCCCAGTAGAGACCCTCCAGAGGCTAGAAACAGCCCATTTCCTGACTTCCAGTGGACCTGGAAGGTCCGAAAATTAGCTGGCTGGCTCATGCATGCACGCTGGAGCTGAGCTTGGGCAATGTTTGCATGCCCACAGGTGGCATGCATGGCATAGGTTCGCCAACACAGTCCTAGGATTTTAGAGTGGATCAAGGCAGTTGATGAAACATTGCCACTTGTTGCTAAGAAGGTGGCCCACAGGTGTTTATGGAAGGAGTCGAGCTAGGTTTTGCTAGGGTGCTCACAGCTAATCTACCCACAGATGCATAGAAACGTGCCTTGTACTGGCTTAACCTGCATAGATGTACATTTGACTATACATATAGTAGAAGTAATAGCTTTAGGGATTTGGGGAGGGACAGTATTATGGCATTACATAAAGATTTATGTAGCTCACCAGATAAATCTGGTCCATTCATTCCTACAGTGGTGTTATCGTTTTTTTTAGCACAAAGCTTTCTGTTTTTCGGAAACACCACGTTTCGTAACAACAATTCTTAATATAATATAATAAACTTTGTTCAAGTCAAGGTGGAACCAGAATGCTTACAATGCTATCTAGATACCAAATCTAGATTACGAACATCCAGCGTATCAGTGAATTGCGGTGTCTTTCAATCCTTCCTATTAAGTCATGTACCATTGAGTTATTATGTTTGAACTGTTTAGCAACATACCAATTAAATCCCATTCACATTTATTGAAGAGTTTGTTTTTATTTTCTTTCCATAAATGAAACATTTCAGTTTGTTTACTTCGGGGGGGGGGGGAAGCAAAACCTTTTTTGAGCAACTAGGCAGTTTATATCCTTTTACTGAATTAAAAAAATGCTAGATCTCCATACATTTAGAGAAGTAGAATATTGTAACTTCCCCCCAAAGACAACTTTCAAAGGCTTGTCTAATAGGGAAAGTGGAAGCCGAAATGTCCTTCCTAGACTTCAAGATACTTGCCTATCCTCTCTCCTCTCCTTTTTAATTGCTAGAAGTAAAGTCATCTGCTAGTTCCTCAAGGATTAGTCATGGGAACTAAATAATATAATTGATTCATGTCTAGATTGCCGATAGGTTGACTCCCCTACCATGCCCAAGTACTATGTTGGTTTACTTTTTGATGATTCAACTCAATAAAATGTAGTTATTTGTCCTATGCCATAGTGTGCTTTGTGAGCAAGCTGATCATATCAC
This sequence comes from Ptyas mucosa, assembly GCA_012654045.1. Classification (NCBI taxonomy): domain Eukaryota; kingdom Metazoa; phylum Chordata; class Lepidosauria; order Squamata; family Colubridae; genus Ptyas; species Ptyas mucosa. Next base: position 1,123,527 of record WNWU01000044.1, on the reverse strand, counting down.
TAAATTGGACCCAAAATTTGAAAAAAAAAATCATTTTCAAATTAAACCACAAAGACCTGTTTAATATTATAGAAGGCTGGAAATGTTTTTTTTTTAAAGGAGGGGGGACCCAAATTGAGTTATCTCCCCCTCCTCTGCTCTTGTGTTTGTTTTTGCAAGATTTTATCTCTCCAGTCTTCACTTCAGCTAAACTGATTTTGTGATAGCGATTAAAGGTGAAGAAAAGCAGCAGGATGGTGGCGGTACGCTCTGTTTTCTTGAAACCTTTGTGTCCTTGAGTCAAAACATCTGGCTGCTTCCTCCCCAGCTTTCTTCATATTTGCACGACAGTTGTTGTAAGAAGGGATATCTCTGCAAACACAGGAAGATTTGGCAGGATCTTGTTATCTGATGAGGGGGAAGATTGGATCTTCTTTTAGTTGCATTAATATAAAGTCATCGGCAGGTCCAAAATACGTGAGCAGGACTGATTATTATTGTAGTTGTTTTCTTTTTTTAAAAAAAATATATATCTTAAAATCTGAACTAACTACTTTGGGGGATTTTGGATTAATTGCACCATTGAAAACGAAGGCACAATTAAGAAGGGCGTGAAAGTTCAACCCACAAGCAGCCTTTGGAACCATAAATTGTGGTTTAAGTTGTGCTAGACAAATAGCTAAATTTGACCCAGGACTGTGATCTGCTCAGGTAACACCTTTGCTAAAGTTTTTCTGATCAGTGTCTATAAGCGAAACTGTTCCAGAAGCCTAGTTTGTATGTTTTTCAATTGTGCATTGAAAAACACCAACGATTAGCAGGATCCAATCTGGGTTGGCCATCGGGACCAGAGATTTAATCTTCCGAGCTTTCGGATTTGTGCTGGAGCTCATCTTCATACACTGCTAGAGAGACGTTCCCTGAAGATGGGTTGCAGCATAAGTCTTGAAAGTTTGGAAAATTAAACCTCTGGTCCTGGTAACCGATCCAGATTGGATCCTGCAACATTATGAGCCTTGGTGGCACAGTGGTTAGAGTGCAGTACTGCAGGCTGCTTCTGCTGACTGCCGGCTGCCTGCAATTTGGCAGTTCAAATCCCACCAGGCTCAAGGTTGACTCAGACTTTCATCCTTCCGAGGTGGATAAAATGAGGACCCAAATTGTTGGAGGCAAGTTGCTGACTCTGTAAACTGCTTAGAGCGGGCTATGTAAGTGCTTTACAGTCTAAGTACTATTGCTATTATCCTGGGACATGTATATTTGCCTTCATTTGACTTACCATCCTTTTTATAGGATCTTGAACATTAATATGATCTCTTTCATGGTAGAAAGTTTTACATATATAACTGGTGTTGAGATTCAGAGATGACCCATTTAAATTTGTGAAATTGATTCTTCATCTTTCATGTTCTTTGTCCTACAAATCAATTTACTAAAAAGTCTGGACCTCCCCTTCCTCATCGAGAGGATCACTTTCCTTATGCGAGGTACCTGGTGCATACTCAATTTTGGATTCCCATTACAAGAAGATAAATAACCAGGAGCTTGTAAATCTGTTGAAGGCCTTGTGTTATAGAATAGCTTTCCTTGAGGCCAAGTTAACGTCTCAGTCTAGTGACATTTAGGAGTGAAAATAATGATTTCTCTGGGTGTTTTGGCGACAATGGATGGATTAACGTTAGGATTAAAACTACCTGAGCTATTGTCATTTTTTGTTTGGAGTTTTATATATTGCTTTTGTTGTTATCTTCAGGGAGTCTATGTAGATTATGGTTGTGTATAAAATAAACGAATGAATAGATGTGAAATTAGTGCAGGAAAAAAAAAAAGCAATGCACGCCTATTTTAGAAAGTTGGCATGCCAAAAATTGCAGATTTAATCCAAACAGAGTTCAGGAGGAGATGAGATTAAAATCCTAGATAGCCTTCACCCGTCAGAGGTGACAATTCTAATTTAGATGGATCCAAATTCTGCCTTCACTATAAAGCCATTTCCTGTGTTCCTAAACATACCTACAAGTAGTGGCCAAAATTTTGGAAACCTTTTGGGAAAAGTGTATTTTCTAAAACTAGCTAATAACACCACTTTTTTTGGAGTAGTACCCTAAAATTATATATCAATGGAAAGATAATTTAATCAAGAATGTAATGCAATAACTTTTAGGAAGGATTTGCTATTAGAATAGCTGTTACAGTATAAAGAAGAAAAGTGAAACACGCAGAAAAAACCGAAATATACAAAAATGATCACCATACAAAAAAGGAGATATGCAAAAATGATCACCATGTCAGTTAATACTTAGTTGGGCAACCTTTAGCATGAATTACGGCCTTACAACGTCTTCCCATGGAGTGAGCCAAGTCTTTGAGTCTTGCAGCTGTTATCATGTGAAACCAAGATGGAATGATGGCTTCTATTAACTGGGTTTTATTGCTGGGTCGCTTCTGACTAACAGGTTTCTTTAGTCGGCTCCATAGATTTTCAATTGGGTGAAGGTCTGGGCTATTCCCAGGTCATTCCAGTGGTGGAATAGGAGTATCTTGAAACTCCCCCCCAAAAAAGTCGTGTTATTAGCCATCAAACCTCAAAAATACACTTTCCCCAAAAGGTTTCCACAATTTTGGCCATTACTGTAAGCGTTTTGAAACCTAAGAACATCTCTATGTACAACTGACTTCAATTTAGCAGATTTCTTTAGAAAGGAGAACTTCTAAAGCATTAAAAAAAAAAAACCTGTAAGCAGGCGAATTTAATTGTTCTGAACTCTGCTCACTGCATATTCTCCTCCCCTCTGCTTCCTTCCTTCTTTTACTTGCTTTCCTTTTGATGTTGGTTTCAGAGACAGTATTCATACAGCCTAGACTATGGTTGGTTCTCAACAATGTTCTTTCTGCTTCTTTTGTAACTGCTTCAATATCCTTCACGGAAGTGTGGATATTACCTGTCCCAGGGGTCTGCAACCTTAAACACTCAAAGAGCCATTTGGACCCATTTCCCACAGAAAAGAAAACACCGGGAGCCACAAAACCTGGGTGGGTGTGGCCAACTCAACGTCACTCACTTCCACCAGTCACATGACCCCCCTCGCCATGCCTACCCAGCCAGTCATTAGGACAGAGAACCGGTTGTTAAAAAACACCGGGAATCACAAAAGTCTTTTGATCTCTCTCTCTCTCTCTCTCCCCCTGCCTCCCTCCCCCCTCTCTCCCCCCCACTCTTTGTATCTCTCTGTCTCTCTCCTGGCTGCTTCTCCATCCCCCGCCGTCACTCTTATCTTCTCAGGCCAGGGAAGGACTGACTGGGAGGGGAGGGAGCAGGGCGGGGTCAGCCAGTGGTGGGTTCACTTGACATGGAGCCATAGCAGAGGGCCCAAAGAGCTGCATGCGGCTCCGGAGCCGCAGGTTGCTGACACCTGACCTATCTAAAAGGTAATGCAATTTGTTTTGTGTCCAAAGCTCAATGTTCTTCCTTAGAGCGGAGCTCAATTGTCAGGTTTTCTAGACAACAATATGAAAGTGATTTCTTCCGAGGACTTATTTGTGCTTGCCTGTCTAGACTAGATTTTCTAGCAAAGCCCCATTCAACTGTATTACAGGTAGTCCTCAACTTACAACGATTCATTTAGTGACCATTCAAAGCTACCGCGGCACTGAAAAAATGCGACTTACGACTGTGTTTCACAGTTATGACCTTTGCAGCGGCCCCATAAGGATGTGATCAAAATTCAGAGGCTTGGCAACGGCTTCATATTTATGACGGTTGCTGTGTCCCCAAGGTCGTGCGATCCCCTTTTGCGACTTTCTTGACAAGCAGTGTGAATGAGGAACCCAGATTCAGTTCAAAACCCTCTTACTAATTTAACCAATGTGATGATTCACTTAACAACGGTGGCAAGAAAAGTTGTAAAATGGGGCAAAAGTCACTTCACAAACGTTTCGCTTAGCAACATAAATGTTGGGCTCTATTGTGGTCGTAACTCGAGGACGACCTCTATTCATATCTGATCCTGTATACCAGTGATGGCTAACCTTTTTGCCGTTGTGTGCCAAAAATGGGGGAAGTGTGATGGGGTCATGGGCGGGCATGGCCACACCCATAATTCAGTGCACCTCCCCCCCCCGGTGCATGTGTGCATAACATCCCTCACTCCCCTCGCTTTTGACACGGTGGACCTGGTAGGCCTGTTTTTCACCCTCCCCAGGCTCCAGAGGTTTTCTTGGAGCCTGGGGAGGGCGAAAATGGCCTTGCCACCACCCCGGAGACCCTCTGCAGGCTGGAAACAGCTTGTTTCCTGACTTCCAGCAGACCTGGAAGGCCCAAAAATCAGCTAGCCAGCGCACGCATGTGCTAGAGCTGAGCTAGGGCAACACTCATGTGCCCACCAATACGGCTCTGCATGCCACCTGTGGCACCCGTGCCATAGGTTCGCCATCACGGCTGTATAGCTTTTTTTTAAAAAAAAAATCAGCCAGCATTATTGACTGATCTAGAAAGTCAAACAAAGCTGGCCTTGGTTAATACTTGGACAAATCTGAGTGGCAGAATATCCGGGATACCCAAGGCTGAGAACAAACTCCTTTTGCACCATTTTCAGAAAAACTGCATGGACACGACCATGGAGTCACCAGGACTTAAATGTAACTTGAAGGCAATTTTAAGTGGTGTGTTGGCCACGTGCCCAGTAATAGGGACTTGATCCCGCCGCCTTACTAGTATGCAGGCATCGATAATTATGGAGTTGACAAGGGACTTATTGAATCTGCTTACTTCTAAAAGGCTTACAATGCTTATCTCAGACTGATGGTGACATTTGATTCAAAGTGCAGTCAAGATGCCAGATGTTAAACCAATGGAGAATAAAACACAGAAACGGGCTGGTCTACTGGCGAACTCTGGAAATTGTAGCCCTAACACATAACGTTTGTGGGTGCAAAATGAAGCAAGCCTACAGCAAAGAATCAAGTTCATGTGAAGTGTTAATACCACTTTATAATGCCTTGGTAAGGCCACACTTACCCCTCCTGCGCGAGCTGCACTGGCTCCCGTTGGTCTTCCGAGTGCGATTCAAGGTGTTGGTTACCACCTTTAAAGCTCTCCATGGCTTAGGACCGGGGTACATACGAGACCGCCTTCTGCCATCAGCAACCTCCCACCGGCCAATACGCTCCCATAGAGAGGGGCTCCTCAGGGTGCCGTCGGCCAAACAATGCCGACCGGCGACACCCAGGGGGAGAGCCTTCTCTGTGGGGGCATCTGCCCTTTGGAATGAACTGCCCCTAGAGCTTTGTCTTAGCCCTGACCTGCGTACTTTTCGCCGTGCCCTAAAGATCTTCCTGTTTCAGCAAGCCAGACTGGCCTAATATATGAATTTTAAGTGGGTGTATGCATGTTTTAATTTGAGGGCCAAATTGTATATATTCATTTTAATTGGTTTTAAATTTTATAAATTCATGTGTTTTAAATGTGGCTGTACACCGCCCTGAGTCCCTCTGGGAGAAGGGCGGTATAGAAATCCAATAAACTCTTAAACTCTTAAATAATAAACACTTGGAATACTGCACTCAGTTTTGGTCGCCATGATGTAAAAAAGATCTGGACACTCTAGAACAGAGGTCTTCAAACTTGGCAGCTTTTAAGACTTGTGGACTTCAACTCCCAGAATTCTCCAGCCAGATGCTGGCTGGAGAATTCTGGGAGTCGAAGTCCACAAGTCTGAAAGCTACCAAGTTTGGGAATCCCTGCTCTAGAAAGAGTGCAGAGAAGAGCAATAAAGATGATTAGGGGACTGTAGGCTAAAACATATGAAGAACGGATGCAGGAACTGGGTATGTCTAGTTTAATGAAAAGAAGGACTAGGGGAGACATGATGGCAGTCTTCCAATATCTCAGGGGCTGCCCCAAAGAAGAGGGAGTCAAGGTATTCTCCAAAGCACCTGAGGGTAGGACAAGCAATGGGTGGAAACTAATCAAGGAGAGAAGCAACCTAGAACAAAAGAGAAATTTCCTGACAGTTAGAATAATTAATCAGTGGAACAACTTGCCTCCAGAAGCTGTGAATGCTCCAACACTGGAGATTTTTAAGAAGATGTTGGAGATTTAAGAAGATTTGTCTGAAGTGGTGTAGGGTTTCCGGCCTAAGCAGGAGGTTGGACTAGAAGACCTCCAAGGTCCCTTCCAACTCTGTTATTCTAAATTCTAAACTCATTGCATAGTACAATGTAGAGTGGGCTTCCTTTGAAAATCCTCACCTTCTCAACTAGGTGAGTGTTGCAGATCTTCAAATAAGTTAACTCTGCTTGGCACTCATGAGGAATTTGTTTTTAGAGCCCGAGGAAATTGCACCGGAGTACGTCTTTGTTCCAACTGTTGAACTTCACTTAAATGATGAAGGTATTTTTGTTACTTTGAGCAGTGAGGAGCCAATGAGGATAATATGAGTTGAAGGTGTTACGAGCAGTACATGTACACCCAACTGAGCCGGTTTTGCTGCGTTCCATCCTGTATAATATAATTCCAATTTAAAACTTACAAATCTGCAACAGCTAGTAGTCTTTTTAGATTGCTTTCTCTGGTGGTAAAATTACATGGCCCAATTCAGCTTTTTCCTCCCCCCACATTGCTAGCTTTTGGGTACCCCTTAAGAGAGGTGGGGTGCTGGGGTTTTGCAGGGGTTCAGGAGAACCTCTAGCTAAGATTCTGTGCAGTTCAGAGAACCCCCTTGCTGACCCCGCTCACCTCACCTTGCCCTTTCCAGGAGTCCCCATGTGGTCCATTTTGGATGCAGGTAAGTGCAGGGAACTCGCAGAAGCTCGGGGAGGGTGAAAAACAGGCCTACCGGAGCCTAGGGAGACCGTTTTTGCACTCCCGGAGACTCAAGGAAAGCCTCTAGAGCCTGGGGAGGGCAAAAATGCCCCCCTCCCAGTGCAGGAGGCCGAATAGGCCACGCCCACCATGGCCACATCCGCCCAACAACCGGGCAGAAAACCCCTTGCTAAAATTTTTGAAGCCCACCCCTGCCCCTTAGTTAAAACCTCTGGACAACTTGAGAAAGCTTGCATGTTCTTTTTCCTAGTTTCTTGGTGGGTCAGTTATGAATTTGAAGGATCACAGCATTCCTTTCTTAACTTCACTTCTTTTATCCACGCTTGGCTTGACTGATTTTTATTATGCGCTTATGTGTCGATCCATTTTTAATCAACGCAGAGCGAAGGGAAATGAGAAAAGCTTATTTCCAGAAGAGCGTTTCAACGCGACGGTGCTGACTCTTGAATGGCTTTGACTGCTGCCAGGACTGGTATTGTCTAAGGTTTTATTATCAAACTTCAAAGGAAATTGAATTCCCATACCTAGGATATTATTAATGCTGGAAATGGTTCCACGGCCAGTCCAAGTTCACAACAGCCAAGAGAGGTGTTACAATTGATACAATTGAGGAAGTTTGAGATTGTTTTTCAGTCTTTGCCTCATTTGTTTTAAATAGTAGCCTTTTGAACGTAACAGAATTTCTTTTGGAACTGATTTACATGTATAATTTATTTTCTGGAACGTCATTTTTATTTTTTCCTAGACATTTTAAACAGGGAATGCTTAACTTATTGCAAGTCTGTAATTTTCATCCTCTCCTTCCTTTCGGTTGTTCCTGTTCCCACATATTTGTTAGTTACTTGCAGAGTGTTTGGAAGGAACATAATTATGGCTTACAAGAATAATAAAAAAGTTTGGGTTTTTTTTTTAAACAAATATAGGAGTAGGATTCACATCTTAATACAGGAGATTTTTAAAGGGAATAATAAAGATTAAACCGGAAACTTAACTTTTAGGTCTTAATGGATAAAGAACTTGAAAAAAAACTTGGAACTTTGATGTTATATATATATATATATATATATATATGTTGATGGCAGCAAGATTGCATTATGCACCAAAATGGAAGGGCACTTTGATTGGATAATGGCTGCAAAAATTATTGGAGTTAGCAGAGAGGGCTAATTTGACTGCTTTGATCAAAGGAAAAGAACACAATTTTGTTTCTATTTGGAAACTGCTTTAGGACTTTGTGATTGAGGTGGGGGGGAAAAACGAAACTTTGATTTTGAGTTTTGCCAATTATATAGATTTGTAGTTGTAGAAATGGTTAGTATATATACTAATAGAAATAAATATTTGAGGTTTCATGTTACTTTCCTTATGTTGCTGCACCAAAAGGAGTTGGAAGTCCATGCTTTTCTTTTTTCTTTTTCCCCTCTACCCTACCCTTTTCTCTTTTCCCCTTTCCCTCCCTTATTTTCCCTTTATTTTCATTTTTTCCCCTTGTACTTCTGTATTGCATATTTTGACAAACTAATAAAAATAGAAACTGAGAACCCGTGATAATTTTTTTCCCCCTGGTGCCGTCATATAATTTGATGCCGTGGAGGGAGGGCCAAAATAATTTTTAAACGGCTGAAATTTAAAGAGATTGCAAAATCATGCGATATTCCAGGTCTCTCATTTTTCAAGTGATCTGAAGATGGCTTGATTTTTATGAGATTTTGGCCACTTTATTTGTATATATTTAAAATGCTACCCTGTTTTCCCCAAAATAAGACATCCCCTGATAATAAGCCCAATCGGGCTTTTGAGCACATGGCAATAAGGCCAAGTGCTTATTTCAGGGTTCAAAAAAATATAAGAGAGGGTCTTATTTTCGGGGAAACATGGTAGTTGGGGGAGGGAATGAAGCTTGGTGTTCTTCTTCCACCTCAACCTGCAGATACTCAGCTTTTCAAAGCAACCGCTTCCATCATGAGATTGCATAGCTATCCACAAATCACAGACTGAGCTTTATCAGTTCATAGAATAATAATATCCGTTAAAGTCACACCTACTCTGAGTCAATTTTCAATGAAGCACTGGAAAACATTGACGCTGGCCTCAAAGTAAATGGTATTCAGATCAACAATTTAAGACGTGCTGATGATACAGTTCTGTTTGCTAGTAAGCATGAAGACCTTCAGCTCCTCATCCAGTCTCAGAAATATCTGAAAAATACGGCTTGAAGCTTAACACCTCAAAAACCAAGATCACGGTCATCAGCAAACAACCCATTAATTTACCACCAATAAATTTGGGAGGAATACCACTAGAAAAAGTTGAAAGGATCACGTACCTCGGTTTTAATTGACATGAAAGCTGGGACATGATCGGTGAAGTAAAGACAAGGATAGAGAAAGCTCGAACAGCATTCTTCAAAACAAAAAATGTCTTCTGCAGTCATGCCTAAGACTGAAAATCAGGCTTGTCAGATGTTACATCTTTTCTATCCTGCTCTACAGAGTAGAGAGTTGGTCTCTGAAAGAAAACCACTTGATGAGACTAGAAGCATTTGAAATGTGGATTTACAGACGGCTGTTACATATAAGCTGGGTTAACAAAATCATAAATGAGGAGGTGATAAGCCGCCTGGAAAAGCCAAGGGAAATCATCAAAGAAAGCCATTAAAAAGTGAAAGTCAGAATATTTTGGACATGTGATGTGACACCCAGGAAAATACAGCATCCTTCACTTAATCCTCCAGGGAAAGATGGAAGGCAAACGAGGTCCAAGGCAGAAGAAGAACATCATGGCTTCAAAACCTAAGGGACCAGTTTGGACAAAACTCAGCAGCACTTTTTCATACGGCTGTTGACAAAAATAGGACTGCCAACATGATCACCAACGTCCGATGATGGATATGGGAGGAGGAGGAGGAGGAGGAGGAGGAGGAGGAGGAGGTCACACCTGGAATAGACTTATCCTGCAGCTAACTTGCAGTGCACTCAGAATGGCCCAGTAATTTGGAATTCAAAATGTTTGCAGGAAGGAACGATTCTCAAATCCTTGAGTCATATATCACAGTGTTGATGAACATTAGTCATTCTTCAAGGTCTCCCTTCTATTGTAAGGTTATTTTCCTTTGGCATTGATACTGATGGCGGAACAGTGACTACAAGCAGCCTCCTTATTGTGCATGAGTCCATTCTATAAGCGGTAGCATGAAATCACCAAAGGTTGACTTGAGGAAGCCTTTATTGTTATCTTTGCACATTTGGCAGCTGCTAAGGGACATCATTGCTGACAGCTGTTTTCTTCTGCAGTGGGCCATTCTGAACAGTGCTGGATGGCTGCCATAATTTAAGTTTCCAGGATTTAAAGACTGTGAAAGCCAGCTGGATGTTGGATGTGCAGGACTGGGTGACAACGAGATAGCTTTGAAGAACTAAGCAGACTATCTGAGACTGTGTTTGATCATCATGGCCAAAAATGATGAGGCATTGCTAAAACCAGGGGCATTAGACCAAGAAGTTTGCCCTGGATGCTAACTTTAGACTTGATAGAATTGCTTCCATAAATCTCTGAGATTTGCTGGATGAGAAGTTGACCTAATCTTTGCAGGGTGGTTATGAGATTAAAACAGAAGGTCTTCCTTCCTTCCTTCCTTCCTTCCTTCCTTCCTTCCTTCCTTCCTTCCTTCCTTCCTTCCTTCCTTCCTCCCTCCCTCCCTCCCTCCCTCCCTCCCTCCCTCCTCCCTTCCCTTCCCTTCCCTTCCCTTCCCTTCCCTCCCTCCCTCCCTCCCTCCCTCTCTTCCTTCTGGACACAAGGACAGTTTTCCCCCGAATGCCATCACTCTGCTTAACAACTAATTCCCACAACACTGTCAAATAATTTACTAAGACTATTACTATTATTTGTCTCTTCCTTATTAGTATCTCTCTCTTCCACTTATTACTATAACCATCTTGCTTGCATCTTTCAATGATATTGTTTTTATTCTGTTTCCAAGTACAATTTGATAGCTTATTAATAACCTTGACTAACACTAAATGTTGTATCTTTTTATTCTACTCTACTCTACTCTACTCTACTCTACTCTACTCTACTCTACTCTACT
>WNWU01000044.1:1077658-1093434 GCA_012654045.1 Ptyas mucosa | reverse complement strand
ACAATACAATACAATACAATACAATACAATACAATACAATACAATACTAGAATATCAGAGTTGGAAGGGACCTTGGAGGTCTTCTAGTCCAACCCCCTGCCCAGGCAGGAAACCCTACACCACTTCAGAGAAATGGTTATCCAACATCTTCTTAAAAAACGTCCAGCGTTGGAGCATTCACAATTTCTGGAGGCAAGTTGTTCCACTGATTAATTGTTCTCACTGTCAGGAAATTTCTCCTTAGTTCTAGGTTGCTTCTCTCCTTGATTAGTTTCCACCCATTGCTTCTTGTTCTACCCTCAGGTGCTTTGGAGAATAGTTGACTCCCTCTTCTTTGTGGCAGCCCCTGAGATATTGAAACACTATTATCATGTCACACCTAGTCCTTCTTTTCATTAAACGAGACATACCCAGTTCCTGCAACCATTCTTCATATGTTTTAGCCTCCAGCCCCCTAATCATCTTTGTTGCTCTTCTCTGCACTCTTTTTAGAGTCTCCACATCTTTTTTACATAATTATATGTACATAATTATATAATATAATTATTGGGAGTTTCTCCTCCACTTCTCACTAAGACAAGTTAGGTAAGCACAAATTCTGTGGAACAACAACAAGAGGACTTGCCTTTATTCCATGTGTCATGCTAAACACAAATGTGGACATCCGATCCCTTTTCTCCACTCAATGTCTCCCTCGTATCTCAGGCTAAGCCATAATGTGTTTGTATGTTTTGGAGTTGGTATGTATGATGTGTGAACCCTTCTTAGGACAAGGCCTGCACTAAGCCCAAACAATTCAACCATATCTTGACTTACTTTAATGCGTGACTCAAATATGAGTCAGTCAAGAAAGTTGAGCTGCAATCTTCAGAAGCAACTTATCAAAATATGCAACGTGCTATGCTGAAGTTTCAAAAATAGGATTAGCGCTGTTTATGCTTCTGAATGTCTGGTTTAAAGTAACTTCCCAAATTTAACCCAAAGATGCTTTTTTCCAAAAGGCAACTAGACTTTTTTTTGTAATTTTTTTCCTTGAAAATGTTTGGCTTCTCATCCAGGAAGCTTCTTCAGTTCTGAAGTGAACTGAAGAAGGTTCTTGAACGAGAAATAAAATGTTTTCAAAGACACCCCCCCCCCCAAGAAAGTCCATTTACCTTTTGGAAAAAGACTTTTGGGACAACCATGACCTGGATGATTGAGAATCTCAATAAGGTAAAGATAAAGGTAAAGGTTCCCCTCGCACCTATGTGCTAGTCGTTCCCAACTCTAGGGGGTGGTGCTCATCTCTGTTTCAAAGCCGAAGAGCCAGCGCTGTCCGAAGACGTCTCCGTGGTCATCTGGCCGGCATGACTAAACGCCAAAGACGCATGGAATGCTGTTACCTTCCCACCAAAGGTGGTCCCTATTTTTCTATTTGCATTTTTTACGTGCTTTTGAACTGCTAGATTGGCAGAAGCTGGGACAAGTAATGGGAGCTCACCCCGTTACGTGGCACTAGGGATTCGAATGGCTGAACTGCCGACCTTTCGATCAACAAGCTCAGCGTCTTAGCCACAGAGCCACCACGTCCCTTGTGAGAATCTCAATAGATGTTTCCAGATTTAAGGGAGGAGGATCATCAGATATGTATAGATATCTGTTCTTAGTTATCTTTCTATTCCCTCCCTTGTAGCTTAATTTATAGACATTGGCTGTCCCTTCAGGTAATTAAACCATGGTTTATAGATTAAATGACAACTGAGTGGTTTTTGTCTCTTGTTACAGTCACCCATAAACAGTGGTTTATGCAATGTCTGGATCCATGAAACATCAGTATATGAACCTCATCGATGTTCATTGCCGCCTAGGCTGAATTATTTCTGAAGCAAATTAGGAAAGTTTCCAACTTTCTACCAAGGAATATTTTGACACCCTTCCTCCGAAATGGACTGTTCCAACCTTGGAACAACTTGTTCTGAGTGTTCTAGAAGGAGCTGAACCAGAAAACATTCTGTTCCATATTTTCCAGCACCATCAGTTCAGAGCACCTACAGCAGCCCATTTGGGAGAATCACAAAGTTCCTTGTAGGAATGATGGTTTTACCTCTGCACATTTTCGTACATTTTTAGATTTACAAGGCCAAGCAAGTCATACCCAGCCTCTGGGCAGGGTACTGTTAAAAATCGATACAACGCCTGAAAAGCAAACACAATAAACATTGCAATAAAGGTAAAGGTTCCCCTCGCACATATGTGATAGTTGTTCCCAACTCTAGGGGGTGGTGCTCATTTCTGTTTCAAAGCTGAAGAGCCAGCGCTGTCCGAAGACATCTCCGTGGTCATGTGGCCAGCATGACTCAACGCCAAAGGCGCAGGGAACGCTGTTACCGTCCCACCAAAGGTGGTCCCTATTTTTCTTGCATTTTTTATGTGCTTTTGAACTGCTAGGTTGGCAGAAGCTGGGACAAGGAACGGGAGCTCACCCCGTTAGGGGGCACTAGGGATTCGAACCGCTGAACTGCCGACCTTTCGATTGACAAGCTCAGCATCTTAGCCACTGAGTCACCACGTCCCTTGTAATACCTGTGTTACCCAAGCTTCATGGCTGCCAGTGAGCTCTTGGGTGAAATTTAAGGCATTTATCATCTATAAAGCCTACCATGGCATAGGGACTGCTTCTCTTCCATCATTTCTACCTGGTCCATAAAATCCAGCAAAGTAGGCATTCTTTATATTGCATCCTTTAATAATAGAATAAGAGATAAGAGACGTCTTTGGATAGCGCTGGCTCTTCGGCTTTGAAACAGAGATGAGCACCGCCCTGTAGAGTCGGGAACGACTAGCATATTATGTGCGAGGGGACATTTACCTTTTACCAAGGTGAGCCCCTTGCATTGCTGTATTTGGGATCAGCTGGAGCAAACACATGTATGGCAACTGTACATTAGGTGACCAGGGCATGAGTGACAATAAGAAGGGAATTCTGGACAAGGGTGCAGTTGGCTTACTAGATGAATCCTTGAGAAGATACGCTTGTCCATGCCATCTGCTCATCAAGTCCAGGATTATGCCCAAATTGTATACCAGGTTTTACAGAATAACTGAGTTGGAAGGGGCCTTGGAGGTCTTCTAGTCCATCTCCTTGCTCGACCAAGAGACCTGTACCTGTCTAGACAAGTGGCTGTCCAGTCTCTTCTTAAAAGTCTCCAGGGATGGAGCCCCCACAGCTTCTGGAGGCCAGCCATTCCACTGAGTATTGTTCTCACTGCCTGAATGGAGAAGTGCTACCCCTTTCATCACCAACCAATGATGGGACAATTGTTGACATCAGAGGAACCACACACCCAGTCTTGTCAGAGTTGAGTTGAAGGCTGTTCTTCCCCATCCAGGCTAGGACAACCTCGAGGTACTGGGATGTGATCTCAACGGCATTCTTTGGTTGGCCAGGGGCAAAGGATTAGTGATCATGTTTTCCATCTTCAGATCACATCACAAATGCCCCAAGGCAAAAGCTAGATAAAATGTTTGACCACCTGCGTGTGTCAGGCCCTGAGTAATAGTTTTTACCTGAGTCATTGAACTGTAGCATGAACTTAAAGAAATTTAAGATGCTATTGTCCAATCAAAATGCTCCCCTTTACTTTTAGTCTCCCTTGTTGATAGATATGACTCAGCTTTTACACCGGTTTTGTTGCGTGAGAGAGAATTTAAAATTCCCTCTGTTATGATTCACATCATTACGGTGAAACTTCCAAACCAGGCCCAGAGGACAGATTAGCTCTTGTTAGATATGCCTTTTTTATGCATAATTAAATTTTTTTTTTTTTTTGCCCCAGTGAAACAGAGTTAATTGATATCCTGCTGTTCCATTTTTTGGGGGGAACTATTTCCATAATTACCAAAATTAATGTCTTTTTGTAAAACTGATTCAAGGTAACAGATTGGAGTGTTTACCTGAACTCAGAAAACAGTCCTTTTTTAAAAAATGTTTTTATTTAACATTTACATCTTTTAAATCTTAGTTACACTTTTACAGGTTTCCAATACCAGCATTTTTAGTAATATCCAATTTATCTTCCTGCGAACTATATGCATACAGAATTTGTTTGTTACATACTGATTCATATTTTTTTATTTTATTTTATTTTATTTTATTTATTTAGATTTATATACCGCCCTTCTCCCCGAGGGGACTCAGGGCGGTGAACAGCCAAAAATAAAAAAAACATACATACAA
Organism: Ptyas mucosa; assembly: GCA_012654045.1. Classification (NCBI taxonomy): domain Eukaryota; kingdom Metazoa; phylum Chordata; class Lepidosauria; order Squamata; family Colubridae; genus Ptyas; species Ptyas mucosa. The sequence goes on along the minus strand of WNWU01000044.1, from coordinate 1,089,218 downwards.
AATTTAAAAGCCAAATAAAACCAAATTAAACAATGGCCCCGACTATTAAAAGCCCAGTTAAAAGTATTAAAACTCCAAATATTAAAATATTTAAATTTTAAAATTTTAAAATTATTTTTACCGAAAAAGGGGAGAAGTTAGGCCAGGCCTGCCTGATGGAACAGAAAAGTTTTTAGGTCACGGCGGAAGGCGCGAAGGTCCGGGATCATCCGTATCTGCGGGGGGAGTTCGTTCCAGATAGTGGGTGCCCCCACAGAGAAGGCTCTCCCCCTGGGGGCCACCAGCCGACATTGTCATATAATCAATACGTTTTATATGCAATAATTTATAATGATTGGCTGGAAAAGGAATCTAAAATTAATGGATAGTGTATAGCAAAAGAGAAGATATTATAATGAAATATTATATTTAAAGTGTAATAGATATGTATGTATATATAAAAGAAAACAGTCCTTTTTATCATATTTGGAAGAGGTGATCAAAAGATTAAATTGGGGTTACCACGGAAATCGCTCAAGTGACATTCAATCAGCAAGACTTTTAACTCTTAACAAGAAATAAAAACACAAATCAGAAAAAGCAATCAGGGATGTGGTGATGCACTTACCTCTTTGCTTCTTCTGTGTGGGATCGTCACATATATATTTTCATAAAAGGGGATACCAACTGCCCCTAGTCCTTCTTTCCAAATTGGTTTCCTAGACTTAAGCCTGGTGCGAGGTAGAGAGTATAATATTTTATGTATCGGTCGATTGATGCAAATGGAGAAAAAGCGATCAAGACCAAATTTCACGCTGTAATTTCACACCCACCCAAAATATGCCGGCTTTTCCCCATAACCCTTTGTTGTAGGATCAGCCGATGATAATGAAGATGAAGGGGAGGTGATTTTAATCTTGTTTTCCTCCCTTGTAAGTATTATCAAGGCAGCAGTTGATTCTCCAGACGGATATTTCTCTCTTGATGTTTGCAGTGGAAAAAAAAAAGGCAACTTTGATCAGCCTTATAGAGAAGGAAGAGTTAAAGGCGCCATTCACCCAGGAATCACAATAAGTGCATTAAACTATGTTCTCCTTGACCGTGACTATTGAAAAAGTCACAATTAGTGCTGTGGGAACACAACCATTAATCATGCTTGCAAACCACCGTGACTCACATGACTTACAATACATGTACGGGAAACTACATAATGCTTGAACATATTGTGTGAGTTTTATTCCGTTAGTATATGGGGAAAGAGCCTGATTACAGTAATTACGGTTATTTTATACCACTCCTGAACAGGTAAGAGTTGAATCCGTTGCAGCATTCGAGCGAAGACTTGAGTGTTCTCCTGAGGACTAGCATCTTGTCGCTTGCTTTGTGGACAGGAAGCAAATATTGTTATGGCATGGTGGCCTTTAATCAAGAATCTCTGCAACCACCGTAGTTCAGCTTTAAAGTTGGGTTAGAACAGGGGTCGGCAACCTTAAACACTCAAACAGCCACAAAGTTCCTAACAGGAAGCCCCCCGTTCAATTCTGGAGCTGACCATAGAGTCTCCTCCTAGCGTGGCGTCCTTTTTTCCTCTGCTGACTGGAAGTCCGGTTACCCCACCATAGAGTCTCCGCCTAGCGTGGCGTCCTTCTACCTGTCCTAACCGAAAGCCCTACCACTTGTGGAGCCGACCAGCGACGGGGAACCGCAGCAGAGGAATGAAAGAGCCACATCCGGCTCCAGAGCATCAGGTTGCCGACTCCTGGGTTAGAATCTATAACATGGTAACTCGGAGATAGATCTGTCTCTTTGGGTCTTCCCAATCTAGAGGACATGCATCGTGGTAGATGAGTTTTCCATACTTGGGACCGGACTTCAATTTGCAAAGTTTCTAGCATTTTGCATCTACTGGTAATCTGCAAAGATCTAATGTTTAAGATGCTGGGCCAAAAGTAGAAAGTGCTACTTTCAAGTTCGCATTTCCTGTGTATTTTCATTGTTTGTCTCACCATCTGAAACACGGATCCATCTCATGAGATGGTCGGTGGGAAAGTAGAGATAATGCTGCACGTAAGCTGTTTGAGCTCCTGGAGGAAGTGCAGGATAAAAATTGAATGAATAAATGAACGGCTGGCTGGATGAATGATAGACCTTCTCCCCCTTTTCTCATTTTTGCCAGAATTTTTTTTTTTTAACTTGGTGATGGATGCTGCAGCTTGGAAAGTCTAAGAACCCCCTCCCCCCCCACAAAATTGAATTCGATAATACTTTGCCTGTCCTTGTCGTGGTTTTACATTCTACAGGCCTGCGATGGATTCTTTTTATTTCCCATTTACGTCCTCTTAATCATGATTTAGGGTTCTCTCTTTGCTGACTGAAACTATGATTAAAGCCTGTGGGAGGCTTTAACTCAATTGGACCTTGGAAATAGGGGCACAACAGAAACAGCAGCATTGTAGATTTGCGAACAAAGACCTTCATTCTTCTCCACCAGAGCTCTGCGATTGAAATACTGAATTTAATATTTGCTGATACCGTGTTTCCCCGAAAATAAGATCCTGCCTTACATTTTTTTGAACCCTGAAATAAGCTCTTGGCCTTATTTTCGGGGAGGTCTTATTATTTTTGGGGCGCATGGAGCAAGATGGGGCTCCTCTTGCCGTCTTACCAGATTTCCAGCTCTGCGTTTAAATATTTGGGGGGGGGGGGGAAGCTTACTTTAGTGCATGCGCTCAAAAGCCCGATTAGGCTTATTATTAGGGGATGTCTTATTTTCAGGGAAACGCAGTAGGAGTTGAGGGCTCTTCGTTTAATTCTGTTATGCTGTAGTCTTGGTTTTATCTTGGTGACTGATGAAACATTTGTACTTCCTCCTCTACCCACTGTTGCATAAACCTACTTTGCATTTTTTTACTTCTACTTTTGGACTTTGCCTGGCTTTCTTTCTGAAAGAAATAAGGGTGGTGAAGCCCAGCTGTTAAGAAGGTGACTTCAGCCAGCTTCTTTTATGCTTACTCTTTTTTTTTTATTTGAGGAAATTGATTTTCCCTCTCTCCTTTATTACACCTTATCTTTATGACACCTTACGTCAGTCGCAGTGGCGCAGTGGTGAGAATGCAGTACTGCAGGGCTAATTGTGCTGGCTGCTGGCAGTTTGGCAGTTCGATTCTTCGCCGGCTCCAGGTCAACTCAGCCTTCCATCCTTCCGAAGTCAGTCAAATGAGGACCCAGATAGTTGGGGGCAAGATGCTGACTCTGTAAACCACTTAGAGAGGGCTGTAAAGCAGTATATACCATATTTTTCAGAGTATAAGACACTCTGGACTATAAGACGCAGCTATCTTTTTTGGGAAGGAAAACAAGGGGAAAAAATCTGCCTCTGCCTCCCAGCAATTTTGCCTCATTGCAGCAAGCATCCTGCTTTAGTTTCATTTTCATTTTCAGCACAAGAAAAAAAAATCTGCCTCACAGCAATTTGCCTCCTTGCAGCAAACTATTCTATTTTTAATCAGTTTCTAAATATTTATATTCTGTACTTATTGTTTAAGTGTTCACCGCCCTGAGTCCTTCGGGAGTAGGGCGGTATACAAATCAATCAATCAATCAATCAATCAATCAATCAATCAAACAAACAAACAAACAAACAAACAGCAGAGGCCTGCGCGGCAATAGGAAATGGCAATCCCTGCAGCCTGAAACAGCTGAGTGTCAGGATGCCGATCCAACCGACAATCAGCTGCTTGTGCTAATCAGGCTGTGCTGAAGCTGAAATGGGCTGTTTGCTGCAAGGAGGTGAATTGCTGGGAGGCAGAGGCCAAAGGGTGGTGGCCGGTGGGTGGGCGGGGCTGCATTTGGTGTATAAGACGCACCCAAATTTCCCCCCCTCTTTTAGGAGGGAAATAGTGTGTCTTATACTCCAAAAAAATACGGCAATTCTATTGCTATTGCTTTGTTACTTTTGGCTTATCTTGCCAACTTTTCCAAGAGGAACCTAGATTTAAACCAAGAACCGAGTCCAGACTTTCAAAGTATCTTACTAAACGTCTGTGGAGATTCTAAGTCATCCAGGTCATAGTTGTCTCAAAGGTGCTTTTTCAAAAGGCAACTGGACTGTTTTTTTTTAATCCTTGAGGAAGAAGAATCCTAATGACCACATGAGGTCATTGGTGGCACAGCAGACAAGAGCCTTGGTGGCTCCAACAAGAGCCTTGGTGGCGCAGCAGACTAAAGTGCTGTTAAGTAACACCAGCTGCCTGCAATTACTGCAAGTTCAAATCTCATCAGGCTCAAGGTTGACTCAGCCTTCCATCCTTCCGAGGTAGGTAAAATGAGGACCCGGATTGTGGGGGCAATAAGCTGACTTTGTATAAAAAAAGAACACTGCTTGGGGGGGCCAAAAGCCCTACTAAGCAGGTATCTACAAAAGTATGAAGGCTATTGCTTAACGCATTATAAGCCGCCCTGAGTCTCCGGAGAAGGGCGGCATATAAATCGAACCAATAAATAAATAAATGCAAAGAAATATGATTCTTCCAGCCTCCCCCATCCCATCAGAACGAACCCTTCCATCGCCTCCACCATCCTACCAGAATGAATGAAGCTTCTTGGATGAGAAGCGAAACCTCTTCTTCCTCAAGGAAAAAGCGGTCCAGTTGCCTTTTGAAAAAGCACTTTTGAAACTGAATGAACATATTAGGAGGAAATAGAACACGGGTAACAGGATAGTTAAAAAGCATCACAGCAGATCCAAGACGAAGGAGATGACCGTTTTCAATTTCTTTATAACAATTTATGGGAATAATTACTGTAAGTTAAACCACATCCTGAACTCGGCTTAATCCAGGCCTTTCCCTTAACTGTCTTCCTTTGTTGGTCATCTTTCTGCATATTCGCAAATTAATGTGGATTTCCTGCTATAGAAATTTTCCAACATAGGTGAAGCCAAATGGTCCTTGTTGGTTACTTTGCTCCTTTGTGGCAATAATAGTAATGCTAATTTCTAGGTATATCATTCGGGAGGAGGCTACATATCTGGTCTTTGGAATGTGATGTGCATATCGTCGCCACAATGTAAAAAAGATGTGGAGACTCTAGAAAGAGTGCAGAGAAGAGCAACAAAGCGGATTAGGGGATTGGAGGCTAAAACATATAAAGAACGGTTGCAGGAACTGGGTGTTTCTAGTTTAATGAAGAGAAGGACTAGGGGAGATATGATAGCAGTCTTCCAATATCTCAGGGGTTGCCACAAAGAAGAGGGAGTCAACCTATTCTCCAAAGCACCTGAGGGCAGGACAAGAAGCAATGGGTGGAAACTAATCAAGGAGATCAGGAAATAGACTCTGAAGAAGACTGGGACTTCATTGAGACAGGCTACAAGAAAGATTCTCACAGGTTGTATTTTCCCTTCCTGTCCGGCACAAAGAATCAGGACCATACATAAGGTTGCGGTAGATTTATTCAAGCTATGCACAACAATCTTTTCAACAGAAGTTCAATACTAAATCGGTGCCAGATAAGAGTCAATAGAATTCAGGAGGATTGGATTTAAAACACTAATGGGAACGTAGTGATTCTAAACTGATGACGTGCTTAACTCTGCCCCCATTCTCCCTGCTTTTCTCCTACACCTTCCCTCTCTGGGAGTCAGCCAGTCTTAGTGTGTTACTAATTCTTTCCCTTCTTCCTGGATTCAAGGTATGCTTTGGCACATTTTGTTTTTGTAAGAGTTTCACAAGAGATTGATCAAGATCATTTCCATAGTTTCCTACACCTTGAGCGATCCTTCATCATTACCCTGGCAGGAGAATAATTAGTAATATGATCAATCCAGGATCTGGAGAGACTCTAGATGTCTTATTAAAAGCAACCCCCTTCCTACTGTTTTTATTTTACAATTACCTGGGCTTGATTGAGTTCTTATTCCAGCCAAGCAATAATGATAATAAGGCGTATCTGATTGTTACCTCTGCTCTCCTGCCTTCGGCATTGGCTCACTGATACGATTTTGTAGCTGACAACATGATAATGATAGTGCGTGGGAAAATGTTCTCATTACCCCCACGGTTTGGCTTTTGATGAAGATGAGTTTCCAACATTTTTCGCCCCCAGCTGTTGTTCCAAGATCTGCCCCAACCTTGTTGAAATGTGATTTGTTTTTTTCTACCAGGGCATTCTTGTAGTATAAGAATTGTGGTCTAGTACGGTATATCCAGATTTTGTTATTTTTTATTTTTTTTCTTAATTAAAAAATAGTCTGTTTTTAGTCTGTGGATACAGACTAAAGGGTGGATATAGCTTCACTATCCTTCTCCAGCCTGGTGTTCCTCAAAACCTGCCAGAATTCTGAATATTGTCATTTCTTGGAATCATACAGCAGGAAGGGACCTCAGAGATCTTCTAGTCCCATGATGGCGAACCGATGGCATGCGTGCCGCCGGTGGCACGCAGAGCCCTCTCTTCTTCTTTTTTTAAAATTTGATTTATATGCCGCCCTTCTCTGGAGACTCAGGGCAGCTTACAATGCGCTAAGCAATAGCCTTCATACTTTTGTATATTTATACAAAGTCAGCTTATTGCCCCCACAAACTGGGTCCTCAATTTACCTACCTTAGAAAGGATGGAAGGCTGAGTCAACCTTGAGCCTTGGTGAGATTCGAACCTGCAATAATTGCAGGCAGCTGATGTTAATAACAGGGCTTTAGACCACTGTACTATCCAAGGCTCTCTGCAGGCACTCCAGCTGTCGCCCCAACCCAGGTCCACTGTGCATGCGTGCATGCCTCCCGCCAGCCAGCTAGTCTTCGGGGCGCATGCAAGGAATGAGCTCACACATGCATAGGGGGCGGGGTGCATGTGCAGGGTACTCGGGGGCGGGGCACATGCGTGGTTGCACTTGCATTGCATTTTGAGGGTTTGTGCGTGCACCACCCATGCCCCGTTTTGGGCCTGGAAGGCCTCCTGCACCAACATCGAAGCCAAAACGGGGGGGGGGGCGGGGCGCATTAATGGGCCCCCCGGGGGGCATGCATGGGGGGGTGCCCACATTGCATTTTGGGGGGTTGGGCACGTGCACATGCATTTGTGTGCGCTTTGGGCACTCAGCACCAAAAAGGTTAACCATCACTGTTCTAGTCTGCCCCCCTGCTTAAGGCAGTAGACTTTATACCAGTGGTTCTCAACCTTCCTAATGCTGCGACCCTTTAATACAGCTCCTCATATTGTGGTGACCCCCCAACCATAAAATGCCTGCCAAAAGTCCAAGCGTGCGAGCGCTTGTGAGCTCTCGCGTGCCAGCACCCATAATGTAATGGGTGCCCCCATTTGCGCATGCGCGCATGACTCCCCATGCTCCTAATACACATGCGCCTCACACTGCACATGTGCACATGCAACCTGCATTGCGCATGTGCACGCCCTCCCTGCATGCGTCCCCACTTTTTCCAAGAGGGCCGGCGCGCCTCTTACCGGAGGACAACCAGTTACCGGCCCGTTCCCTGGCAAGACAGCTGCTCCCAAGCCGAAAACGTGTGTGTTCCTATGGTCTTAGGTGACCTCGGTGAAAGGGTTGTTCGACCCCCAAAGGGGTCACGACCCACAGGTTGAGAACGCTGCTTTATACCATCCCAGTCAAATGATTGGCCAGTCTAGTTTTGACAACCTCCGGGAATAGAGCATCCACAATTCCAGAGGCAAACTATTCCATTGGTTAAATATTATCACTGTTAGGAGAGAGGGAATTACTTACTTCTAGGTTGGGTCACTGTTTAACAAGCTTCTGTTCTTACAGCTTCCATCTTCAGAAATTGCACAAATTCTTTTTTTTTTTTAAATATATCTTGATATATTGGGGAGAACAATAAATGGAAGAACTGGTTGATAGTCCACAGATCCATTTGCAGATTGTTAACGTTATTGTTCAGAGGGACCGGTAAGAGGTTGGGTTTGGAAGTGGTGATAATTTGAGTCTTATGATTTCCGTTTTGAAATGTGTTTGAATATTAGTAGCTTGATTTGGTGGTTAGGCTGTTGGTTTGAGCTCCGAATTTCGGCAATTTGGTTGTAAACCAGAGGTGAGTTTGAGCAGGTTCTGACCAGTTCTGGAAAACCGGTAGCAGAAATTTTGAGTAGTTCAGAGAACCGGTAGTAAAAATTCTGACTGGCCCTGCCCCCATCTATTCTCTGCCCCCCAAGTCCCAGCTGATTGGGAGGAAATGGGGATTTTACAGTATCCTTCCCCTGCCAGGCTCACCAAGCCACGCCCACAGAATCGGTAGTAAAAAAAATTTGAAACCCACCACTGTTGCAACGTTTCATCACCATTCAGAGGAGACCTCGTCAGGGCGTCACAGCTCAAAACACGCTGACGACGTCTCCTCGAATGGTGACGAAATGTTTGCAACCAAATTGTCAAGCTCGAAGCTCAAACCAACAGCCTATCTCAACTTCTGCGGATGCCCCTCTTCTCTGTCTCTCCTGTTCACGAGCCAACACATTGGCACTGCCAGCTTTAGAAGGGAAAAGGATGAATGTGCATTTATTCTCGCTGGCTTTCATATGCAAAATACCAAATTAGAAAATTAACCAGTTGCCAAATGATGACTTATGCTGTTGGTGGTGGAATTTGCTTTTTTTTTTTTCTCTCTTTCTCTCTAGTCAGATGATTTTGCAAAACAGGTTTGACAGCTGCAACGGTTGGACAAATCATTTATTTTTTTTATAATAATGGCACACACGCTACAACGCTGAATTTGACTCGGACTTTTAAGCTTTTCAATGTTTAGATGTTGCCAAATTTTGATTATGTGTGGCTGAGGAAGACAGTAAGAGTGGGTCATTATGGAAAAGTCTTTAGGCATGTCGTTTCTATTAGTAGGGGTGACAAAATCTCATTCCTTAATTTTTTTTTCATGAACTCATCTTCTGAACTGTAGATTTTTGTAGCTAGCTACGATGTTCTATTTAAATAAAAGATGGCTTCTGTAATGCTTGAAGTTCTGATCCTTCCCACTCCAGAACATCATACAACCTTTATTTTTCTCTTCCAATTCTTAGGCTAATATTCTGTTTGTTTGATGGAATCCTTGATTTTTCTTCAATTTGGCAGTAATGTTTTTGACCCATGGAGAGCCGTAGTCAATATTTCAAGTCTTTTGCAAGGTTGAAGACGTAAGAGTCTCACAAAATGGTGGCCTTTTGGTGGCTTGTCCACGTGGCCTGCCCTGGCGGTCATTTTTATTTTGTGCCTTAGTTGATTCTTGGCAACTGACTCCCTGCATTTTTCTTGTGAGATTTCAGAAGTGATTATTTATTTATTTATTTGATTGATTGATTGATTGATTGATTGACTTCTATAGCTGCCCATCTCATCAAATGACTCCAGGTGACTCACAATTTGAAATATTGCCATTGCTATCTACTAGGGCTGAGAGAGAGAGAGAGACTGACTTTCTACCTAAGACAGAACTAGAACTCATTGTCTCCCACTTTCTAGCCTGGTGCCTTAACCCTTTGTGGGCATGACCAATCACAAAATACCCAATGACCAGATTTCCCTGTGTCCCAATTGACGTGCTGCAGTTGAATCCAATTTTACAAATCAATGGTTTGATTTGCAGCTCACCAAAGTTCAGTTTATTGTTATTTTTATTTATTTATTTATTTATTTTGTTTGTCAGACATATACAAGATAGCAGGTATAGGTATAAACATAGACATAGGAAGTAAGTACAGATAAATGGGGGCAGTAAGACAGGGACGGTAGGCACGCTGTTGCGCTTATGCACGCCCACTCTGTGGACCTCTTAGGAATGGGGTGAGGTCCACGGTAGACAGTTTAAGGTTGGAAGTATGAGGGTTTGGGGCTGTAACAAGTTGGGGGTCTTGTAGAGCATTCCAGGCATTGACCACTCTGATGCTGAAGTTGTATTTTCTGCAGTCGAGTTTGGAGCGGTTTACCTTGAGTTTGTATTAGTTGTTTGCCCATGTATTGTTGTAGTTAAAACTGAAAATGTTGTTGAGAGGTAAGATGTAGCAGACAATTTTGTGTACTATGCTTAGATCGGACCGCAGGCAGCGCAGTTCCAGATTGTCCAAGCCCAGGATTACAAGTCTGGTGGCATAAGGGATTCTATTGGGAGTAGAGGAGTGGAATACTCTTCTCGTGAAATACCTCTGGATCCACTCAATCATGTTAATGTCCGATATACAGTGTGGATTCCTGGTGGATGAGCTGTATTCAAGAACTGGTCTGGCAAAGGTTTTGTATGCCCTCGTTAGCAATACAATGTTACCGGAGAAGAAGCTTCGCAAGATTAGGTTAACAATTCTTAATGCCTTTTTGGCAATGCTGTTACAGTTTCATTTCATTTTTTAAAGATTAAAAAGTGAGCTCAAGCTTTATTCTTGTGTCTGGATGCCCAGATGATATTTCTGACTGAACGCCCTATTTTGAAAACAACCAAGAAACGATTTCTTGTGATAATATGGAGCTAAACTCCTCACCACCCCAGATGTGGCTTTGTTCTTCTGAACCTGTGGAACCCCCCAACTCTTATCGGGGCCCATCCAATGAGGTCGCCGTCTTCTGAGAAGTTGGTTTGTGCTGACAGGAGCTACCAAAATGGATCTTTTGTTTGCCCTACTGAACTGGCAACCTTTAGAACGCAAAACGGGTGCTAGTATTACGTTCTGTACCAAACATGAGAAGATTGGTTTACAGAACGAAGCACAGCCATCACAATGGAGCAAAATGCTCCAAGACCCTTAGTAATTCTGTACAGTATGAGCTCAGCAGATATCTATGTATTGTGATGTCTTGTATTGTTCTAATGCCCTCTTTGGAATTTGGAACTCTTTTTTGACTTTTGTTTCAAACACTTCAGTTCCTGTCTGCCTTCTGCAACGGCGTTTCCTCCACCCTCTTTTTCTTTTCTTTCTTGGCTATTGGTAGGGTAAAAATGAGAAACGCACAAATTGAAACTTGAACCCCCCCAAGATCTCTGCGAAAAAGCAGTGGGGTTGGAAGGGGCTTTATTATTTTCTTTTATTTCAGCTGAAATCTAGGCACCGGCGACGTGATATTTTACATTCCAGAAGTTTTTCTTTTTTTAAAAAAAAAATGATAGTAGTCAGAGACATTCTGTTTTCAAAACATTGCGAAACTCCAAATGCTGCAAATTTGTGGAGACGGTAAAATGAAGTTCTCGATTCTTTAAAAACAAGATACGAGGAAAGATTGCTAATCTGTTGCATGCTGAAGTGTTCCAAGATAAGGAATGCCTGGTTTGGTGACCTGGATTGAGACTTGGGAGTTTTATAAAATCACTAAACAAACAGTCGTGTACTTTGCTAATCAGCTGTTGCGCTGTTACCATAGAAGCCGTGGTGAAAACAATGAGCAGATAATCTGTATTTAGTAGCCTGGCATGGTAACACTTTTAAGTCACCCAAGACTTTGACATGGTGGACTAGGGACAGTTACACGATAATTATTTGGAAAGCAGATAAACATAGCAAACAAATCGGTATTGTGTAAAGCCTTCCAGAACCTCCCTACCTCTTCCTTTAAAAGCACCTTAACGACAAG
>WNWU01000044.1:1062673-1074053 GCA_012654045.1 Ptyas mucosa | reverse complement strand
CTTCTCCTTCTCCTTCTCCTTCTCCTTCTCCTTCTCCTTCTCCTTCTTCTTCTTCTTCTTCTTTTTTAAAGGAAAAATTAGAAATGTTTTTGCTTTTCACCTGCAGATGCTTTTAAGAATGAAAGCAGTAGTCAAGTCTTCGTAAAGTGCATATATTGAAAAGAGCCGAGATTACAGTCTTCCCCCAATCTATTGTCTTCCCAGATTGGTTGGGGCAACTTTTAGGAATTCCCACCACCACCACCATCCGCAGGGTCAATAGAATCCTGGGAGTTGTAGTCCAAACGTGTGTAGAAAAATGTGAATGGGGAAATTTCTGGTTTTCGTGGACTAAAATAAAAGCTGGGGAAATGTCTTTTGTTCTCTGGAACTTTTTGTCTTGGCTTGGAGGATTGAATTATTATTGCATGCGATGGGGTGAGCTAGTCCAAGTGCAATCTTCTTTTTATACAGCAAGAATTCTAATTACAGCAGTAAAAACTTATACAAACTGAAAAAAAATTACAAGAATAAGGAGCCTTGGTGGAGCAGCGGACTAAAGCGCTGTTAAATAGCACTTAGCTGCCAGCTGCCTGCAATTACTGCGAGTTCAAATCTCACCAGGCTCAAGGTTGACTCAGCCTTCCATCCTTCTGAGGTAGGTAAAATGAGGACCCGGATTGTGGTGGCAATAAGCTGACTTTGTATAAAAAAGAACACCGCTTGGGGGGGCCGAAAGCCCTACTAAGCAGGTATATACAAAAGTAGGAAGGCTATTGCTTAATGCATTGTAAGCCGCCCTGAGTCTCCGGAGAAGGGCGGCATATAAATTGAACCAGTAAGTAAGTAAGTAAGTAAGTAAGTAAGTAAGTAAGTAAGTAAATAAGAATAACAAAAAAAGGTGCAGAAAAAAGAAAAGGAAAATAGAGAAAGAAAAGAAAGAAAGAAAAATGAAAATATAATAAAGGAAAAGATACACATCAACATATAAAGATTGTATAAACATTTTAGTAACATCATTTTGTCTTAAGATACAACGAATGAACTGGTTTGGACTGTCTGTCAAAAAATGTCTGCCTGTCTGTCAAAAATGGTGTAGGATCTGCTTGGGTGGGAGGTTGGGCTAGATGACCTACAAGGTTCCTTCCAACTCTGTTAATCTGTAATCTGTAAAGTTTCACTGGACGAGTAAAGGTGATGTTGTGGATATCGGTTTCATTTTTCTTAAAAGCTCAGTTTACTCCCAGGAAGGAAACTGCATGAAAGAAATTTCCTTCCGTGAAGGAAATCATGGCCTGCCTGAAGAACACATGTGGGCAACTGAAAACTTAAGAGCTACCTGTGAACTTTAAACATCTCCTTTTTTTTATGGTTTCTTCTGATGATGTTTGGCAGAGTTATTATTATTGGCAGAGATTATTAGTATTGGCAGATTATTGGCAGAGATATGAGCCGAGGTGGCGCAGTGGTTAGAGTGCAGTACTGCAGCTACTTCAGCTGACTGCTAGTTCAGCAGATCAGCGGATCAAATCTCACCGGCTCAAGGTGGACTCAGCCTTCCGTCCTTCCGAGGTGGGTAAAATGAGGACCCAGATCGTTGGGGGCAATAGGCTATTTAGTGTACTGTCTTTGTTGTAAACCGCCCAGAGTCCTCGGAAAGTGGGCGGCATAGAAATATGACTAATAAAATAAATAAAATAAAATATGTTTGACCATCTTAGGAAAGCTACCAGTTGATCCTTCCAAAATTCCTACTTCTTTTTTACCCAGAATTCCCCCCCCCCCCCCAATGACAGCACTTGATATTGGTTACCCAGGGTTGGCTAATGTTTTAAATTGTTATTATTATACTGTTTATTGTTGATGTTGGGTATATTGTAAAGCTGTTGCTTTCTCTGGCTTGTGCTTAGAGATAAGTGCATGTCAAACGGAAGTGCATCTTACTAATTAATAACCGCTAATAACAAGCAGCGGTTGTTGAATACAAAATAACTATAATAAATGTTGACGAATATTTCCTGGGCTTTGGTTTCACACATAGTTGCTCTTTGTCCTCAACCCACTCCAGCCAGGACTGTTAAAGCCAAAATAAATAAGTCCACAGTCAGTTGGCACCACAGATTTACGTCATTTAGAACAGGACACAAAATTCCGGTTCTCTGGGAGCAGAATTTCAGTTGCGTGGACTTCGTGATAAATTCGAGCACTGCAGGTAGACAGATACTGATGGTCACCTGGATTTGCTTTCTTGGCGAGAGATATGGGAATAACTGCTATTTCCATCTCTGCCAAATTGCTAATAGCTTCTAAGCTTTCCTTAACAAATCCCCCTTGGGGGCAGGTTGTTTGGTAGACACTGCTAGTGCTAATGTCCTGGATTTTGTCTGCGTCTTTACACAAATAACTTAATGGAGATGAAGTACTTAGAGTTGGCATAGTTCTAATGTGAAGGCATAATTTAGGGAGTGGACTGCAAAATCGAAGAGTCTTCTTATCTCAAGTACCGTATTTTTCGGAGTATAAGATGCACCTTTCCCCCCCTAAAAGGGGGTGAAAATTTAGGTGCGTCTTATACACAGAATGTAGCCCCGCCCACCCACTGTCCCCCACCCTTTGGCCTCTGCCTCCCAGCAGTTTACCTCCTTGCAGCAAGCAGCAAGAAGAAACAGCTCGTTTCAGCTTCAGCACAGCCTAATTAGCACAAGTTGATTGGATCGGCCTCCCGACTCTCAGCTGTTTTGCGCAGGCCTCTGCTGCTTGCTGCAAGGTGGTAAATTGCTGGGAGCAGATTTTTTTTTCTCCCTGTGCTAATCAAGCTATGCTGAAAACGAAAATGAAAGTAAAGCAGGCTGTTTGCTGCAACGAGGCAAAATTGCTGGGAGCACAGGCAGATTTCTTTTTCTTGCTTTCCACACCAAAAAAGGTAGGTGCATCTTATAGTCCAGAGCGTCTTATACTCCTAAAAATACGGTATGTTATACCTCGTTCTTCTCCTCAAGCAAGTCTTCCATTTTAGTTAACTAAAACTTAGTTAACAATAGCTACTTAACAATAGCTTTGGTTAAAGATTGCTTAACATTGCTAAATCCATGCCTGACTTCTCAAATTATCCCAGTCCTGGTGTTTTCCGCCTGATGCGTAGATATTACGGCTTCCAGAATATGTAAACCTTACCTGTTGCTAAATGAAGAATTTGCTATCCAAATTGTGTTCTAAGACTCAGTGCACGACACACAAAAATCCTTGTTTAAAAGTAGATCCAAATTGTTACCACGGCATCAACTTGTGGAAAGTGGTGAATTTGGACTGGGGATGGTTTGGAGACTGTGTGGCCTAGAGGTGGAGCTCTTGCCTCGCAATCAGGAGGCTGTGAGTTCGATCCCAGGTAGAGGCAAATATTTCTCTCTCTTGGGCATGTTGCGAATATATCTGCTGAATATAACTCCGCATTGGCGACAGGAAGGGCATCTGGCCAGTAAACACTCAGCTCCGTTCAGTTCCCTAGACTCAAGGGATTATGGGGTCATTAAAAGAAGATGATGATGATTGTTGGGAGAGCTTTCTCATCAGATGTGAGACTCCCAGTTTTGTTTCCTGCCACTCTTTGATCAAACCTATGTCCGATGCATCAATAAAGTAGGATTTTTTTTATCTCTGTAGGGTAGCCTGAGCATCTGGAGGGAAGGAAGGCGGAGATGCAAACCAGACCAACTCTAGTCTTTTCCTTCTGTAATGAAACTGTCACTGATGTCAAATTAGCTAATCTTTTGTTCCAAATGGCAATTTAGTTTTCTCCCTATACCAGTGGCCCACAACCTTTTGGGCACCAGGGACCCATTCCGTGGAGAGAGGTTTTTCCCGCGGACTGGAGAGGGCGTGGTTTCACATGCTGCCTGAATCCCGCAGATGGGGCTTTGCTTGTTTGCATGGCCTGGTTTTTGGTATGGCGCGGACAAGTTCCAGTCCATAGATTGAACGTTGGGGATCCCTGCCTCTATACTGCTTAAACCGTTGTCTGGATTCTAACACTTCCTCCCTGGCATGGGAGATCCTAAAGAGTATCTCCGTCCTCAAAAACATCCCATTCATGCAAATAATTAGCCTGTTGAGAAGAGACTTACCTCTTTAAGAGTCGCGGTGGCGCAGTGGTTAGAGTGCAGTACTGAAGGCTACTTGTGCTGATCACTGGCTGCCAGCAGTTTGGCAGTTCAAATCTCACCAGGCTCAAGGTTGACTCAGCCTTCCATCCTTCCGAGGTGGGTAAAATGAGGACCCAGATTGTTGGGGGCAAAGAGGCTGACTCTGTAAGCTGCTTAGAGAGGACTGTAAAAGCACCGTGAAGCAGTATATAAGTCTAAGTCAGAGGTGGATTTCAGCAGGTTCTGACCAGTTCTGGAGAACCGGTAGTGGAAATTTTGAGTAGTTTGGAGAACCGGTAATAAAAATTCTGGCTGGCCCCATCACCATCTATTTTCTGCCTCCCAAATCCCAGCTGATTGGGAGGAAATGGGGATTTTGCAGTAATCTTCCCCTAGATTGGGGAGGGAATGGAGATTTTACAGTATCCTTGCCCTGCCATGCCCACCAAGCCACGCCCACCAAGCCACACCCACAGAACCAGTAGTAAAAAGTGTTGAAACCCACTACTGGCCAAAGTGCTATTGCTAGTGCTATTGTGTGAAATCTTACCTATGCTCTGAATTGGTGCAGCCTGGTCAAGAGTTTTTTCCACTGCTTCAGAATGATCGAATCTATTTCCCTGAGTGTGTTTTCCTTACATATTGTTCAAAAATTTTTTTTCTTTCTTTCTTTTATTCTTGCCGCAGAACTCATCCTTGAGTTGCAGTGACTCTCGGTCCCCGGTTCTTGAGATTTGGCAGAATTTGCTGAAACCTGCATGCTGCTTCATGCAGACACAGTAAGTTATATGTGTGTGTGCGAGTGATTGAGTGGGTGGATGGAGGAGGAAATTAATACAGGTACCATATTTTTCAGAGTATAAGACGTACCTTTTTCCACCCTAAAAGGGGGTGAAAATTTAGGTGCGTCTTATACACCGAATGTAGCCCCGCCCACCCACTGGCCCCCACCCTTTGGCCTCTGCCTCCCAGCAATTTACCTCCTTGCAGCAAGCAGCAAGAAAAAACAGCCCATTTCAGCTGCAGCACATCCTAATTAGCACAAGTTGATTGTCCCTTGGATCAGCCTCCTGACTCTCAGCTGTTTGCCATTGCCATTGCCTATTGCTATGCGGGCCTCTGCTGCTTGCTGCAAGGTGGTAAATTGCTGGGAGCAGATTTTTTTTTCTTGTGCTAATCAAGCTATGCTGAAAATGAAAATGAAAGTAAAGCAGGCTATTTGCTGTTTGCTGCAAGGAGGCAAAATTGCTGGGAGGCACAGGCAGATTTCTTTTTTCTTGTTTTCCTCACCAAAAAAGGTAGGTGTGTTTTATAATCCGGAGCGTCCTATACTCCGAAAAATATGGTAGTCCTTGACTTACAACAGTTTGTGTACTACTTGAAATAAAAAGAAAAAAAATGGGATTTTAAAAAAGTCCCTATACAGAGTTAAGTAATTCTGTGTTTATTCTTTAATTTGAAATTATAACACCGCTGAAAAAAGTGACTTATGATCATTTCTCACACTTACGACCGTTGCAGCATCCCCCGTGGCATCACATGATCAAAATTCAGATGCTTGGAAAATGACTCATATTTATGACAGTCACAGTGTCTTTGGCAGGGGTGAAATCCAGCAGGTTCTGACAGGTTCTGGAAAACTGGTAGTGGAAATTTTGAGTTGTTCGGAGAACCGGCAAATACCATCTCTGGCCCCAGAGTGGGGTGGGAATGGGGATTTTGCCGTATCCTTCCCCCAGGAGTGGGGTTGGAATGGGGATTTTGCAGTATCCTTCCCCCCGGAGTGGGGTTGGAATGGAGATTTTGCAGTATCCTTCCCCTGGAGTGGGGTGGGAATGGAGATTTTGCAGTATCGTTCTCCTGCCATGCCCACCAAACCACGCCCACAGAACCAGTAGTAAAAAAATTTGGATTTCACCACTGGTCCTGGGGTGACGTGATTCCCCCTTTGCGACAAACAATGGGGAAGCCAGATTCACTTAACAACCATGTTACTAACTAAACAACTGCAGTGATTCACTTAACAACAGCAGCGAGAAAGGTTGTAAAATGGGGCAAAGCTCACTTAACAAGTGTCTTGCTCAGCAGCAGAAATGTGGGGCTCAATTGTGGTCGTAAGGTGAGGACTACCTGTATATCATTCTCAGACTTCATATCAGGGGTGAAATGTTCCCGGTTCGGACCGGATCGCCCGATCCGGTAGCGATGGAGGCAGGTGGTTCGGAGAACCGGTAGCAAAAATCCCCACCTCCCATTGCCCAGCTGAGCCGCACAATCATCAGAGACTTTTTTTTTACTTTTAAAAGCCTTTTTTCTACAACCTCTTCAGCCGAAAAAAGGCTTTTAAAAGTTAAAAAAAAAAGCGTCTGATAATCGCGTGGCTCAGCTGTGATCGTCAAAGGCTTTTAAAAGAAAAAAACCCTTTTTTCTTTTAAATGCCTCTGACGATCCAAACTGAGTTGCCTGATCGGCAGAGGCTTTGCCGGGGAACTCAGCTAGGATCATCAGAGCCTTTTGAAAGCATTTTTTTACAACCTCTTTGCCGAAGAGGTTGTAGAAAAAATGCTTTTAAAAGTGTAAAAAAAAAAAAATTGGCCACGCCCACCCAGTCACATTAACCACCACCAAGCCACACCCACAGAACCGGTAGTAACAAATTTTAGATTTCACCACTGCTTCATATGCTTTTAAAAAAATATTTAGCATCTTGGATGGAGCCAAGCAATTGTGTCTTACAAACCATTGCTAATGATGTAGCATGATATATGAGTCCGATCCATGGCTTACAGTCACTGGCATGATTTATTCACTAAATGGGATCTATCCAAACCATGGCTTACAACCCTGGTGTGTGAATTCCATCTTTCTTCTCTGACAAGTTTACATGTCTGCGTAATTTAAACCTGTTAGTACTTGAAATGAAAACAAAACAAAAGGGATTTCAAACAAGTCCCTATATAGGGTTAAGTAATTCTGTGTTTATTCCTTAACAGAAGCCAACTTGGATCTTCTCCAACCATTAATACCTAGTGAACGTACTCGGATTGATGATATTTTCACCTGCTGGCACCCGTGGCTTTGTCTGATAATGTCACTCATCGCCTCCTCCTCTCTGTTTAATGGGTACCCAGTCGGAGAGAAAGCTTATAAGCAGGCAGCTTGAGAATGCATCAAATTATTGGGCAGCTTGTGCTTCAGAAATTATTAGGAAGAAATGTTTTGGATTTCCTGCCAACATAGCATCTCTGCAGTTCATTCAAGCAGCCCAATGTTTCTCAGACCTCTTTGTATGCCTGAGAAAAGGTGCCATCGTTTCTGCAATGGCATTCTTTTTGAGGACTTATGCAGAAATTTGAAAAAAAATAGGACAGGCTGCCAGAGAGATGCCATGTTTGCACGAGATCTGAATCGTTTTCAAAGCAGGCCCTGATAATTTTCTAAAAAAAAAAACAAAAAACCCAGTCAGTTTTCTTGAGCTCCTGTCCACTGGCAGGACAAAACTATCCATGCACAACAGAAAGAAACTCATTCTCCGACTTGCCACAACTTAAACCTCTAAATAGATATGGTCCTTGGCTCCATTTGTTGAGAAAGGTATAATTTTATCAGAGATCAAGTGTATTGCAGTACTTCATAGCCAAAACTGAGAATTGCCAGCCAAAATCCATAAATTCTACTTTGGCCTCCATAAACTATCTCTCACTGCCCACCCCAGTGTAACCAGGTGTTGGACAAGATTTTTCCCCCATAATGGTCAGTCCTAACACAGTTTGATATGCAGCTCCCTCCTTCTTCCAGCTGTGTGACCTTGAGGCGGTATCTCAAGGAAGCACAGAAGTTACTTTCATTTCCCCAAACACTTCCCCTTTCATTCCCCAAGGTCATGGCAGTATGTCACTGCATAGCAGAGAAGCCCAAGAAAGCATAAGGTGGCAGTTGATACCTATCCAATTTGAAGCGCTTACAGTATCTTTCCTCCAAATTCCTAAAATGAATCTCAAATCTGATTTTCAAATGCCAGAAATTTTAGTCCGGGATGGTAACCACTGACCCAAATCTTAAGGCTAGCTTGGCAGATCTTATAACTAAATCTGTGTTGTTGGAGTAGATGTTTTGGTGTTCTTTTGCTCTTTGTATTTTAATTAGTCATTGTTTTCTGATGCTGTCCTTTTTAATTATGGCTACAAATAAAAGCCTGTTCAGAATATTGACTGTTGGCTGGATTCCCTTATAATGCTGGGTTTTAAATGAGAGTTTAAAAAGTGACTGGGTTCACCAAATGTGCTCATTTCAAACCATGCCAACTCTTGTTTGCTTTTTAAAGTTTTTTATTAATAATACAATTAAAAACATTGGACATGGTGTGACTTTCCGGTTTGAACATTTCCGTCAAGTTTTACCTTACAACAAATACAGTTCCTATTTGCTATATAAGTATATTCCATCAACCACAATTCAAACGCATACATTTTTTCGTCTGTGAAGGTTACATCAATACCAATTCCATTCATATTTGTCACAGAATACTAGCATAGATATTTCTAAACGTTCAGCTTATCTATAATCCTTTATCCCAACATTCCTCCTCCTCTCCAACCAATGATACATTTTATTCCAGGTTTCATAATAATCCGTTTCACTCTTATCTTTGAGTTCCAGCGTCAACCTGTCCATTTCAGCACAAGAAAATATCTTACTTAATAACTCTTCTTCTGAGGGCGTCTCTTTTATTTTTTCCAATTTTGTGCGAAAGCCAACTCTTGTTATTAGTTGCAAAGTCGTGTCCGACCCATTGCAACCCCATGGACAACTTTCCTCCAGGCCTTCTTGTCCTCTACTATCCCCCAGAGTCCATTTAAACTGCTTCAGTGACTCCATCCAGCCACCTCATTCTCTGCCGTCCCCTTCTTCTTTTGCCCTCAATCGTTCCCAGAATTAGGCTCTTCTCCAGTGAGTCCTTCCTTCTCATTAAGTGGCCAAAGTATTTTTTTTTAAAATTTGATTTATATGCCGCCCTTCTCCGGAGACTCAGGGCGGCTTACAATGTGTTAAGCAATAGCCTTCATACTTTTGTATATTTATATAAAGTCAGCTTATTGCCCCCATAATCTGGGTCCTCATTTTACCTACCTTAGAAAGGATGGAAGGCTGAGTCAACCTTGAGCCTGGTGGGATTTGAACTTGCAGTAATTGCAGGCAGCAGATGTAAGTGGATGTTAATTACTGCCTTAGTCTACTGAGCCACCAGAGCTTGAGTTTCATCTTCAGGATCTGGCCTTCTAAAGAGCAGTCATAATAGGCCAAGTCTATTATGGCATAATGGGATATGTGGACCCAATTTAAATGAGATTCAGATAATTTAGCTTACAATTTGATCTAGAGCACTGGTTTTTAAAGGGAAGGTGCTTTGTCATAGAAGGTAGCAAAACCTTGAGGTCTGAAAGTAATAGAAAAATGCACATGGTGGATTTTGATTTGATTTAATCCGGTTTCTAGTTAGAAAAGGATAAGCAGCTATTTAAGACCCTTTGTAGCCATCAGTATCTTCTCATATGGAAGAAGGGGTCTGCAAAAGGTGGACATGCAGGCCTAGGAGCCCTAAACTGTTTGAAAAGCTTCTGCAAATCTTTCTAGAATCTGGGCTTTCCCCCAGATTTATGTCTCATTAAAAAAAAACCTTCTTTGTGCACAGTAGTTCCTAATTAACTGAAGGGTGTGTGCCATTTTTCTTAGTACCCACTTAATGAATCTCCTTGCAAACTTTGCACCATTGGACAGGGCATTTGCGTGCTTCTTTTTTCCTTGAAAACCTGACGTTTTAAGCAGGTCTTTTCCAGGTCTGTTCTCAATTTTCACCTCTGCAAAGAAGGCAGGAAATTGTATTTGTCCTTTTCTTCTGGGCCCCTGTTGCTGAAAGGTCTTAGATCACCAGGCTCTGTTATGATTATGCCATTAAGCATGATTTTACACGCTTAAAAATAAATCTCCATTAAATGTGTGGAGTATTAAAATTATGGCTGAGTCAGAGCAGATACCAGTATTTTTATCTTATACAATGTCACCACCTTAGGAATTATGAGGGTTGCAGCATAAGTCATAAGTTTATTTGTCAAGCATATATAAGATAACAGGTAAAAGTATAAGCATAATTTGAATACATGAAAGGAGTAAGTAAAAAGGAATATTAGGACAGGGACGGTAGGCACGATGGTGCACTTATGCACGCCCCTTACAGACCTCTTAGGAATGGGGTGAGATCAACAGTAGACAGTTTAAGGTTAAAGTTTTGGGGGTTTGGGAAAGAAACTACAGAGTCAGGTAGTGCATTCCAGGCATTGACTGCTCGGTTACTGAAGTCATATTTCCTGCAATCGAGTTTGGAGCGGTTTACCTTGAGTTTGTATCTATTATTTGTTGTGGTTGAAGCTGAAGTAGTCATTGACAGGAAGGACATTGTGGCAGATAATTTTATGTACTATGCTTAGGTCAGCACAGTTCCAAGTTGTCTAAGCCCAAAATTTGAAGTCTGGTATAAGATATATACCAGACTTTATATATACATTATAGATTATCTATATCTATAAAGCACCAATTGAGGAAGGCTGCTTTAAGGAACCCAAAAATTGACCGAGCTCCCTTGATATGATTTTGCAAGATTTCGGGTAACTGGCAGCTTAAAAGAAGATTTGGTACCCTGTTTGCATGGCCAGAGGCAAGAGGTGTAAATTCCAAGTGGATGCCTTTAATGACTTTTCATTACACCAGTCAGGAAGAGTTGAGACGGTTCAAGAAACCCGGAGAAGGTTGGCTAGTATTCCATGACAATTGTATGAGTGTGTGTTTGTGTGCCTTTGAGTCAATATTGACTCCCGGCAACTGCCTGAACAAGTCCCTGCAGTTTTCTTGGCAAGATTTTCGGAAGTGGTTTCTCCTAGCCAGCTTCCTAAGGCTGATTGAGTGACTCAAAGTCATCCAGCTGGCTTTATGCCTGTGCCTAAGGTGGGACTAGAACTCATAGTCTGGTGCTTTAACCCCAATCCTAAACTGCCTCTTTTCTTGCCCATGCTTGCTCAAAATTTTAAAAAAATATATCTGGGTCAGTTGTGGCCTCTAATTGGAACAACATTTCTACCTTCAGATTTTGCTTCAGTTTATTAGAGTGGGGTGGGGTGGGGTGGGGTTAGATAGGATGGAATGGAGTGGAGTGGAGTGGAGTGGAATGGAATGGAATGGAATGGAATGGAATGGAATGGAATGGAATG
>WNWU01000044.1:1049074-1062663 GCA_012654045.1 Ptyas mucosa | reverse complement strand
GAATAGAATAGAATAGAATAGAATAGAATAGAATAGAATAGAATAGAATAGAATAGAAGGAATGGAATGAATTAGAAGAGAAATAGGATATGGTAGGAATAGAATAGAATAGAATAGAAGAGAAGAGAAGAGAAGAGAAGAGAAGAGAAGAGAAGAGAAGAGAAGAGAAGAGAAGAGAAGGAATAGAATGAATTAGAAGAGAAATAGGATATGGTAGGAATAGAATAGAATAGAATAGAATAGAATAGAATAGAATAGAATAGAATAGAATAGAATAGAATAGAATAGGAATCATAAGCATATATCAAACTAATAACAATCATAATGATACCAATAAGAGAAGGTAGTGGAACAGATGAGAAGGATAACAGTAATACAGCCACACTACATGGATAAATATACTTAGACATAAGATAGTAGTGTGGGGATTATGGGTTCAACAGTGATGGCATGAGGAAAAAAAACTTAAAAAAGCAATATTGTGAATATTGTTGGATTGGGGTTCATTAACCAGTCCTGCAGAACTACAGTAGAGTTCCTTCTTTTTGAGTTTAAAGGTAAATTTAAGCAGTGGTTTGGTTTGACTTTATTTTTTTTAACCGTTATACATTTGGATGGCTTTACCTTTCAATTCTTTCTTGACTCAATGACCCTAGTCAGTTGAACAATTTTGCTAGTCTGCATACAACGATGTACACTAATCGTTCTTGCAAAACAGGGAGAATTACACGGGGCATTCTCGAGAAGGGGAAAGACGCTAGCAAGGAAAAATCAAGTTCCATTATTATGATTGCAGCCTGATCCTTTTTATACACCTGTTCACTTCAGTTATGTTGTTCTTCAATTTTAAATGGGGAGAAGAAGATGAGTAGCTCCTAACCTTTTAGACATCAGAATGTTTTTTTTTTTTAAAGTGATTTTCAGAAGAGAAGAAGGCAGGAAAGTGCCTTGACCATGCAATCTTAGGGGAAAAAAAAGGAAAAGAGTTGAAGTACAACTCTAGGCATAGTGTATTCTACCTCCAAGATAAAAGGATCTGTCTCCTTTGAGTGAACTTGAAGTTCTGGTGACTTTATGGACACATTGATTTGGCTTTTTTGGGGGGTGTGTGTGTGTGTGTAGAAATGTATGGAAGCGATTTGCCATTAGCTTCTTATTTGTATCTGCCATCCTAAAATAGTATATAGTACAGGGATTTAGGCTCCCATCCAACTACTTGGATTACCTAAGGGACATGGTGGCTCAGGGGCTAAAACGCTGAGCTTGTCGATCGAAAGGTCGGCAGTTCAGCGGTTCGAATCCCTAGTGCCGTGTAACGGGGTGAACTCCTGTTCCTTGTTCCAGCTTCTGCCAACCTAGCAGTTCGAAAGCAGGTAAAAAATGCAAATAGAAAAATAGGAACCCCTTTGGTGGGAAGGTAACAGCATTCCGTGCCCCTTTGGTGTTGAGTCATGCCAGTCACATGACCATGGAGATGTCTTCGGACAGCGCTGGCACTTCGGCTTTGAAACGGAGATGAGCACCGCCCCGTAGAGTCGGGAACGACTAGCACATATGTGCGAGGGGAACCTTTACCTTTACCAACTACTTACCAGTTCTAACCATGCTTAGTTCTTTTTGAGCTCATCCAGTCTTGTTTAGGTACTGCCATAGGTAGGTCTACTGCTAAGAAAACTAGAAAAAGCAGAGCGAAGGAAGGATTAATTCACTTGCAGTTGCAGGAGGTATCTTTCCCTTAGGGGGAACCACATGTTTAAACATGTACCAATAATTCTAGAAGGGACCGTTTTCTCCCCATCTCTTGGTTACCTTTTTGTCCAGTTTAGAAAATTCATAAGCCAGTTTTGTCTAGTGTTTAAGGCACCAGGCTATAAACCTGGAGACTGTGAATTCTAGTCGCACCTAAGTTATAAAAGACAGCTGGCTGACCTTTGGCCAATCAGCAGGAGATGTCAGTTCTAGTCCCACAGTCATGGAAGACAGCTGGCTGACCTTGGGCTGTCTCTGTCTCTCAGCTCAACTTGCTTCAAAGGGTTGTTATGGTGAAAACAGGAGGAGGAAGCTGGGTTGGATCTGATCATCGCCTTGAATTAGTTGTAAAAAATAATAAAGACAAGATACGTAAAATAAATATTTTTTTTAAAAAAAATCTCCAGCCTGACCTTGCCCAGTTATTCTAATATCTCTCTTGTATAAATCCAGTCCTAGAATTAAGTCAATTTTCTTCCACTGAGAGGGGAAGAAAAGATTTCTCCATTGGGGAGGACAACAAACCAAGGAATGGCTGAAGAAATTAAGGTCGTGTTGTCCAGTTAGAATCGCTGAAGTAGAAATACTGTCCATCAAACCTTCATACAGTTACATGGATGTTTAAAAAAACCCACCTAATTCTCATGTTGCTTTTAGAGATGGTACCCATGTTTCTTAGAAGAGATATAACTTAGTCTGGGATATGTGTGTGAGGTTTGCACGGTAATATTGGTATTTCCTCCCTTTTTTGTATTTAGATTTATATTGATTGATTGATTGATTTGATTTGATTTGTATGCCACCCTATCTCCATAGGACTCAGGGTGGCTCACAACAATTAGAATCAAACCAGATAAAACATGTTAAAATACATATTAAACACATATTAAACACATTAAAATAATCCAATCCCATCAGTCCAGGCTGGGAAATTTGAACAGCCATATTTTTAATTCGCAGTGGAAGGTGCGAAGGTCAGGGGCCAACCGGCAAACATATGTATTATGTTTGTATTATTTGTATTCAAAATAAAAAAATATTATATTTTAAAAAAGAGATATAACTTAGAAGGATCCTTCTCTTGAGGTGAGGATGGGGGAGCTTCTTCACAGGTGACTTCAAGTTATAATTTTGGAGACACTTACATCAACTTTCTTTCATATTAGTTAGTGTACTTCTTAACATCTATAATGGGGATGTGATGGCTCAGTGGCTAAGAGGCTGAGTCGATCGAAAGGTCAGCAGTTCGGCGGTTCGAATCCCTAGTGCCGCGTAACAGGGTGAGCTCCCGTGACTTGTCCCAGCTTCTGCCAACCTAGCAGTTCGAAAGCAGGTAAAAAATGCAAGTAGAAAAATAGGGACCACCTTTAGTGGGAAGGTAACAGCGTTCCGTGCGCCTTTGGCGTTGAGTCATGCCGGTCACATGACCACGGAGACGTCTTCGGACAGCGCTGGCTCTTCGGCTTTGAAACGGAGATGAGCACCACCCCGTAGAGTCGGGAACGAGTAGCACATATGTGCGAGAGGAACCTTTACCTTTACCTTTGACATCAACTTTCTTTCATATTCTTTTAATAGTAGGATGTGCACAGGATTAGTATACTTCTTAACATCTGCGGCATTGATAAAAATAGAAGAAAGGAGGAGGTGGCATTGAGATCTCTCCCTCTGTCTCTCTCTCTCTCTCTCTCTCTGTCTTTCAATACACTTGTCCATCCCCCCCACCTCCCCCAGCCACTGCTTCAGCTGCTGGCTGACCTTCTGAATTGCAGGATGCAACTTACTTTAAGCCGGGACAGGATACAGCTGGAAAAAGAACTACGGTACTCCGTGGGTGTCTTTTGCAATCAAAAGTGGACAAGGCTGACTCAGGAAGAGTTTTCATTTAAATTAGCTTCTGCTTTTCAATTCCGAAAGGCTTGTCTGCAGTCCAAGATGGCTGTGTTTATTTTCTTCCTTCTCGGCGTTTTTGCTGATGGCAGGACTTGCTTTCCAGGCCTCGAATCCTGATGAGATGTGTGCTTTTTTTAAAATAAATCCCTTTCTCTCTCTCTCCCCCCGCCCCCTTAATATCTTGGTTTTCAGCGTGATTAAGTGGCAAGGATTTTGACAGTCTTCCAGCGAAAATAAAAGTCCAAAATATTTTCACCCACTTGTCATGCGTTGCTATTTTTATGGCTGGCGGCTGATGATCTTCCCATTCTCTAGAAATTCCTCTATTCATGTTAGGCCATGGGTGGAGGTGATTAGTTCAAGCTTGATGCATTTAATTTTAAATATTAATGTCAAGGGTACATTGTTGGTGTTTTGGTGAGCCACATTTACATAACAATTATCCGAGCATGCGATGTGAGTGTATTTGGATTCTTAACGTGGGTCTGCTTAGATTCTTCAAAACGTTTTTAATATACCATCCTACGTTCCTGGCACATTCCCCTGTGGAGGAATGATCTTTTTTTTCCCCATCAAAAGTGGTGTGTCAACTTCTGATGTAGCTGGCATGGTCTGGGAGGTTTTTGATCTTTTGCTGATTGAAGCCAGAGGAATGTTCATAGAACATAGAACGCATTGTAAGCCTCCCTGAGTCTCCGGAGAAGGGCGGCATATAAATCGAACCAATAAATGAATGAATGAATAAATAAATAAATTTTCTAAACTACTTTTGGACCTGTTTGCTCAGAATTCTGGCAGATTTTATCTCAACTCATTTGGGGTACGCCCGTTGAGAAAATCTGCTTTGCTACAATCCTTTAAGACTACAGATTAATCAGATATTATCATTTTATTGCGGATACAATATTGTGTGTGTT
Source organism: Ptyas mucosa (assembly GCA_012654045.1). Lineage (NCBI taxonomy): Eukaryota > Metazoa > Chordata > Lepidosauria > Squamata > Colubridae > Ptyas > Ptyas mucosa. Next base: position 1,058,104 of record WNWU01000044.1, on the reverse strand, counting down.
TGTGGCCTGAGATGAGTGTGTCTACTTCATTGTACTTCTGCTGCTTGAGGTAGCTTTGTTGTCCTTGGAGAACTCACCTTCTGCCTTCTGAATGTGGTCAGAGGCATCACAATCTATTTATCTATTTCAAATCTCTTTATCTCATTTTTCTGTTAAAAACATTTTGGAAGTCTAGCCAAAATAAATCAAACTAGCCAATAAAAATCAAATAAACATAAAAATCAAATAAACATAAACAAACAAAGATTTTCTAAACTAAAAATCCATCTAGCACCTAGATTTTGGAAAGCTCAGCGTACGTCTCTCCAATAGAAAAAGTACATAGTGGCTTGGAAGAGATAACAGGGGAAGAAAATGTCTGGGTGGCATCCTCTGGCATGTGGCAGATCTAACCAGCTCGGAAATGGCTCACATATGCGTGCCTTCCAGAATTGCAGACAATATCTTTCCTCCTCCCCAAGGCCTAGACATCCTGAGGTCACTTCCTGAAGCAGGATTTAAGAGCAGTCTTCCCAATTCAATAGTTTAGTCCAGTGATGGCTAACCTTTTTGCCGTCTCATCTGAAAAGTAGGGGGAGCGTGGGGAGGTCACGACCCCCCCCGTGCTCCCCCCACTTTTGGCACGCGATGGCAAAAAGGTTACCAGTGGGTCTGGTAGGCCTGTCTTTTCACCCTCTCCAGGCTCTCTTGGAGCCTGGGGAGGGCAAAAATGGCCTTCCCCACCCCCCGGAGGCTCTCCAGAGGCCGGAGACAGCCCGTTTCCCGACTTCCGGTGGGCCTGGAAGGCCCGAAAATCAGCTGGCCAACACGTGCATGCATGCTGGACCTGAGCTAGGGCAACGCTTGCGTGCCCACAGATATGGCTCCGCATGCCACCTGTGGCACGTGTGCCATAGGTTCGCCATCACAGGTCTAGTCTCTCTGCCATTGTTCATTCGTACTTCCCAAGTCTGGTTCTAAAGTCGAGCTGCTGTTGCTTGTGGTTGACGGGGGCGTGGTTGATTGCATTGACCCATTGCTTCTTGTAACCCTGTATTATTCATTCATTTTTTTATTCATTCATTTGTTTATTTGTCGAGTACGTATTAGATAATATATATAAGTATAAGCATGAATTGATACATTTAATTAATATGAATAAATGGGGACATTAGGACAGGGACGGTAGACATACAGATGCTCTTATGCACGCCCCTTACAGACCTCTTAGGAATGGGGGGAGGTCAACAGTAGACAGTCTTAGGTTAAAGTTTTGGGGGTTTGGGGATGAAGCCCCAAGGGAAGAGCCTTGGATAGTACAGTGGTCTAAAGCACATCAGCTGCCTGCAATTATTGCAGGTTCGAATCTCACCAAGGCTCAAGGTTGACTCAGCCTTCCATCCTTTCTAAGGTAGGTAAATTGAGGACCCAGTTTGTGGGGGCAATAAGCTGACTTTGTATAAATATACAAAAGTATGAAGGCTATTGCTTAGCGCATTGTAAGCCGCCCTGAGTCTCCGGAGAAGGGCAGCATATAAATCAAATTTAAAAAAAAAAAAGCCACAGAGTCAGGTAGTGCATTCCAGGCGTTGACCACTCTGTTGCTGAAGTCGTATTTTCTGCAATTGAGTTTGGAGTGGTTTACCTTGAGTTTGTATCTATTGTGTGCTCGTGTATTGTTGTGGTTGAAGCTGAAGTAGTCATTGACAGGAAGGACATTGTGGCCGATAATTTTATGAACTGTGCTTAGGGCAGACCAAAGGCGGCGTAGTTCTAAGGCTTCTAAGCCCAGAATTTCAAGTCTGGTGATATAAGATATTCTGTTGTGAGCAGAGGAGCAAAATCTTGAATTCTGTCCCATGTGATCTTTATGGATTGCATTTTTGGGGCCCAATGCTTGGAAATAAAGTTCCGTCTGCCTGTTCTAGTACGAGCGTGCTGTTTTCCAGAAGCAAAACATGAACTGGCGGTCCATCACACTGAAAATCGTATCCGCTTAGGAAACCCCTTTGAAGACCACCAGTGAAAGGAAGGAAGCTCCCTTTCAATCCATTTTGTTTCTGAGTGGGGAGTCAAATTGCTTCCATGCCTTTGCCCTGTGCTTCATGATGTTCCTTTCCCCCAAACTTTGAAAACATCCTTATTTAACATCAGGGATGGAGTACAATGGCTTTTTTGTTTACAGTTCAGCTGGCAACCCCCTCCTCTTTTTCCTACCATCCATCTATAGTGTTTCTTCCCCTTCCCCTTGCCCCCCCCCCACCATTGCTCTTTGCTTGAATACCTTGGTTAGAAACAAAGGGGTCCCTATTTGTATTTTTTTTGGGGGGGGAGGGTTGCTCAGGAAATCCTCCCTGTATCAACAAGGAGTTTTCCAAATGCAAAACTTGTCCAGCTGCTTGGAATGGTTCGTTGTAGCCATCCCAGGTTCATCCTGGTCATCTTGACCAGTACTTTGCGGTGAATTAAAGTTTTTTTTTTTTTTTGGTAGTTAGTGTGTGTGAGACAACTTTACAAAATTTTGATTGATCATACTATGAAGGGAGAGGGCAACGTGACTTGCGTGACGTGAAAACATACATCGCTTGTATCCATTTATTGATGTATTTTTTATTTATTTTGTCAAGCATGTATTAGATAACAGATATCTAATATCTTTAATATCTAACAGATAAACATGATTTGAATGCATGAAATGGATACGGATAAAAAGGGAACATTAGGATAGGGACGGTAGGCATGTTGGTGCGCTTATGCACGCCCTTACTCTTAGGAATGGGGTGAGGTCAACAGTAGACAATTTAAGGTTAAAGTTTTGGGGGTTTGGGGAAGAAACTACAGAGTCAGGTAGTGCATTCCAGGCATTGACCACTCTGTTGCTGAAGTCGTATTTTCTGCAATTGAGTTTGGAGCGGTTTACCTTGAGTTTGTATCTACTGTGTGCTCGTGTATTGTTGCGGTTGAAGCTGAAGTAGTCATTGAGAGGTAGGACCTTGTAGCAGATAATTTTGTGTACTATGTTTAGGTCAGACCGAAGGCGGTGTAGTTCTAAGTTGTCTAAACCCAAAATTTCAAGCCTGGTGGCATAAGGTATTCCGTTGCGAGCAGAGGAGTGGAGGACTCTCCTCGTGAAATATCTTTGGACAATATAAGTAAAATATCTTTTACTTTTGAAGTACAAGTTTTAAGGGACAGGTCCTCGGTTTGACAGGCACCAAATGGTCTGATGGAGAGGAAGCTCAGATGAAAAAAGGTACTGATGTGCATTCAAAGTCCGATAAATTTATATCTGTTGACCTGAGAGTTTGTGGCACCCACGGACATAGATCCGTGCAAACCTTAACATCTGTGGTTTGTCTCGGATTCTGTGGGCACTTCCCAAAACATGCCTCTGTAGTTTTCTTGGCTGCCAGACAGAAATAGTTTACCCATGCTTGCTTTTGGATAGTTTGCGTGACTTTTCTGATACAAAAGCTCTTGTTACTCCTAAGAGGTTTTCATCCATCTTCTTAATCAGGCATGGTCCTGGAGAGCCCGGCTACAGTTGGCAAGGTGCTGCCACCTGGTGGGACATCTTTAGATTGATTTAAACAGGAAACTTACAGTGAGTTTTTACTATTACGCGGAAAGGGGGTTTCCAATGGTTATTTCTTTATTTGAAAGATTTGGTAGTTAACAGCAGGAATGGAGAACGACTAGGTTTCCAGGTGTCATTGTGCTGCAACAGTCAACAAGGGAGGGAATTGAGAGGTGCAGGTCAACACCATGTGGAGAGTGTGTGGGTCCTTGCCAGGGGTGAAATGCTCCCGGTTCGGACCAGATCGCCCGATCCGGTAGCGATGGCAGCGGGTGGTTCGGAGAACCGCTAGCAAAAATCCCTGTCCCTCCCCCCTCATGCCCAGCTGAGCCACGCGATCATCAGAGGCTTTTTAAAAAAAAAAAACTTTTGAAAGCATTTTTTCTACAACCTCTTCGGCTGAAAAAAATGCTTTTAAAAGTTCTAAAAAAAAAGCCTCTGATGATTGCGTGGCTCAGCTGGGATCGTCAGAGGCTTTTAAAAACATTTTTTTTTACAACCTCTTTGGCCGAAGAGGTTGTAGAAAAAATGCTTTTAAAAGCCTCTGACGATCCCGCAGCTCAACTGGGATCGTCAGAGGCTTTTAAAAGCATTTTTTATTAGAAAAAATGCTTTTAAAAGTAAAAAAAAAAAAAAGCTGGCCACGCCCACCCAGTCACATTACCCCCCACTAAGCCACGCCCACAGAACCGGTAGTAACAAATTTTACATTTCACCACTGGTCCTTGCCTGTTAGCAAGCGTTCCCAGGGTGACGTTGTAAAAATCCAAATAATACCTGTGTAAAAATACTCATTATCTGCTAAACCAGTGTAAGTCCTATTCAGACTCATTGGATTTTGAATGTTATCCAGTATCTGGAAACTTTGAAGGGTATCTTTGCAAGCAAATGATTTAGGAACTTGCTTTGTTTTTTCTAAAGGGACAGGAAGAAGAATCTTAAGCTTAGAAGTGTATTTTGTACTCCCATAGAATTCTTGAGTCTTGAGTACAGTTGACTTACAACAGTTCATTTAATGACCCTTCGAAGTTACAAAAGATTTGAAAAAAAAACGGACTTATGAACATTTTCTATACTTAACGACTATTTGCAGCATTTCAATGGTCACACGATCAAAATTTCGGCAACTTAGCAAGTGACTCATATTTATGACAGTTGCATTGTCCCGGGGTCATGCGATCACTTTTTGCAACCTTCTGACCAGAAAAGTCAATGGGCAAGCCAGATTCACTTAACAACCATGTTCCTAACTTAACAACGGCAGTGATTCATTTAACAACTGTGGCAAGAAAAGCCATAAAATGGGACAAAACTCACTTAACAAATGTTTTACTTAGCAACAGAAATTTTGCTGAATTTGGGCTCAACTGAGGTTGTAAGTTGTGGACTACCTGTATAACTATGTGTCTCCATTTGTTGTTGTTAGTTGCGAAGTCGTGCCCAACTCATCGCGACTCCATGGACAACGTTCCCCCAGGCCTTCCTGTCCTCTACCATCCTCTGAAGGCCATTTAAGCTCACGCCGACTGCTTCAGTGACTCCATCCAGCCTCCTCGTTCTCTGCCGTCCCTTTCTTCTTTTGCCCTCAATCTTTCCCAGCATTCGGCTCTTCTCCAGGGAGTCCTTCCTTCTCATTAAGTGGCCAAAGTGTTTCAGTTTCATCTTCAGGATCTGGCCTTCTAAAGAGCAGTCAGGGTTGTTCTCCTCGTGTGTCCATTACATCTTCATAAATTATAATACTCTCCCTTCTTTTGGCATTTATTCCAGTGCAACCTTCTCTTGCACAGATCTGTTCTTAAATTGGTTGGCAGGCAAACCTGAGTGGTATGTTGCTTTGTGTTTCCCTTTGCTAAATCTCACCACCATTAGATGCTTCGAAAAATATATAACATTCTCGTCTATTTCCATACATACTGTACTTAAAATAATTTGTCCGATATCTGCCATTTGGCTTGTCTCCTCAAATCATAGATCAGGAATGTGGCTGGGTTCCCCTTCGCTGCAGACTCGTACATTAAATACATTTAAATAAAATGCTTGGCTTGCATTTTGAAAACAAAGCAAATTTTTGGAGGACTCTGATTATCATCTCTCAACTTGGACAGGGTACATTTATCCCTGAAATAAGAGCAGTTTTAGTGTTATGGAGGCAGCAACGGATCATTAATCCATGGTAATCTTCTGGACAGTCTATGAGGATTTGGTGGGGGGGAGTTTAACAGGTTGAGTTGGAAGGGACCTTGTAGGTCTTCTAGTCCAACCCCCTGCTCAACAGGAGACCCTACACCACTTCAGACAAATGGTTATCCAATATCTTCTTAAATTAGATTAGATTAGATCAGATTAGATTCCAGGAGACTCGGTGTGTGGCTGGGACAGTCGTCCCTTGAAGGAGGGTTTTAGGAGTGTTAAAACACCTGGGAATGATTTGGGACTGTGATGGAGTGTAAGAACAACCTTGGAAGAATGGGAGGAAAAAGTACTGCCTAGATAAGAGCTGGTATACCCCACAACTGCATGATGGGAAGAGAAATAACCAATTTAGAAAGGATCCTCCCTAATTTACCATGTGATAAAATGAGCTGCCTGAAGACCTTTTACTTTCAGACTTTCCAAGGTTCTGCTAAAGCAGCTCTACAATAGAATAAGATTCTTACATTCATCTTGTCCTGTTTCCTACTTGGGACCACCTAATTTTTTTTTTTACGAGGAGGACTGATATCACTTGAAGTAAAGTAGAACACAAAAAAAGGTAGGCAGAAGTAGCTTTTAAACCAATCCTTGGGGGAAGCAGCTGGTTCGGAAGCATCGAAATATGTTAACAGATGCTAAAAGAATAAGAGCAGTTTTGGGAAGTCGCTTGGTTGTTTCAGTCAAAAAACAAAAAATGAAAAGGAGGGTATGAAAAAGATTCGTACCAACATTTGAAAAAGAACCTGGTATAATATATGGTTGTTTATATGCCAATGCCAGAAGTCCCTGATCTCACGCAGCAATAAGAGTACTTGTAAAGAAGAACAGAATTAAAAGTGGTGGAAAGGATAGAATTAACAAGGGAGAAAGGAGGTACTGGGAGAAATATTGCTTTTATATCAAGAAGACTAGATTCCTCCATGAAATAATTATGGATTGCAACATTTACACCTAAACGTAAAATACGTCTAGGGATATGATGGGCTGTTAAAAAAAAATACTGATTTTAAATTTTTAAATTTTAAAAGAAAGTAGGGAAACATGCTTAGAGGTTCCAATGGTGGACCAATAAACTGATGGAAAAGAGATGTTTCATAGAGTACCACAGTTGGAAGGGAGCTTGGAGGTCTTCTAGTCCAACTCCCTGCTCAGGCAGGAGACCCTATGCCGTTTCAGACAAATGACCATCCAGTGATGTGCAAGAAAGCTCAAGAGATCTAGAGCTCTTTGCCCCCCGTCCATGCAAATTATTTTAAACCAAAAACATGGAAGCTCAGCTCGGATTTCAAAATGTAAGAAAAGGTTAACCGAATCCAGGAAGCATGGTTTTCTAGCATGCTTCCTGTAAAAATTAAGGCAGGTGTCTTAAATTATTTCAAAAATTAAAACTGCCAAAGTGAGAAGAAGAACAAAATGGGGGAAGGAATGTGATTTAAAAAAAAAAAAAAGTGAAGGTCAATCAAAGGAATGCAAAATAAATAAATAAATAAATAAATAAACCCAGGAAGGAAAGGAGGAAGGAATAAATCACACGGTCTTGATTGCATGTACTTGAGACTCAAAAGGCAAATTTTATAGAAAAGATATAGAAAAAAGAAAGGAGGGATATGAAAGAGTTAGGCTTTGTTAGGTGGACGTCTGCCATAGCAAAAAAAAAATATTGGATTAGAAATAAGAAAGTGGCTTGAAGAGATAACCAAACAACAAATAGAACTGAAACCGGAAACATTCCTATTAGGCATACTTACAGAAAATTATGATAAAAAACCCCACAATACTTAATATTACATGCCATAACTGCAGCCAGAATTGTGTATGTGTAGAACTGGAAGAATAATACTATACCTGAGATGGCGAACCTATGGCATGCGTGCCGGAAGTGCCATGTTTCCGGGCACGCGAGCTGTCTCCCTATTCACCTGCAGTTGCCCATGTGCGCACACTCCAACTGGTGTTCGGGCCTCCGGTGCGCATGTGTGCAATTCAGGGGACCTAGCTGGTCTTTGGAGCTCTCCCGCACATGCTCGCATTGGGAGTACTTGCATGCAGCATGCGCATGCACAGACGGTGTTTGCACATGTGCACTGCATGCACGAAAACGGCACACCTGCACAGATGGTGCGATTGTACATGCAGCACACGGGGGCATGGAAGCGCAGATTTTTTTAAAAAAAAATTATTTATATGCCGCCCTTCTCCGGAGACTCAGGGCGGCTTACAATGCGTTAAGCAATAGCCTTCATACTTTTGTATATTTTATACAAAGTCAGCTTATTGCCCCCACAAACCGGGTCCTCGTTTTACCCACCTTAGAAAGGATGGAAGGCTGAGTCGACCTTGAGCCTGGTGAGAATTGAACTCGCAGTAATTGCAGGCAGCTGGATGTTAAATGCTGCCTTAGTAGGAGGCATTAGCCTCCTACGCCAGTCAGGCTCCTGGTGTGGTTGCGAGTGCAGCCCATGGGGGCACGCAAAAGCCATGCACATATGGTGCAGGGAGGAGCCACGCATTAGTGCGAATGGCACATGCACGCTTAAAGCACGCAAAGTGCGCACCTGATTGGCACTCAGTGCGTAAAAGGTTCACCACCACTGTACTATACCATCAGAAGAAAGTGCGTTAAGAAAAGTGCTAGAGTGCGCTGAGATGGATAAACTAACAAAAGAAATAAAAGATAAAGGAGAAACGGAGTATTATTTGGTATGGAATGATTGGTATACATGGTTAGAGGATAGGTGCAAAGTATAAGAAAACATCAAAGAAAGAAGACTTGGGAGTTAGAAAATAGGAATAAATCTGTATAAATATATAGGACACAAAATGTATGTTTATAAATTAGTATATTAATATGTTAATATGTATAAAGGATAATGGAACCACATGTATAGATATATAGATGTAAGGTGGAAAAATGGATATATAGCGGATGTATACCGATGCAGAAATGTTGCAAAGAGGGAAACTATTAAAAATTTAAAATTGTTTAATAATTTTTTTTTAAAAAATGAAAGAGTTAGGCTTTCTTGATGGAAAATCAATTACCTTGATCTTACCATTAGTGGGACAAAAATGTAAATATTGGGTATAAATACTGGGATCTTTGCCAAACCTTTAACTGTGGATTTCAACTGTCCCTGGAATATAAGGAAGCTCAATATATTGCAAAAGACTAAATTCAGAGCCTAACCATTATAAACCTAGGACACTTAAGTTCTCGTCTCCTTCCTTCCTTCCTTCCTTCCTTCCTTCCTTCCTTCCCTCCCTCCCTCCCTCCCTCCCTC
>WNWU01000044.1:1023852-1046449 GCA_012654045.1 Ptyas mucosa | reverse complement strand
GGTAGGGTAGGGCAGGGCAGGGTAGGGTAGGGTAGGGTAGGGTAGGGTAGGGTAGGGTAGAGCAGAGCAGAGCAGAGCAGAGTAGGAGAGCATGGCATGGCGTGGCATAGCATAGAATTCTTTATTGGTCAAGTGTGATTGGACACACAAGGAATTTGTCTTTGGTGCATATGCTCTCAGTGCACATAAAAAGTATATATATGTGTGTGTATGTGTGTGTGTGTGTATGTATGTATGTATGTATATGTATATATATATATGTATATGTGTATGTATATGTGGGTGTATGTATATATATTCAAATATATAATATTTGAAATGTTTATAAGGGACCAGGATACACTTGGTTGTTGTCCATTTGGAAACAAGTATGTAAAAAGAATGTTTTGCAAATGTTCTGGTTACCTGTCAACTCTGAATTGAACCTGGCTGTAGCCATCTTGTGCTGCTTCATAGTTGCCATGCACTATGGTGTGGGGGGAGGATGAGGGGGGAAATAGCAAGTCCGTCTCGTAGAAAAAATAAAGAGCTCTCCCGTGGGAACCAAGATCATCCCAACAGGTACCAGGAGGAGAAGGCAGAAGTGGACGAGGGAGCCTGCCAGCTGCTTTGATTGGACAATGTGACCCGTGACACCTGGGGAGGGAAACTTTTGCTCTTTTAATTATGTGGTAACTGTGCGGAATTTTTAGAGTTGGTTTTCACTGGCTGTGCCGATACGATGTGTCCAGTAAACATGTTCTCTGAGGAATGTTCCTGCCTTGGAGTTCTTTGGATACATTACTCGGAACCTTGACAGTACCATAAAGCTGATCACATTTAGCGTGATAGGAATCCGGGGTTCTTTCTAAATGTTTAAGACTATATCTCTGTAATGGCGAACCTATGGCACAGGTGGCACGAAGAGCCATATTGGTGGGCACGTGAGCTCAGCTCTGGTGCACATGCGCACACTGGTCAGCTGATTTTTGGTCCTTCTGGGCCCACTGGAAGTCGACAAACAGGCTATTTCCGGCCTCCGTAGGGCCTCTGAGAGGGGGTGTGGAAGGCAGTTTTTGCCCTCCCCAGGTTCCTAGAAAGGCTCTGGAGCCTGGGGAGGGTGAAAAAACGGGCCTACTGTGCCCACCGTGCCATCACATGCCAAAAGCGTGGGAAGCGTGGGGGGGTCACGCACACATGCGTGGGGGCGGGGCGCATAGAATTATGGGTGTGGGCATGTGTGCGCCCGCTCTCCCCCCGCTCCTCCCCACTTTTGGCACGTGATGGCAAAAAGGTTAGCCATCACTGCTATATGTAGCCTTCAATTTACAACGGTTTGGGTAGTGACTGTCCAAAGTTTCAGTGGCACTGAGAAAAGTGCCTCATTAGGGACTCCTCGCACTTACGACCGTCACAGAATCCCCATCATGGTCACGTGATCAAAATCTCAACACTTGACAGCCCGGATGTATTTTATGATGGTTGAAGCAACTTGGGGTCATGTAATCACCATTTGTGACTTTTTCCTGGTGGTTTTTGACAAGCAAAGTGAATGGGGAAAGTCAGATTTGCTTAAATTCACGATTCATTAAACAACGGGTTTAACAACGGGAAAAAATTGTAAAATCTGGTACGACTGCCTTGCTTAACAATAAAAATGTTGATCTTAATTATGTTGTAAATAATGGAATCCCCTCTATTGCTTCGATTGCTGAACTATAAGCCAAAGAGGAAACTAGGGTATTTTAATCAGCTGTCTATTGTTGTTGTTGTTGTTGTTGTTGTTGTTGTTGTTGTTATTAACATTAACATTATTAATAATGAATAATATGAGTTTATTGAACTAACGGATTTTTTTGTTTTTATTTTTCCCCCTTAGCGTTCTGGGTCATGAAACTTAATCCACAGCAAGCTCCATTGTATGTGAGTAAACCACTTTTTCCCAACCAATTTACATTTTCCATCTGGGGATTTAGACATTAGGAAATCGTTACGGTTTATCAATTCACTGAATCAGATGCTGTCAGTGGGACAATTTTAATAATTAAAACCTGTGGGGTGATGGATGTAGGAGTGTTGGCAATATTTGTGCCTCAGCTTTGGAATGCTTGTGAAGAGAATATAGGTGAGGAACATTGTGAAGAGCCCTCTTTGCAAGCAGGAACATGTTCTCCTATTTCTTTGGAGTTCTCCTAGATACTCCCTGATGCAGGTAGACCTCTGACTTGGTTGCCTTTTCAGCCACTGTCTTATGATCTTATGGGCACCAAAACTAAAATTATAGGCACCACAACGATTCCAGATATAGTACTTGATTAGTATAGGATGTATGAACACGATCTTGAAAGCCTGCAACAACTTCCACTGGCCCTTTTGAAGGACAACCAGGTCAAAGCAAGGTTCTTCTGACTCCTTTCTCATACTTTCTACTTCCTGATCAATTGTTTTGCCTCCCCCTACTTCTCAAAACCAGAACTACATTCCTTGCTCTCCAAAGGTTATCCCCTTGCTGTCCAAAAGACCCAAATCTCATGAGGTTTTGACAACCTCCTCTCGAAGAGATCACATATAGAATAGAATAGAATAACAGAGTTGGAAGGGACCTTGAAGGTCTTCTAGCAGACCTCAGTGCCTTCCGTCATGCCCTGAAAACTTACCTCTTCAAACAAGCCGGGCTGGCATAAGCAATATTTTATATTTTATATTTTAAATTTTAAATTTTATGGGGATTGGTATTTTTAATTTGAGCCGAAATTTATTATTCTATTTTTAATTGTTCTTATTGTTTATATTATGTGTTTTTTAATTCCGGCTGTACACCGCCCTGAGTCCTCAGGGAGAAGGGCGGTCTATAAATTTAATATAAATAAACAAATAAAATAAATAGTCTGACCCCCTGCTTAGGGAGCAAACCCTACACTACTTCAGACAGATAGTTATCCAACATTTTCTTAAAAACTTCCAGTGTTGGAGCCTTCACAACTTCTGGAGGCCAGTTGTTCCACTGATTCATTGTTCCAACTGTCAGGAAAATGAGGACCCAGATTATTGCGGGCAATATGCTATTTAGTATACTGTTTTTGGGGTAAGCCGCCTAGAGTCCTCGGAGAGTGGGTGGCATGGAAATATGACTACTACTACTACTACTAATAAATAATCCAACCTAGAAGTAAGGAGAAATTTCCTGACAGTGAGAATTCAGTTCAAATCTTTATTGTCAGTGCACAACATATGTACAATGAGATTGGTGGAGCTCCCTCAGTGCACCCCCCCCCAACACAATACAACTCATAGTGAAGACAAAAAATCCCTAACCCAATAAATTGTATTAACAAAACACCCAGTCCTATTGTACCAGTGTGAGCATGTTACACATTGCACCGGCCCTGCAGTCCATCGTACTACGTAGTTATGATGTTAAGACCAATTAATCAGTGGAATAGTTTGGTTCCTAGAGTTATGAGAGCTCCATTGCTGGAGGTTTTCAGAAATAGACTGAATAACCATTTAGCCGGGATGATATAAGGTCTCCTGCCTTGAGCAGGGGGTTGGACTAGAAGACCTCTGAGGTCTCTTCCAACCCTATTATTCTATGTTCTATGCAGGGGTAGGTTCTAATTTTTTTTACTACCGGTTCTGTGGGTGTGGCTTATTTTGTGGGCGTGGCTTGATGGTCATGTGACAATTCTTTAGGATTTAGCAGAGCTACTGGTCTACCAGGCTTTTAACTGCTTGCAGAGCTGTACCGGTCTACTCATTCGTTTTTGGAGGCACGGGTCTACTCATTCATTTTCGGAGGCACCGGTCAACCACCACACTGCCTTTTTACACTGATCAGCTGTAGGGCGGCCCTTTGAAGCCCCACGGCAAGAGTTTAAACAGTTTTTTTCCTTCTAGCCGATCAGCTGGGACTCGGGAGGCAGCAATAGTTTGGGGGTAGGGCCAAATAAAAGGTAAGAATAATGCGGGGCGGGGGGCGGGAAGGCCAGCTCACGAACAAAGACAACCGGATTGGTGATGTCATATCGTCACCGCTACCGGCTCGGCCGAACCGGGCCGAACCAGGAGGAACCCACCACTGGTTCTATGTAATGTACAGTCAGATATGCCAATCGACAATCCCAGTCCTGCTCACCATTAGCCCAAGCTGGCCAGGGCATAAGTTTGAGTTGTCCAGAACCTGGAAAACCAAAGATATCTCACCACCATCTTTAAATACCAAGAGTGCTCAGTTCTAACAAAATAGGTCGGGAAGAAATCAATATGCTTTTCATTGGTTTGAGTAGCACATCTTATTAATCCACAGCGTGACTTTCCCCCTTTGTTATTCTTAACCCAGCAGATTTTGGTTTATTTGATAAACCACAACCATAATTAGGCACGTAGCATCATAGGAAACACAAACGTCGTTATTTCATTGATCTGTATGAATTTTTTAACTGGAGCTGATATAGTTTTGCTTTCAAAATTTATACAGATGATGGGATTTTCTTGTAACTCAATGAAGAGAATAATCTCTTAACCCCTGACTGCAAAATGAAGCTGCAGGGAAATGTGGAAACTGTTTTTGGGTTGGCTTGCAATGGGTGGAGCAAAAGCCTACAGAACCTGGCTGATATCTGGATGAGAGGCAGTCTTGTTCTGTCATATTATCTCCCAGAATCCCTTGTAACTTACACAAAATCCCTTGTAATTGACTGCAGCATGGTCTCTCCAGAATTCTTTGCAACAGCTTAAGAGTTCTTTGTGGCATGGAGAAGAGATTGTTGCTAAGTTTTTATGGAAAGCTGATTTCTCCCATTGCTCAAGATTTGACAACCTCTGGATGGAACTATTGAGCATGTTACACATGGGAAATTGGGATCCAAACTATTCATTTTTCAACTCTGCGCTAAACGTTTTCCCTTTTTCGCTCCTTTCCCCCCTCGTTCTCAGCCTTGGATAAGAGCAGTGGAGTGCCACCCAGTGGCCTCTGTTAAACCTGCCCCATAGCTTTTAATCATGATCCCCAAAACTTTTCTGGGCCGGGGAATTCTGGGACTTGAAGTTCACACATCTTCAAGTTTGTCAAGGTTGAAAATGACTGGTTTAGAAAACCTTGGATGTTTGAGAACGTGAACATCCCAAAGCTTCTCCGTGAGAGGACAATGGATTTTCTCTCCCCCACTATTCTTCTCTGTGTTTTAGAATAAGTTGCTAGCACATTGTCTGTGCCCCATTCAAAAGAATAAATACTTTTAGATAGATTGCTTCATGAAAGTTCAAAAATATAAGTCACGTTCTGGGTGACTTCATTGCACTTCTTTTGAACAAGAAGCCATTTTGTATATCACAAACTTTTCCTACCAACTTGGACGCGCTTAATAAATGTTGCCTCCGGCCATTGCCTGCTTGTCAAAAGACTTGATGAAAGGTGTCGGGGAGGATTTTATGCACACCTTCTTGGACAATTGTCCTTGAGCATTTGGGATACGGTTTCGTAGCCAGCTGTGAGGTGAATGGTTGCCAACTGCCCCCCCCCCCCCAGTAACTTCACAGTTTGATATTAATCATCCAGCGCTATCAAGCAGAATGAATGTGTTATGAGTAAGTGTTGAGTATTTGTTGTCCGCCTGACATTCTACATTTAGTAATAATAATCCAAAAGCTTGCCATTCAGTCTAAAGCACAAACAGCCCAAGCAATTGTGTTGACATGTAGATTTCCTGAAATTAGTTGGAGATTGGAAAGAGTCCGGCATTTCTCTTTAAGGGGTACAACATGTGTCAAAACAAGAACATTTTCCAGTTGCATGAGCCTTACATTATCCATGCTTCACTAATGTGCCTGCTGGGAATTTGCTTTCTCTGAAGAGAGGATGGCATTGAAAGAAATCTTTCTTCTGATCCAGGAGAAGGTACTTCCTGTTAGAACTCCTATATTGTCAGGCACAACAAATCAGGGCCATATTTTAAGTTGCAGTTGCAGACGATTTGCTGCTCAAAACTATATACAAGAATCTGGTCAACTAAAGTTCAATACTAAATTGGCGACAGATAAAAAGGCTAATGGAATTTGGGAGGGGGTGGACTTGGATGCTTTGTGGGAACATAATGACTCTAGGCTGATGTCTTGCTTAACCTGGCCCTTCCAAGCTCCTCCTCCTCTTCTCCTACATCAATATCCTTTCCTTTAGCTATTCTAGCTGCTAGGACTTGGAATCTATAAGGAGAGTTTGGTTGGCATACATAGCCCTCTCTGCCTATTATTTCCCTGCAGCCTGAATTTGGAGATATGGTTTCCCCCAATTTAGAAGTAATATTGGATAAACCTGGATAGGATTGTCTTCAGGGGTGAAATCCAGCAGGTTCTGGAGAACTAGAAGCGGAAATTTTGAGTAGTTTGGAGAACCGGCAAATACCACCTCTGGCTGGCCTCAGTGTGGGGTGGGAATGGGGATTTTGCAGTATCCTTCCTCTGTCACGCCCACCAAGCCACGCCCACCAAGCCATACCACATCCACCAAGCCATGCCCACAGAACCAGTAATAAAAAAAAATGGATTTCACCACTGATTGTCTACCATGAATTTGTCCAGGCTCCTTTATAGTCATCAAGTGATTTGCTAAGTCTGTAACTTCTAATCAATGCTGCAAGTTAATTATGGTTAATTAAGTCCCAAACTGAGATCATTTCAACTATGTCCTAAATTGCTCTGCAGCCCACTTTATATCCAAATGTTTTTGTTCACCAATGTTCTTCAACACAGATGGAGCAAATAACCTTATCCAGGAAAGTAATCTGGAGATAACCTCGAGGAATGAATGCCAGAGCATTCACCATAGCCCTGAAACAGAGGAGGGGATGAGAAGGAAGCAGGGGGTGGGGCCGGGACCTGTCTTTTCTTGATTCCCTTTGGTGTGAGAGAGGAGAAAAAAATTATGTCTGGTTTAAAGGACTCTGAGAGGTTCTTGGTGCTCTCTGAGCTTGCTGGTTTTCTTGCAGGTGTTTCACTACCTAGGTAAAACCATCAGTTCTAGTAAGGAGTTACTAGTCCTTAACTATAAGGGACGTGGTGGCTCAGTGGCTAAGATGCTGAGCTTGTCAATGGAAAGGTCGGCAGTTCAGTGGTTCGAATCCCTAGTGCCGCATAACAGGGTGAGCTCCCGTTACTTGTCTCAGCTTCTGCCAACTAGCAGTTCGAAAGCACTTACAAGATGCGAGTAGAAAAATAGGGACCGACTTTGGTGGGAAGGGAACAGCGTTCCCTGTGCTTCTGGCATTTAGTCATGGCGGCCACATGACCATGGAGACGTCTTCTGACAGTGCTGGCTCTTCAGCTTTGAAATGGAGATGAGCGCTGCCCCCTACAGTCAGGAATGACTAACACATACGTGCGAGGGGAATCTTTACCTTTACCTTAGTCCTTACTAGTACCGATGTTACCTAGTTTGGGTAATGAAACATCTGCAAGAAAACAAGCAAGCTCCGAGAGCTCCAAGGACTCCTCATGTTAAATATTCTCCTTTATTAAAGGATTCTGTTATTATATCCTTAACAATAGAGTTCCAACATTTCTCCCAGTGTCTTCCCCTGACATGTTCTGATGATGTTTCAACCAAAGAGAACTTAATTACTAATGGACTGTGAATTGGGTGGAATTGACCTTTATATCAGAAAGACATTTTTGGCATCCATTCCATATTGGTTGCCTAATGGTGGATTTTGTAGGAGAAGACCAATCTGAGCCAGAGTGCAGGGTCAAACCCATCCTCAGTTTGAAGTCTCAACATCCGTGCAAGAGACCTAAGTCCAGCCCCCTTTGAAGTCCATTGACGTTGCTGTTGTTGTTATTGTTAGTTGCGAAGTCATGTCTGACCCATCGCGACCTCATGGACAACGTTCCTCCACTCCTTCCAGTCTTCTACCATCCTCTGGAGTCCATTTAAGCTCACGCCTACTGCTTCCGTGACTCCATCCAGCCACCTCGTTCTCTGTCATCCCGTTCTTCTTTTGCCCTCAACCTTTCCCAGCGTTAGACTCTTCTCCAGTAAGTCCTTCCTTCTCATTAGGTGGCCAAAGTATTTGAGTTCTATCTTCAGGATCTGGCCTTCTAAAGAGCAGTCAGGGTTGATCTCCTCTAGGACTGACTGGTTTGATCGCCTTGCAGTCCAAGGGACTCGCAGGAGTCTTCTCCAGCACCAGAGTTCAAAGGCCTCAATTCTTTGGCGCTCAGCCTTTCTTACGGTCCAACTTTCATTGACGTTATCTGGCCCCAATTCACCTTGACCATACATAGAATCAGATTCTTGCATATTGGTAGCATGAAATAAACTCATAGTATTTTTGAACTATGCACAGGTTCCGTATATGTACACAGGTACCATAAATGCACAGGTACCGTATATGTGGTACCTTGCTCAATAGTAGTAACTGTGAGAGGGATCTTGGAGTCCTAGTGGACAACCATTTAGATATGAGCCAGCAGTATGCAGCAGCTTCCAAAAAAGCCAACACAGTCCTGGGCTGCTTAAACAGAGGGATAGAATCAAGATCACGTGAAGTGTTCATACCACTTTATAATGCCTTGGTAAGGCCACACTTGGAATACTGCATCCAGTTTTGGTCGCTATGATGTAAGAAAGATGTTGAGACTCTAGAAAGAATGCAGAGAAGAGTAACAAAGATGATTAGGGGACTGGAGGCTAAAACATATGAAGAACGGTTGCAGGAACTGGGTATGTCTATTCTGATGAAAAGAAGGACTACGGGAGACATGATAGCAGTCTTCCAATATCTCAGGGGTTGCCACAAAGAAGAGGAAGTAGAGCTATTCTCCAAAGCACCTAAGGAAGGACAAGAAGGAATGGGTGGAAACCAATCAAGGAGAGAAGCAACTTAGAAGTAAGGAGAAATTTCCTGACAGTGAAAACAATTAATCAGTGGAACAACTTGCCTGCAGAAGTTCTGAATGCCCCAACACTGGAAATTTTTAAGATGATGTTGGATAACCATTTGTCTGAAGTGGTGTAGGGTTCGCTGCGTAAGCAGTGGGTTGGACTAGAAGACCTTCAAGGTCCCTTCCAACTCTGTTATTCTATTCTGTTCTAACTCTAACCTGGCTCCTGACTTCTTGCAGCTGGCAGGTTCTTCTCTTAATTAAAGGTTGAGGCTTCCAGGAGAGTCACTTAGGTGAGAGGGGCAGTTTAGAGATTGAGTAAATAATTAAAAAGATTGTGAGGGGAGGATTCAAAAGAAACCAGAAGAACAAGCACCAAATTGGGGTTCTTGAAACCCCATTTTCCTGCTGCCCCAGCCCCTTTCGGAAATCCTTCCACACATCTCCACCTTTTCGGAAAGGTTTGTGACTCGAAAGAAAAGCCGACTGTTTTAAAGTGTCTGCCGAATGGCGGAAAACGATCTGTTTTCATTGGCAGCGGGGCACCAAGCCAAGTCAACGTTAGTCAGTCCAAACTAGGTACGAAATTAACTTATACTTTTGTTTGCCTGTCTGGGCCAGACGTTTGCTTTGATCTCGGGAGCCTTTTCCTCCAAATGAGCGTTGGCAAGGCCAGCTAGTCATTTGTTAGCTGCTTTAAGTGAAGGGGGTTATAATAACCACCTTGTGCGGTTGTGATCTCTAACAGATGACATTATTTGGGTAATAATAAACCAGGGAAAGTAAACACGCTCGAATTAAACGGCTCTTTCGGAGCTCAAGGCAACCTTGTTGCTGCAAAGGGGAAAGCCTTCCTCGATGGCAAAATTCTGGATTTATTTAAACCAGGATGCTTGGCACTGAAAGGTGTGAGCCTGTCTTCCTAACAAGCTGATTGGGTGGGTCGGAGATACAGGTAGTTTTTGACTTACAACCACAATTGAGCCCAACATTTATGTTGCTAAGTGGGACAGTTGTTAAGTACCAAATTTTTCGGAGTATAAGACGCACCTGTCCTCCCCCCACCAAAAGAAGCTGAAAATTTGGGTGCGTCTTATATTCCGAATGTAGCTTTTTTGAAGCTTTTTTGCATCCCTAACCAGGCACTAGCAGTGAAGTGCTTTGCCTGGTCCCTCCAACTCTCAGCTGTGAACTTTTTTTTTCAGCCCTAAGGAGGCACTAGTGAGTGAAGAGAACTTCCCAGCTTTGCCTGCTCCTGTTGACTCTCCTAATAATCATAATGTTATTACTCCTAGTTATGAGCTCTGGTGGCTCAGTAGACTAAGGCAGTTATTAACATCCACTTACATCTGCTGCCTGTAATTACTGCAAGTTCAAATCCCACCAGGCTCGAGGTTGACTCAGCCTTCCATCCTTTCTAAGGTAGGTAAAATGAGGACCCGGATTGTGGGGGCAATAAGCTGACTTTGTATAAATATACAAAAGTATGAAGGCTATTGCTTAACGCACTGTAAGCCGCCCTGAGTCTCCGGAGAAGGGCGGCATATAAATCAAATTAAAAAAAAAAATACATTTCATTTTCATAGTTTCATATACACATATCTTTCACTATTACTCTTCAATTCTAAACCTTCCTTTTGTTCTTTCATATACCTTCGTGTCAATATAACTATCTACAGTATCTATCTATTTATTATTATTCCCCTCTTATTTCTATCTTAAATTTAATTTGCTTTTTTCCCTTTCCAATATCACTATAATATTCAAAGACATGTTGTTTTCCCCCACTTCCTTTAGTTAACTCTTCACATCAATTGATATCAAAAATTCATCCTTCAATCTTTCATTATTCATTGCCTCAGTGTACACTCCTAGTACCAATCACAATCATTAATACATAATTCTATAATATAGAGTACAATTCTATTAATACACATCTGTACATTAAAATAAATTCTTTCATTATCTAATCGCCCATTTTTTAAATTTCTAACATTTCTAATATTTCCCTGCTAATCGATCATTCTTCCCAGTGTTCATCAAAAAGTTGCTTGCTACAAGCACTCTCCTTGATGGTTATTGTTTCTCTGTGTGTGCGGCATTTGTGGCCCGTGGATCGATCTTCATCTGGAATAAAAAAGCAGTAATCAATAAACCGTGCCGACATTTTTATTCTGGTTTTGTTTCGTCTCGGTCTGAAGAAAACTTCTGGTTTGTTTTTTTTTTGCCACTTTTTAAGGCTGAAGGCGATGGAGCATGGAGTTATTTTGTTACTCCAAAAAATGTTGGAAGTTGTTTATTACCCCAGTTCCATCAATATGTCTCCCTTGTCCTTTTATACAATAATTAGGAGCAGGGATAAACTTTTTGTGCATAAAGAGTAGTTGCCTCCCTAAAGGTTTATTATGATTTCTGTTATTTTACCAGTTGTGTTTCTTGCCTGTTCTATACAGCAGGAAGACTGGAGGCCCAAACCCCAAAGGTGCTTTTTCAAGAAGCAACTGGACGTTCTTGCTTTTCTTTGAAGTGGTCATGCAAGGGAATTCAAAGAAGAACCAGAAAGTTCAGTTGCCTCTTTAAAAAGCACCTTTGGGACATCCGTGACCTGGATGACTGAGAATCTCCATAGACACCGAGGCTCAAATGAAATCCAATAAATTTAAGAATAAAGAAGATTAAAAAAACAACAACAACCAACTGAAATCATTAGCATATCAAGATCTGGCTAAAGCGATGCCTCCTAATTGCTCTTTGAAGAAAAAGCCAATCTCCCCTCCGTTCTTAGCAGTGGTGGGATTCAAATTTTTTTACTACCAGTTCTGTGGGTGCGGCTTGGTGCATGGTTTGGTGGGCGTGGCTTGGCTTGGCTTGGTGGGCGTGGCAGGGGAAGAATACTGTAAAGTCTCCATTTCCACCCCGCTCCAGGGGAATGATACTGTAAAATCTCCATTCCCTCCCCACTTCAGGGGAAGGATACTGCAAAATCCCCATTTCCTCCCAATCAGCTGGGACTTGGGAGGCAGAGAATACATGAGGGCAGGAGCCAGTCAGAATTTTTACTACCGGTTCTCCAAACTACTCAAAATTTTCGCTACTGGTTCTCCAGAACTGGTCAGAACCTGCTGAAACCCACCTCTGCTTGGTGGGCATGGCAGGGGAATGATACTGTAAAATCTCCATTCCCTCCCCACTCTAGGGGAAGGTTACTGCAAAATCCCCTTTTTCTCCCGATCAGCTGGGACTCGAGAGGTAGAGAATAGATGGGGGTGGGGCCAGTCAGAGGTGGTATTTACCGGTTCTCCGAACTACTCAAAATTTCTGCTACCGGTTCTCCAGAACTGGTCAGAACCTGCTGAATACCACCTCTGGTTCTTAGTAAGACCCACTTGTATTTTTTTCCCTTCTAGCATCAAATTTTTTAATTCATCCAATTTGTCATAATAACATACGTTATTTTACTCATTATGGTTGGTTGCACAGTCACCCAAATGTTTAGATTGGATACGGAATTTTTATCCACCCACAGGACAGGTACAGACGTCATCGGATAGTTAGGATTGCAGAAAAAACAACTGCAACCAGCCTGCCTTCCGTTGAGGATCTGTATGTATATTGCATGAGCCAGAAAGAGGACTGAGAAAATATCTATAGACTCCTTACATCCTAGACATCAACTGTTTCAACTTCTTCCCTTGGGATGGCGCTATAAGGCATTGCATGCCAAGACAACTAGACACAAAGTTTTTTCGCTCTGCTAAACACCTGCTACCCTCAGCACTGTCTTATGCCTAAAGATATTTTATAGTAGGGCTGTATTGTTATAATTCTTCTCCTCGTCTTTCTCATCTTTTCATCCTTTTCATCTTCTCATCCTTCTCGTCTTATCTTTCCTACTACTTTCTCCTATTGGTACGTTATGATCATGATTGTATCTTATGATTTATGATCTACGACTTACCACTATGTTGTTGTTTGTATGTACACTGAGAGTTTATGCAACAGAGACAAATTCCTTGTGTGTGTCATTATATTTGACCAATAAAGAATATTCCTATTCCCATTCCTACCGAGTAGTGGTGAAATCTAATTTTTTTAACTACCGGTTCTGTGGGCGTGGCTTGGTGGCCATGGCAAGGGAACGATACTGCAAAATCTCCATTCCCACCCCACTCCGGGGGAAGGATACTGCAAAATCTCCATTCCCACCCCACTCTGGGGCCAGCCAGAGGTGGTATTTGCCAGTTCTCCGAACTACTCAAAATTTCCGCTACTGGTTCGCCGAACTACTCAAAATTTCCACTACTGGTTCTCCAGAACCTGCTGGATTTCACCCCTGCTACCGAGTCCTTCTCAAAATCCAGGAAAGGAACAGGTTGTTGTTTAATAACTTTAAAGATAAACATCACAGGATGTAAGCAAAGGATCTAAGGAATGCTGCCTTTTGCAATTGACTGATGATAATTTTGTCAATGCCAATGGTGTTCAGGTGGTGCTCCAGATGTTTTCGGATTCCACCCAAGGCGCCTATTACTAAACGGTCCTATTTCATCAATGGATGTTAAAATTTTGTTAAAACTAAAAGGTCATGCTCTTCTCTTTTTCTTCTTCTTTCCCTGGATCCCTTAGGGTGACTGCATAATCACCATATTGCTTACTGAAGATGATCACGTTGAAAGCGACGATGTAATTTTTTACCTCGTTTTTACTGGATCCGCCCTTCAACACTGCACCAGCACTAGGAAGCTTGATTCAGGGAGGCTGGAAACCGTTGCTCCAGGTAAGCTCTGCTCTATTTATTTGCAAAAATAGAAGGCGTGAAGTCCTATCCATCCCATCGCGCAACTCTTACTGCATTGGGTCCATGCATCTGAGTGGAGTGTGAGTACAAAATTGGCACTCTCCCCATAGAAGCAGCATGCCCGGGCACTGAATGGGCAAATGTGGTTTGATTGTGAGCCAGTTTGCCCAGGAAGAACTGGGCTGTAACGTGGACAGAAAGATGGACAGAGGACCACACTTCCAGCAGATACCTTCTTTATCGGGAAAAAAGGGAGATGGAGAAGTAGAGGTGAAAACCACGGAGGACTGAGCTTCTAGGACTGAGTTCACGCCACAGCCTTTAACTCTGAATTCATCTTAGTAAATGAGAGTTTGGGAGTCTTATGACCCTGGTTTGCTTGAAGCAGTATGTTGCATTATCGCTCAATGTGGTCGGGCAAGAAGTGGTTCTCCCAAGCATCGTGAACCACTAAGCCTCCTCTTCCAGCATAGGGGAGATTGGGTGGAACGTCACCGGTGAAGTGGGTTTTTAGAAAACAATGCAGCTTCCAGAGAGGGTGGTGCCCTTTGCTCGCTCTAGAAAAACAGTAGAGCTTTCAAAGAATTGCTGGCACTAATTATGTGATGGGAATTCTCCTTCCTCCTCCCTCCCTCTTTTTTCTTTCTTTTCTCTTCCTCTCTTTTCCTTGCTTCCTCCCTCCCTCCCATCATCTTCCGTCCTTCCTTCCACCCTTCCACCCTTCCTTCCTTCCCTCCCTTTCTTCTTTCTTTTCTCTTTCTCTCTTTTCTTTGCTTCCTCCCTCTCTCCCATCATCATCCTTCCTTCCACCCTTCCTTCCCTCCCTCTTTTTTCTTTCTTTTCTTTCTCTCTTTTCCTTGCTTCCTCCTCCCTCCCATCATCTTCCTTCCTTCCTTCCACCCTTCCACCCTTCCTTCCCTCCCTTTCTTCTTTCTTTTCTCTTTCTCTCTTTTCCTTGCTACCTCCCTCCCTCCCATCATCATCCTTCCTTCCCTCCCTCTTTTTTCTTTCTTTTCTCTTTCTCTCTTTTCCTTGCTTCCTTTCTCCCTCCCATCATCTTCCTTCCTTCCACCCTTCCTTCCTTCCCTCCCTCCCTCTCTCTTTCTTCTTTCCTTTCTCTCTTTTCCTTGCTCCCTCCCTCCTTTCGTCTTTCTCCCTCCCTCTTCTCTCCTTTTCTCCTTCTCTCCCTCCCTCTTTATTCTTTCCTTTCTCTTTCTCTCATTTCCTTCCTTCCTTCCTCCCTCCCTCCCTGCCTCCCTCCCTCCCTTGCAAAATGCTCTGCCTAGTTAGTTTTCTTTTAATTCTTAAAAAGAAAGAGACAGTTCTTAATGTTTGCTAGGCCTTTAGGAAACCTAAACGTTAGCATTACTTTTATTTGCATTTCATGTTTTCATTTTAATGGATCACATTAAGGATAAATGTAAGGGTTTTGCAAACCCAAGAAGAGCGGGGTCGATGTTTCTGAAATTAAGGTTCTATATACAAAGTTTGCATTACCGAGAACTGAATGTTGTCATTTCCTTTGCTCTGAATAATTTTGCTGCTTCAACTCATTGGAGAGGCAGGGAGTGGCGTCTCCACCCATTGTCCACTGGAAATTGGATTCAGTCATTTTTTGCAGCGTGTCATAGGGTCAACCTCCCCATCTCCTGATGGAACTGGGAAAGACTCTCTTTTCAAACAATGAAGAGCCATTTCCAGTCTGGGAAAACAATGCAGATGTTGATAGACCAGTGAACTGACTCATGATGAGGCAAACTTTCTTCTGTCCCTACACTTTTGAAAAGTAACAAGGGAGGGGAAAAAAGCAGCTCGCTTTTTAAAGTGAACCCTCTTATGAAATTCAACAGCCTAAGGAGGAAAAAAAATAATCTTTTGACCCTCATGCTCTCCTTTGACCTTTGCCAAGTGCTCAAGAGTTTGAGGAACCCAACTGGGTCAGGAACCATCACCTCCCCCCCTTCTGCCCTCTTTGGTCTCTTGCCCCCATTACTGACTTGTGTCATCAAGGGCTGACAGTTGTGTCTTGAAGCAGTATTGGTGACAACCATTAAAGGGAGTCAGAGCCAGGGTTCTTTGAGTGCTGCAGGATTAATAACCAATGAGAAATGGATGGGGAGAAGGCTCTTTTCTGTCTGTTAGAGAAATTGATCCTGATTGGAAATGAACTGCATGAATGATGCTAAACATCTACCATGGAAACACAAATGCAAAATATATTCAAGTGCTGTGTGTAAATAATGTTTATGGAGATTCTCAGTGATAGTAATAGCCTTTAGACTTATATACAGCTTCACAGTGCTTTATAGTCCTCTCTAAGCGGTTTACAGAGTCAGCATGTTGCCCCCAACAATCTGGGCCCTCATTTTAGTCACTTTGGAAGGATGGAGGGCTGAGTCAACCTTGAGCTGGTCAGAATCGAATTGCTGGCAGTGGGCAGAGTTTGCCTGCAATACTGCATTCTAACCACTGTGCACCATGGATGGAAGGAAGGAAGGAAAGGAAGGAAAAGGAAGGAAGGAAGGAAGGAAGGAAGGAAGGAAGGAAGGAAGGAAGGAAGGAAGGAATAGCAATAGCACTTAGACTTATATACCGCTTCACAGTAATTTACAGCCCTCTCTAAGCGGTTTACAGAGTTGGCATGTTGCCCCCAACAATCTGGGTCCTTATACAGGTCATGGGTGTCCCAAAGGTGCTTTTTTTCAAAAGGCAATTGGACTTACTTCTTTTTCTTTGAAGATGTTTCACTTCTCATCCAAGAAGCTTCTTCAGCTCTGATTTGGATGGTGGGGAATGGAAGAATTTATATGTTCTGACCTAGGCTTCCTGAGACAGTCAAAAGCACACGATTAGTCCCAAAAACCCTCTTTTTATTTCAACGGCTGTGAATTATTGTTCATTCACAGCCCGTAATGAGTCTCAAGGAGTTTGTAAAGAGTCCAACAGAGATCTGCCACAGTCCTTCGGGATAAGGCTGATAAGCACCCACCTTTATCTCTTTTGACACGCTGCCAAAGACCTAATTGGCAATTAGTTTTGCAAGGCCACACGGAGCACAAAACGGAGCTTCAGAATTTACACCGACCAGCATGAACAAAGTTGCTTCCTGCAAAGGCTCACATGCCTTTGTTCCTCCTTTATTGTCTTATGGGAGGGGCCAATCATCTCCAAGCCCTACTTCTGAGTCGTCCCTTTTGTCTTAACTATTCTTGCCTTCTGGCAGCTCTGCGCATACGCACACTGGAAACAGGCTCCCACTGTTCCTCTGCCTCGCTGAGGTCAGATTCTGGAGGCTCCAGAGTCAGCACATAACTGCCAGATGGCCCTGGCTCCCTCTCTGCCTCCAAAGCAGAACCCTTGTCCAAGCCTTACCCAGACTCCAGGACTGGTCCATATTCCTCCCCAGCATCACTGTCCGACTCTGCTGCCAGCTCCGCAGGCTGCCGGCAGACCACAACATTATATTCCTTGCAGACAGTTGCATTCTTTTTAGAGAGTCGTTGAGGCCACTTGGAGGTTTGTCTGTGTCCTCAGGATCACTTGAGTGGTGCAGGTGTTTGAACTGCACACAACAGGAACCCTTTTTGAACTGCACACAACAGGAACCCTTTGCGCTTCAGTTTTAGATACAGAGAATGCAGACTCATCCCCAACAGCCTATGTCTGTCTTCAACAGTGAAGGGACACAGGGCAGAAAACTTCCTGCAGCCGAGAAGGCTCCACACCCATTTTCACTACTCAGGTGACCCTGAGGACACAGATAAACCTCCTAGTGGCCTTTATATATATATATATTTATATTTTAAGCCATTAGTATATAAAAAGAGAGCAAATCTCACTCCCTTCTTGCACTGATGATGTTACCTAGTTGGGTAGTGAAACATCTACAAGAAAATCACGAAATATAGAGAGCACCAAAACCCCCACAGTCCTAGTCATTCGCCGCCTCCTCCTCCTCCTCCTCCTCCTCCTCCTCCTCCTCCTCCTCCTCTCCCTCTAGCACTGATGATGTTACTTAGTTTGGTCTGCAAGAAAACAGCCAAGCTCAGAGAGCACCTCACCACAGAATTTTTTGACTAAAGATTATCATCATTGGGTTTGAATCTGCACTTTGCATCTTTTCGCCTGATTATGCATAGTACCTTCATTATAGTTTTGCTACTTTCAAATAATTTTCCAGAACTATTTGCTTTTTTATGTGTCTTGTAGAGATTGTGGGGTTGGTTTTTTTTCCCTCCTTGGATGAAATACTCTTTGTAGTGAGGAATCACATAAGTAAACAAGTTGTGTAAGATGTGGTTGCTTGAAAGTAATAGTCATGTGGCCTTGGCTTAATAAGACATTTTCTTAAAAAACATATCAAGTGCTTTCCCCCTCAATAAAATTCTCAATCCTCTCTCTCTCTCTTTTTTTTAAGAATAGAATAGAATTCTTTATTGGCCAAGTGAGATTGAACATACAAGGAATTTGTCTTTGGTGCATATGCTCTCAGTATACATAAAAAGACAAGATACATTCGTCAAGAATCATAAGGTACAACACTTAATGATAGTCATAGGGTACAAAGAAGCTATCAATATAAATCATAAGGATACAAGCAACAAAGTTACAGACATGCAGTCATAAGTGGGAGGAAATGGGTGATAGGAACGATGAGAAGATTAATAGTAATGCAGACTTAGTAAATAGTTTGACAGAGTTGAGGGAATTATTTGTTTAGCAGAGTTATGGCGTTCGGGAAAAAACTGTTCTTGTGTCTAGTTGTTCTGGTGTGCAGTGCTCTATAGCGTCGTTTTGAGGGTAGGAGTTGAAACAATTTATGTCCAGGATGCAAGGGGTCTATAAATATTTTCACAGCCCTCTTTTTGACTCGTGCAGTATACAGGTCCTCAATTGAAGGCAGGTTGGTAGCCATTGTTTTTCTGCAGTTCTAATTATCCTCTGAAGTCTGTGTCTGTCTTGCTGGGTTGCAGAACCAAACCAGACAGTTATGGAGGTGCAGATGACAGACTCCATAATTCCTCTGTAGAACCGAATCAGCAGCTCTTCGGGCAGTTTAAGCTTCTTGAGTTGGTGCAGAAAGAACATTCTTTGTTGTGCTTGTTTGATGACGTTTTTGATGTTAGGTGTCCATTTTAGGTCTTGAGATATGATAGAACCTAGAAATTTGAAGGTCTCTACTGCTGACACTGTGTTGTCTAGTATTGTAAGAGGTGGTAGCATGGGAGGGTTTGGAGAGTAAGTAATTTTCCTAGGGATTTCATTGAGAGACCATGGAAGTCTAGGCACTCTCAACAGTGACTTCCTTCCTTCCTTCCTTCCTTCCTTCCTTCCTTCCTTCCTTCCTTCCTTCCTTCCTTCCTCCCTCCCTCCCTCCCTCCCTCCCTCCCTCCCTCCCTTCCTCCCTCGGAGTCAATTTTGCCAGGAGTCAATTTTTTATGAGCTCTCTTTGCCCACCAAGCTCAGAGAGCACCAAGGACCCCATAGTAATTCAACCCTGAGCTACAAATATAACTTTCTGTTGGTAACCTAAAGGTGCCCCTAAGTACCAATCCAAATGCAAAAGAATTTCCCAGCTAAACCTTCATGTTAGTGTTTCCCTTGCTAATATCCTCAGAATTTAAACAAAATAAGTATTAGAGATGTCCTGTGCTCTTCAGTGAACTTCAGTATATTCCTCTAGATGTGACATATTTTACTACATCATAATGATTTCAGGAGTCCCATTAATATGGTCACCCTCAATCATCCACAGAGGTGATGCTACATTGGGGTTCCTAGAGAAGCTTGAAATAGTTTCTGAAACTGTGCTGTCTGATCTAAGATTTGAGTCCTCCGAAGAGTTGATCTGATTCCACGCTTGGCTGGATCAGATGTGAAGTCATGTTATAGCGAAGCAGCCAATATTTCTTGTTTAGTCACAACAGTATTGTGTCTCCAAGCAGCTTGGTGATAAAAGCCGTCTACTTGAATGGAGTACAGCTGGATGGGAGGCCAAATGTCAGCACGAAGAGAATGTCTTCCATATTATTTTCCTATCAAGTCTGATTGCTGGGTTTCTCTCCAAGAGAAGCTAGCATTTCTCACTGGTTAAACTGGATAGAGGTGGACTTGGGTTCAGAGGCTTAGCTACGATGCATAGAAGCAGTTTATATATTGAGGTGTCAGTACCACGGCATCTCAGTGGATGTGACATGCGTAGGTAACATGGAAGAGGCTACTTAAATTGATTACCTGCCCAACTCCAACAAACAGTAATACTTGAAAGAAATATAGAAAGATTGATTTTTTTTAAAAAAAAACTGAAAAACGGCCACCATCTCCTGAGGTTTTGGAACCTTGGCACACGATCATGGCAGATGAGATGTGGAAACCATATATACCATTTCAATCTCTACAATTTTTTCCCCAGAAATGGGACACCTGAAAAGGTGTCTGTCTCCATTGCCTACGTGTCTGCATTTACTGCAGGGATCCACCAAGTATAACTGTATGTGAGAATGACCGTAGGAGGCAGTATGTAGGAATGGACAGATAAAAGACAGAATAGTCCACAGCTGGATAGAATACAGAATAACAGGGTTGGAAGGGACTTTGGAGGTCTTCTAGTCCAACCTCCTGCTCAAGCAGGAAACTCTATACCATTCCAGACAAGTGGCTGTCCAGTCTCTTCTTAAAAGCTTCCAGTGATGGAGCACCCACAATTTCTGAAGGCAAACCTTTCCACTGGTTCATTGTTCTCCTTAGTTCTAGGTTGCTATTCTCCTTGATTAGTTTCCATCTGTTTCTTCTTGTCCTGTCTTCAGGTGCTTTGTAGAAGAGTTTGACTCCCCTCTCCTTTGTGGCAACCTCGTAGATATTGGAACCCTGCTATGATGTCACCCCTGGCCCTTCTTTTCACTAGACTCTGGTTCAATTCCTGCAACCATTCTTCATATATTTTGGCTTCCATCTCCTAATCAGTTTTTGTTGCTCTTTTCCACACTCTTTCCAGAGTCCAAATAGTAGGCAGGACAAGAGTGTTTCGAAGCACATCCTGGGTGTATCTGTTTCACATTCTCAACATGGCACGTCTAACATAACGAGGTTTAAAATCCACATTAACCTTGACTTTATTGTGCCACAAATATCCATGCCACCCAAATCTCAGGTCGTGTCCTTCTAACCCCAAAAGCCTTCTATTTCTCAGCAACACCCACTCTTTCATCCAAAGCAAACAACAAGCCACAAAATACAATTCCTCCTCCTCTTCCTTTTGCCTCTTGCAACACCTTATACTTAACTCCCCTGCTACATAAATTTATCTATCTCCTTCTGCCACTGTTTAAATGGTGCATCAGTTGTCAAAACAGGTACTCTCTGGAACAAAAACATTATTCCAGGCAATGCATTCATTTTCATTACAGAATTTTTTTCTCGCTGGTAATGACAGTTGTCCCTTTTCCCATCTTTGTGAAATGTACTTTTTAGTTTAATTCGAATGAATTCCATGATACACACTTACAGTGACCAAGTTCTGGTGATTTAGCAGGAGTAAATTCATAGCAAATTCATTCAGATTTCTCGGTGTATTGTATAAGTGGTTAGCCAGTCTTTCTGGGATGTGAACTGGGACTATTTCTCAGTCCAGTCCAGAATCCTTAATATTCTCGGCAAGATTAGCAAAGATGTTTAAAAACATGTGCGCCAAATGTTGGAAATGTAATCATATACCTGGCTTGTACTATCGTATGTGGTGAACATGTCCAAGAGCAAAAAAAAATACTGGATGAAAATACTGGAAGGATAGATAGTTGGGTTAATATCCTAAATTAATTTTTCAGTGCAATGTAGTGCAAGGCATTGTAGGTATTTTTTCCCCCTCTGTGTATAATCTTTTATTCAGTTATGTATTGCTAAGATAGTCCCTTATGAGATTAGTTACAAATTCTGTTATATACCGTTTCTTTCGCTGATCCTAGGACTATATGATTTATCTCCTAGAGTGGCCGATGAAACCTATCTTTTAGGCTCCGGCTTGTGCCTGGGTGTGCGTGTGTTTAATCTTGTTACTCTCCTTCCCTTCTTCCTTTACAAATCCATAATACCGAATTGCCTCTTTTAGCAATTTGATTTCTGTCGTTCAGCCTTAGAAGCAATATGAAAGAGACACTGCAGAGCACAGCTCTTTCTCTTTTTTTTTAATGGGACGGGTTCTGGAAGTCCTGAAGCAATTTAGATCTTCACCGTGTTCTTTGAGGAATAGCTCTTCTTCGCTTTTGAATTAATTGACAAAGTCAAAATCTGATTCTGGGCTGGGGGAGAAGCATGTCAGTGGCAAAGGAAGCAAAACATCAAAGAACTTGAAAGGGAGCAAACACATTGCTCTCTGCAGCTGGGTGTTTGATCTGATGAAGCCTTATTTGTCACCTTGGTTTCATCTCTTAAGAGCTGCAACGCTTTAATGTTGCTTAGTTCAGCATCCTGGCCCAGCATTTTAGGTGTCTTGTTTCTTCAGACCCCAGATTCCTGGCTACTACTCTTTACCTAATGGTCCAACGTTCCTCATCCTGATGCTTTCCAGATGTGAGGGAACTGCATTTTCCAACATTCATCCCTAGTGTGACTATTCTCAAGTTCTTGGAAGTTTGGCATTTTAGAATTTGGCCTTTGGATTATTTGACTTTTTGAACCCAAGTCTGTTACATAGGTTATACCCAGATTTATACATAGCCAAGATCTTAGATGGTTGAATAAACTACATTTGGCTAGGTCATAAGTCACAACCTACAAACCATAAATGCTGGATTCATGCTAAGCCAGAACCAAAGAACCTTCTTTATCCTTGGTGGGGCCTTGATAAGGCCATAATTGGAATACTGCATTCAGTTTTGGTTGCCACGATCTAAAAAAGATTTTGAGAGAGAGAAAGAGAAAGAGAGAGAGAAGGAGGGAGGGAGGGAG
>WNWU01000044.1:989814-1012043 GCA_012654045.1 Ptyas mucosa | reverse complement strand
AAAATGAGGACCCAGATTGTTGGGGGCAAGAGGCTGACTCTGTAAACCGCTTAGAGAGTGCTGTAAAAGCCCTGTGAAGCGGCGTATAAGTCTAAGTGCTATTGCTATTCACAAATGTCTCATTTAACAGCAGAAATTGTGGTCGTAAGTTGAAAACTACCTGTACTGTGGTCTTTTCCTCCCACCAAGATTGAGTCTCCAGCCAACAATGCTGGAGAAGAAAGTAACTTAGTTACTTAGTTAAGTTACAAACTAAAGCAGATATTGCATCTTAATTGCTTCTTCTTATATTTGGATTTTCAAAAGAAAAAGATACATTGCAACCGCTCCCCGCTTTTTAAAAATAATAATTAAAAACTCTTCTCTTCTTCTAGAATGTGAATGAAGACCGTTGTCCAGGGCAGACCTGTGAGGACTGTGGTTTGGATGCTGAGCCTGAAGCTGCTGAAGCTGCTGCAGAGCACAGATTGGATGTATTGATGGTTGAAGCAACTCAAAACGCTTCTTCTGATCCTCTAGAGATCTCGCCCCCTGTTTGCCTTGCAGAGGAAGGCACCTCCCAGCAACCAGAAGAGCTTTTAGGCGCATCACAAGAGACGTTGGAGGAAATGCAGAACCAAAGGTCTTCCTGTCAGGGTGAAAAATTGCCACACAAAGAGGAAGAGGAGTGTTTATCTTCTGTTGGAGACACTGTTGTAGCAGTGTTGGCAGGAGATGATAGCAAGAGGACCTTCTGTGAGGCTGCTGGCCTCCCCTCCTTTGGAAGTCCCAACAAGGAAGTTGGAATGAGCTCTTCCGGTGCTACTTTGGAACAAGGGAGCTTATGTGAAGGGAATAATCTCTTCCAGGAAGTGCAGCTGGCTGGATCAGGAGTAACTGAAAATACATCCCCAGCTTCCTGCGTGGGCAGCAATGTAAATATGGGACAAGGTGAATGCAAGAGCTGCACTGGGGCCATAGATGTTAGCATGACGTCCCAACCGTATATGGAAAGTGGAGACATTGATGTGGAGTCTTCCGGGACAACAGCTATGGAAGGGTTGCCATCATCTGTTGCATCACAAAGCAA
Source organism: Ptyas mucosa (assembly GCA_012654045.1). Classification (NCBI taxonomy): domain Eukaryota; kingdom Metazoa; phylum Chordata; class Lepidosauria; order Squamata; family Colubridae; genus Ptyas; species Ptyas mucosa. Next base: position 1,010,974 of record WNWU01000044.1, on the reverse strand, counting down.
TCCTGCCGCCTTCTTCCTTGGGGATGGTGACCCTACTGTTGCCTGTAAAGATGAGAATGAGCTAACCTCAGTGCCAGAGGGTCTTGTAGATGTGGTTGCTACTGCAGATGTTAGTCCTGTTGACAATGGAAGGAACAAAGAGACCGGAGCAGAAAATCATAGCAGCAGTGGATCAAACAACACTATCCCAAAACAATCAGAGGAGAAGGAGAAGGAGAACATTGCTCCAAACCCTGGAATAGAACCATTGTCCAAAAACCTTGAAGACACCTCTGGCTTTTCTCTGGAGCATCGTTCTGCGATGGAAGTGAGTGATCAAGGGCAACAGAGAGATGCAGCCATGGCTCCTGAAAACAGTGCTTTGGATTTGAGCAGCAAAGAGCTGAGCGGTCCTCTAGATGGCAACGTCGGAAACCCCAGGAAGAGCCCAACGTGTGAGCAGCCCCAGGCTGCCTGTGATGGAACTGATATCCCAGAGACCACAGCTACAGAGCACAGTGAGCAAAAAGTAGTTGACCTGACACCATTAGAGACTGAAGGAAATGCCGATCCTACCACAGTTGTTCAGGGGTCTCTGGTTGAACACCCGGATGAGAAAAAACAGGATTTTGGCAAAGACCAAGAGTTGAGTTCCTCTGTACTGCAGATGCACGCAGATCCAGTTGATGGTCCTGAATCGCCTCCAGATGTTCCCAACTCTCTTACGATGACGCCCTCGGATCTTGAGAAGCCTCTTTGTGGACCAGCAGAGAGGATAGGCAGCAAAGAGGAACTGGATCAATCTGGCGAAAGCCTCCAAAAATGCATAGCTCTGACATCAGCTTTGCTGGTTGAGAAAGCTATTCAGGAGGCTCAGTTGATTGTTACGCAGAAGGACAATGCTAGAGCAGCCTCTGTTGGCCAGGAAGCTTCTTCGCAGTTGGACAGCCTTGCCCTGTCTTTGCCTGGTGAGGGCACCCAATGTATTCAGGAGCATTTAATGGGCACACCCTCTGCTGCTCTTAATCAAGGCTCCAAACAAAACCAGGAAGTAGGAGCAGCAATAACAGCAGAAGCAGCAGAGCGGCTGACTGGAGTGGAACAGGGAAGCCCAGAGCAAGGTGAGCTGGCAGCCACGTCTCTTGCTCCGGTGGTTGGCTGGGAAGAAGACAAGAAGCACAGCTCTTCACAGCTGCCTGAAAGCGAGAAGGAACTGCTTGGCAAGACAGAGGACATCTTCCCTCCGGGAGTCCTTGTGCAATCGCCTCCTTGTGATCTGGGTAAAGAGCAGCCGGTGGATGGAAGCAATGCTGAGCCCGGCTTAAAGGAGAAAGCCGCCAGTCTGGAACCTGAGGAGCAAGTAAAGGTAGAGGCGGTCAGAGATGTTCCTCCAGAGCCTGGCTTAGCAAAAGGAGCTTCTCTTTGCAACGGGGGGACTCCTTCCCCTGAGATCATGCTAAACCCAGGACTTGAGCTTGGTCCAGCTGGGCAGGCAGCCTCTCCAGCTGGCAGCACCTTGGATGCGATTGAAGCTCCTCTGACAGCTCTCGAACTGGCCATGGAAACTGGTCTTTCACAGCATGGAGAGGAAGAGGACGAGGAGGGGGAAGTGGAAAATATCCTTTCCCGAATATTGCTTCAGCCAATTGCTGAAGAGCCCCTTGGTGACTGTGATTCCGGTTCCGAAATGCTTTCGTTGGCTTGTGAAATGGACGTTACGAAGCCGGGAGAATCGGAAGAAGGGAACGGGAGGAGGACTAGCCAAGATGAACCAGAATCCCTTCCCTTGCCTCTCTGCGCTCTTCCTGTGACCGAACAGTCGGACAAAGTTGGAACGAAAGAAGCTGTTCAGCAACCTGATCATCTGTTGGATAATGCTGACCCAATGCCCGGTCAAGTGATATTGTCGGCAGAAGCACATGTCCCTCTGGAATCTCTCGCTGGAAATCCCGTGGAAGTCCCCTGCTTGGTGGAAGCCAGCTCTGAGCCTGGATGTCTCCTTAATGAAGTGAAAGAGGAGTTACATTTACAGCCCGGTAGCAAAATGAACTCTGCAACCCTGGAACTAACCAGCTCTTCACCTGTTTCAGGTAAGAAAATGAAAAAAAAAAAAGTATGATTCAGTTTTCTTCTCTGGGCCAGCAGAAACGGGGGAGATGTGATTTATGAATGACAAGTGAGGGTAGTGGGGAGGGGGGGTGTCTGTTTGCTGAAAGGATGTGACTAACAAAGCCAGAAAGAAGGTGGAGAAGAGAAAAGCAAGCAAGCAAACTCTCTATTTCTTGGTTTGGGAAATCTGTAGGTGGTAGCCTGGTTGCCCCAACTTCTCCTTCTCCTCCTTTTGCACAACAAACATCAGGCTGTCAGTAGCTTGAAGCACACACCTTCTTCCTACCTGACACCTTTTCTTTTGACTCTTTCCCTCCTAAATGGTCCTCAAGGTACACGGTTCTGCCCTACATAGCATCTGTTAAGAAGGAGATTGACTGAGGTGGTTGTAGGAAGACAGGCTTCCTTCTAGAACAGGTGCCTTACGTCTTGAGAGGTTTCCATGTTTCATGCCGGCTTGGCATGGTCCGAGAAGACCACAGAGCCATGGGTTAAACTTTTGCCTATCAGCTGCTCAAGCTTCTAAAAGCAGCTTTCCAAGATGGCTTGGATCCAAATGTAGTTTGAGGTCACAGGAAAGCTAACTTAATTTTTTTTAAAACGCGTTCCCATTTCTGCTTGGGCAAAAATCTTTGCCTAGTAGGGTTCCCACTCTTCTGTGAAAATAAGACCCAACCAGAAAACAAGCCCTAGCATGATTTTTCAGGATGCTCGTAATATAAGCCTTACCCCCAAATTAAGCCCCAGTTAAGATTGTCAGCCAGATGGATGCATTTCCTCCCCCCAAAATAAGACCTAACCAGAAAATAAGCCCTAATGCGTCTTTTGGAGCAAAAATTAATATAAGACCCGGTCTTATTTTCGGGAAAACGTGTGTGTGTGTGTGTGTGTGTGTGTGTGTGTGTGTGTGTGTGTATTTGCTGGGCTTCAAGTCTTTATTTCCGACTTGAGAAAACAAAAGGCCGGGACGAAGGAGTCTGATTAGCGAGAGAGCAACGTTGACAAGCGAGGACCTGAAGGATCAAGACAGACCGGTTGGACTCCTTCTTAAAACCATTTTGCCTCTTCTGTAACAGGAGTTGTTAGAGCATATTGTTTTCTTTGCTTTTTTTTTCTTTGCTTTGTTTTTAAAGGTGAGAGCGAGGAAGGTGGTGAGGGAATGAAGGAAAGGCCTTCCCCCCCCCCACCTCCCTTCCATCTGAGCTGTAAACCTAGAGGCATAATTGTTGGCAAGGCTTAATGATAGTTTAATGCAAGCTTTCATGGCTCCACCTGTTCAGACAGCTGTTTAAAAAAAAAGAAGAAGGAGAAAAAGAAAACAGCTGATCTCTGCCTGCTGCTATTATGTGGCTTGCCCTGAGGAATCGCAGGTGTGGAGGCCTCTCTTCTTCCCCCAGTTAAGTTTGATCTGCTGCAAATTAGTACCAGCAAATTTCCCCGAAGTTAAAAACTGAACGAACATGACAGATTGAAGCAATGCTGGGTGCGCGCTCTCTTATTTTTGGTTTAAGTGCAACGTGAAGGATTCAGGCCATCCCGTCCCCCTCCCCTCCCATGGTTTACCCTGTCATCCCAGGATGAACTGCAAATAGTAGGAAAAACTAGGAGCATTTGCTGTTTGGGGACTAGCGGAGGCAGGGTGTGTACAAGAATATTTTTTTCACAAGAACAAAACTGGAAGGAGCACAGCCTGGAAAAAAAAAATAACAGCTGCTCTCAGGCCCCGCTTGACAGGATTTGGCGTCCAGCGAGCTCCATTTTATTTTTGTGGCGGACGGTGGCTTGATATTTTGATCTCATATGGGGATGGGGGGGGGAGCTGTCATGCGATCCTGGCGAAGCCGCGGTTGATCCCTCCTTTTGGACTTCAGTGGCAGCCTCCTAAATTTATTCCCTCACCCCCTTTAAACTCTGGCCGTTTATTCAACGTGGCAGCCTCCAGAAAGAAGGAACGAACCCCGGTTCCACAACAGAGGAACGGTCAACTTAACAACAACAACGACAACCCTTTGTAGGCAGAGGTTGGTCTTCTGAGCTTCTTGCTCAGTTCCCGGATGGTTATAAAAACCCTTTGTTTTAAAAAAAACACAGCCTAAAGTTTTTAGATGTCATCTGAAAGGCTGGCCTGTTGAAGACACAGAATATTATCAAGCATGGAACTTATTTTACCAGTGGTAGGAAAAAAGGGGTGGAGAGTAAGAATGGAATCGGTATTGCTAAGCAAATTAAATACCCAGACAACACGATGTTTATTAAGCACTAAGAAATGTAATTAATGGATATATGTCTGTCTGTCTGTCTGTCTGTCTGTCTGTCTGTCTGTCTGTCTTATTTTGGGGGAAACAAGATACATATATCCCCTGATAATAAGCCCAATCGGGCTTTTGAGTGCATGACAATAAGGCCAAGTGTTTAATTCAGGGTTCAAAAAAAAATATAAGACAGGGTCTTATGGCCTAACTTCCCTTTTAATTGTAAATTTTAAATTTGTTTTAAAACAGTAGGGGTATTTTAATTTGTTTTGGGCCAAATTATTTAAAGTCTTTTTATATTGTCTTTTAAATTTTGCAGTTTGTATATTTTATCTTTTGGCTGTTCACCACCCTGAGTCCTTCGGGAGTAGGGCGGTATATAAATCCAAAAATAAAATAAAAAATAAAAATAATTTTTTGGGGGGAAATACGGTGTATGTGTATGTATGTGTGTATCTATCTATCTGTCTATCTATCCATCTATCAATATAATATATGTGAGAAATAAAGAGAGAGAGAAAGAAAGAAAAAGGAAGGAAGGAAGGAAGAAAATAAGAAAGGAAAGGAAGGAAGGAAAGAAAGAAAGGAAGGAAGGAAAGAAGGAAAGAAAGAAAGTCTGGCCTGTTGGCAAAGTCTTGCTGTTGGATTTCGTAGAGCGAGAGTGCTTTGAAAGTAGACGTTTAGTGGGACGTGTAGTAGGTGCTGTTTGCTGGAAGCGGCTTTTGCCTCAAAACTGCTTTGCGCTGAATATGTGGGGAAGGCTAAAACCGAAGGCGCGGGGGAGGGGCTGGGAATGGGCACCTGTAATTAAGGCGCACTTCCTGCTTTGCACCTGCTGCCAGCCACGATGCTGAGACTGCGTCGTTCAGGAAAGCTCCAGAGCAACTAGAGAAACAGGATTAAACGGGAGTCTCCACCGTGTGCCCGGAACACAGCAAACGCAAGGGTTTTCTGTCCACATGTGATCTAGGTAGTAGAAATGGCCTCGGGGGGCCAGAGAACCTGTGGGGAGCACAAGGAGCCAACCGAGAAAGGTGTGTGTATTCGGAGACCTCAAGGTGGGAGTGAGGAAAAAATATTCCTAAACTGTTCACCATAGGTGACTCGGCAAGAAAGACATGCGTGAAATGGAAAATAAGTGAGGGAGGGGGCTGCCTTGAATTGCCCAGTGTATAGTCTCCCCTTCTCTCCCTCTGGGACGTCAAATCCAACCCACCAGTTTTTCGTTCGTCTTGGGCCAAGCATGCATTGTTTGTTCTGAGCTCAAGCTAAGCTTGTTTTTTCTTGCCAAGGCATGCTGCTCTCCCCTGTGACTCTGAGGAGACGTAGCCACTCTTGCACCAAAACAAACACAAAGGCTTACAAACTCATTCTTTTCCCTGCCCCCAACCCTCGATTCTCAAATCCCTTCTCATTCTCTCTTTTCCTCCACAACCGTTGTTGTTGGTGTTGATGATGCCATTGAGAGCTGCCAAAAATGTTGCTCTGGATCATCTAAAGCAGCTTCCCTTTGCAAATCCAAATTCCCTTTTGCTACACGACAGAAATACAAGACAGAAATGAAGTGCCCGCTTGTTCTGAACTCCTAAATGCTCAAAATTTAAATTGATTTTGTTTATTAAGGCCCCAAAATACACACTAGTTTTTTTTAATGTTTTCTAAATCTTAGGGAGTTGATGAGATGATGGTACAGCAGCTCACAGATATTAAGCAAACCAATGTTACCAAATCACTAGAAAAGTTACTATTTACTGAAGTATCGCATGATAAATGGAAACTAGAAAAACTCTTCATCTGTACAAAAATGTCTGTAGTTTGGTTTCCTTAGAAATGATATTGTAAACACATGACAACTGCCAGACCAGAAGATCATCTGGCTGATATTATTGATTTGTCCAACTCCACCCAACTTGGTGCCCTCCAGATGTGTTGTAACTGCTGTTTCCCGAATGCCCAGCAAGACGATGCTGGCTGGAGTATTCTGGGAGTTGCATTCCCAACATGTCTGGAAGATGCCACTTTGGAAGAGCCTGCCCCATTTTGTGTGGATGTGACCATTGATCCTTGTGGACCAGTGTAATTGGCACCAGTTCTCTTAGATATGTAATACTCATTCCTTACATCAGAAGATGCTACGTGGCTGCGATTGGCTGCTTTGTACTGGTTGAAGCTGATATGAGTTGGGAGTCCCACCGAGCATGTTCCTCACTTTGGTTTTTCAGAGGTCACGAGGAAATTATTTCCTCGCTACATTTTCTGCAATCAGCTCTTTGCCTCTGAGTGGCATCTTAAAAATTGTGTTCACGGGCAGCAGAAATGCCAGTGGCTCAAGGTTAATTAGTTGGCCAGATCAGTATGAAATGGCAAAGTATTTTTAATGTTGTTATCAATATTCTTCTTAACACAGAGAAAGTTAACATTATCAGGAAAAAAAGACTAAGAAAGGAAAGTGTTTGCTTTCTGTGAGCAGAATCTCTTGTGGAGCCTTCAAACACGCAGAGTGCCGTTGACCCTGTCACCCAAAACTTTGTCTGATAGCATGGATTTACCTGCAAGCATGAGCTGTGGCTTTCCTGTGGCTTAATTTCTCTTTCTTAATATCCCTTTGGTCTTTAAAGAAGTTCTGATATTCAGCTTTCCAAGAAGTAGTTTCTCTCTGTGTCCCTGTTGTTGTTGTTGTTGTTAGTTGTGAAGTTGTGTCCAACTCATCGCGACCCCATGGACAACGTTCCTCCAGGCCTTCCTGTCCTCTACCATCCCCTGGAGTCCATTTAAGCTCACGTCAACTGCTTCAGTGACTCCATCCAGGCATCTCGTTCTCTGCCGCCCCCTTCTTCTTTTGCCCTCAATCGTTCCCAGCATTCGGCTCTTCTCCACGGAGTCCTTCCTGCTCATTAGGTGGCCAAAGTATTTGAGTTTCATGTTTCCCTGTTAAACAAATCTAATTCTCAGTGAAAATTAGAAAACAAATCAGTGTTTCCTGTTTCTTTCTAACACAGTAGATTTAGAACCCACCTTCCTACAATGAGATGATCCAATCAGAAAGCTTTGGCTGTTTAAAAAAAAAAAGCAACCAAAGTTTTGAAATCACCTGAAATATATACTCCTTAGAAACACCAACCAGGTTTAAGGGTGGTGTGTGGGAAGCAACTCAACCAATTCTTTCCTCCCCGCCTTCTCAATTCCAGTTTGAAGTGGCTGGCTTCTGTCAGTCTGTCCGTTTCTGTCACTTCTTGGTGTTGCCCCTCTTTGGTTGAGAAAAGCAGAGATGTTTCAGAATGACATCAAATGAACCAAACATCTCAGCTTGGACAGGAATGCAAGAGGTCACGTAAAGGCAATATGCAGGGATCAGCACTATCTGGGCCTGGTTGGGAGGTGGGGTGGGATGGGATAGGAACAGGGGTGGGCTGCTGTGGGTTCTCAGGGGTTCGGGAGAACCTCTAGCTAAGATTCTGTGCAGTTCGGAGAATCCCCAAATCCCACTCCTGGCTGGCCCAGCCCAGCCCAGCCCACCCTGCCCCTCCCCTCCCAGGAGTCCCCACACGGCCCGTTTTGGATGCAGGTAAGTGCAAGGCGTGCACAGAGGCTTGGTGAGGGTGAAAAATGGGCCTACTGGAAGTTTGGGAATGCCAGAAATGGGCCCATTTCCAGCCTCCAGAGCGACTACAGAGCCTGGGGAGGTCATTTCCACCCATCTGGAGGCTCAAGAAAAGCCTCTGGAGCCTGGGGAGGGCAAAAATGCCCCCCTCCTGCTGTGGTGCGGGAGACGGACTAGGCCACGCCCACCCAGCAACTGGGCAGAGAACCCCTTGCTAAAATTTTTGAAGCCCATCCCTGGATAGGAAGAATTGGGAAGTTACGGAATGAGCTGTGGAAACCTGTGTGGGTAGGCAGAAAAGAAAGGGACACCATCTATGCTGTTTTAACACTGATGCACTGGAGCAATTATTAAAAGACACGTGAATTTCTTTCTCTCTTTTTTTTTTTCCTGCAGACTCTCTGGAAATGAAAGTAGAAGAAGAAATGGATTTTCTGACGGATCTAGCTGAGAACACTACTTCCGAAGAAACGGTAAGGTTTTGGGGTTTTTTCCCCCATCTTCCATCACTGAGTTTCAGCCATTGATTGAGGAACAAAAAGGCACATGACCGCTCGCAAAACTAATTTCCTTCTATTTATTTTTATTTATTTATTTTTGGTCTTTAATCACGAGGAAGCAGCTCTTCCTTTTTTAAAATTCTCTGTTGGTTTTATTTTCTGAAATTTTTGCTTTCTGAACCATCTCTTTGTGTGCCCGGAGTTCCTTTCAGTAGCTTGATGGCCGGAAGATAGTTTGAGCTGGTTAATTCATGGTTTTGGACTTTTGTGCAATTGGTTTGAAGGAAGCAGGATTGTCTTTTTACTTGACATGTGACGATGGGTGTCGTCACTGCTTGAGAAAATTCTCTGGTGTATGTTAGATGGAAGACCCTCTCTCTCTTTTTGGCAACTTCGAGAACTAAATTAAACATCAATGAATGAGCGAACAACGTTTTCCAACCAACTCTGTGGATGAAGACAGACAATCTTGAAATTGGGTGAATGAATGAATAAACCTTCACCATTTGGAAACATTATCCCACATTGGCTTGAAAGATTTTAAGCATCTTAAATATCTTAATAAGCAATTTAAGCAAATTGTTGTTGTTGTTGTTATGGTTCGTCGCACAGTCAGCCGGATGTCCAGACTGGGTTTGGCATTTTTGTCTACCTAGTGAGTCCTTTTCCAAGGACCTGGGATAGGCAGATGTGGATGTTTTGATGGTGTTACAGATATTGTCGCAGGATGGAAGCTGTTCCAAGTACAGCTGGCTTTTGCAACTGACTGATGGAGAATTTGTCAATGCCGATGAGTTAGATAGGTTAACAGAGTTGGAAGGGACCTTGTAGGCCATCTAGTCCAACTACCTGCCCATTCAGGAGAGCCTACACCATCGCCGACAAATGGCAATCCAATCTCCCCTTGAAAGCCTCCAATGATGAAGCTCCTACAATTTCCGAAGGCAAGCTGTTCCATGGGTTGATTATTCTCACTGTCAGAAAATTTCTCCTTATTTCTAGATTGAATCTCTCCTTGATCAGTTTCCATCCATTATTTCTTGTCTGGCCTTCAGGTCCCTTGGAAAATAGCTTGACCCCTTTCTCTCTGTGACAGCCCCTCAAGTACTGGAACACTGCTATGATGTCTTCCCTGGTCCTTCTCTTCACTAGACTAGCCATGCCCAGTTTCCACAACCATTCTTCATATGTTTTAGTCTCCAGTCCCCGAATCATCTTTGTTGCTCTTCTCTGCACTTTTTCTAGAGTCTCAACATCTTTTTTATAGCGTGGTGACCAAAACTGGATGCAGTATTCTGACGGTGTTCAAGTGGTGCTCCAGTTATTTTGGGATTGCACCCAAGGACCTATTACCCTTCCTTCTCTTTGCTACAGTCGTTCTATTTCTATTTGCAGGTGTTTGTATTGTGTTATCATCACCAGTGCTTTCTCTTTCTATTCTGCTGTCTCCAGGCACTGCCACATCCACTATCCAGATTTTTTTTGACTTTCTTACTGACAATTGTTAAGTCTGGGTTGTTGTTGTTGTTGTTGTTATTACATTTATTTGCTGTCCATCTTGCAGTTTGAGGCGCCTCTGGGTGGCTTGACTGGGTCTGGTGTAGCACGATTGACATCTGGGTCACCTAGCATCAAGGATCTTTGAGCATTAGCCACAGTTAAATTCTACTTGTCCCTCTGGACCTTTTGAAGGATAATAGTTCCTACAGTTGCTGATTTGGAAAGTGGTGGGCTAGTAGTGTTGTTTTAGGCATCTGAAATGAGAAGGATGGTGGAAGGAAGAAGACTTCACTGCAGGCAAAGACGTCGGCAGGAAACTGGCCTTAGTGCTCACACCTGTTTTTGATGGATGGAATAGTCGGTCTACTATTTTAACTGGCTGTTCTCAATGAGAGTTTTGTGTCTTTTGCCATTGGTTCCATGCTTCCCTTGAAGGAAGCCAACTCTTCTTCTGGGCTGGTCAATGCCTGTATTGGAGATAGTAGTGTGGAATATAGAGCATAGCCAGTAGTGAGGCCCATTGGAAACTTAATTTAGCTTTCCACACGATGAGGTGCTTAGGGCTTGTGTCTTGTTTCAACAGTGTCTTTTATGGACAAATTGATGTGCATTATTTTATTGCAAGAGTCTTCAGAGAAGTAGCTGATGGGATGGGTACCCTCAAAGCTTCTTGCTGTTCAAAGTGTCCTTGATACTTTGCTATTAGTGGCAGTTGGTTGTCTTTGGTGACTAATTATAAGTAGACTTTGAAATATCAAACCAAAGGGCAGAACGGAAAATGTTTTAAATAAATACTTACAGTAGAGCTCCCAGTTGGTCTTTTACTCTGGTCTTTTTAGCTTCAGCAGCAGGTGGCTTTGATCTGCTTTACATTGATGTTGGATGAGATGTTTTCCCTATCCACCCACTTTTCTTGAAGCACGTCAGATGCCTCCCAAGTCACATGAAGAACTCTGTTCGGTTCTCGTATGTTTTGAGAATGAAGAAATTTGTGTTTAAATGACCCCAACGTGCTCTTCTTTTGGCTCATTGCATCGCAAGAAGACATGAGAGCAATCTGAGAGAATTGAACTCCTTTGAAAGCAAGGGTAGGCAACCTTTTTCTAGATCAGCAATAGCGGTCAGTTGGGATATGTTGCTTAGCCTTTTCATTTTCAGTTGGGGAGTTCATTGACTAAGCTTTTTTTTGGGGGGGGGGACCTGGGAGGCACTGATCATAACTAAAGTGCAAGGTTTAAGGAATTGAGATTTTGCAATGATGTGGAGAAGCAGAGCAAGCTTTTCCCCTCCTGGATCTGATTACAGATTAACAGAGTTGTAGGTCATCTATTCCAACCCTCCCAACCAGGAGACCCTACACCATTTCTGACAGATGGCAGTCCAGTCTCTTCTTGAAAGCCTCCAGTGATGAAGCTCCCACAACTTCCGTAGGCAACTTCTGTTTCATTGGTTCATGGCTCTCACTGTCAGAAAATTTATCCTTATTTCCAGGTTGAATCTCTCTCCTTGTTGAGTTTCCATCCATTATTCCTTGTCTGCCCTTCAGGTGCTTTGGAAAACAGGTTGTCCCCCTCCTCTCTGTGGCAGCCCCTCAAATATTGGAAGACTGCTATCATGTCTTCCCTGGTCCTTCTCTTCACTAGACTAGCCAGGCCCAGTTCCTGTAACCGTTCTTCATATGTTTTAATTTTCAGTCCCCTAATCATCCTGGTTACTGTTCTCTCCACTCTTTCTAGAGTCTCAACATCTTTTTTATAGTGTGGTGACCAAAACTGAATACAGTATTCTAGGTGTGGTTTTATTAAGACTTTATAGAGTGGTATTAGTACCTCACTTGATCTTGATTGTATCCCTCTGTTAATGCAATTTAGGATTGGCTTTTTTGGCTGCCGCCACCAACTGTTGGCTCATACTTAATTGGTTGTCCACTAAGACTCCAAGATCCCTCTCACAATTACTGCTATTAAGCCTGGTTTCACCCAGTCTATATGTGTACTTTTGGTTTTTCTTGCCTAAGTGTAAGACTTTACTTTTCTCTACATTGAATTTCATTTTGTTAGATAGGGCCCAGTGTTCAAGTCTGTCAAGATCCAGATGGATCTTGAGCCTATCATCTAGGGGGTTGGCCATTCCTGCCAGCTTCGTATCATCTACAAATTTGGTAAGTTCCCCTTCTATTCCCTCATCTAAGTCATTTATGAAGATATTGAAGAGTACTGGGACTAAGACGGAACCTTGTGGTACCCCACTGCTTACTTCCCTCCATGTAGATGTAGTACCATTGAGGACTACTCGTTGAGTATGGTTTGTCAGCCAGTTACAAATCTATCTGATGGTGATGCTATCTATCCCACTTTTTTTTCTAGCTTACCAAGAAGTAGGTTAGTTCTGTAATTTGGGTTTTTCTTAGAGGATGCATATTATTGCTCGGCTAATCTCTTAGGTCAAAAGCCCATGTTGCTTTAAAAAGTGAGTTGTTTATGAGTTGAGTGTGGTGCCTTTCCATCTATGCTGGATTTCAGGTCTCATAATCCTGGGCCTGTTCTTGCTTTTGACCCTGGCTAATATTGCTCTCAAATATAGCGTCTGCATACAGAGAAGATGTTTTTTTTCCCTGTGCGTTTCTCTCTACAGGTTGTGGTTATTAGTCACGTCCAACCTTTCATGTATTTTTAACAAAGATAATTTTTAGAAAAACCAACCACAGTAATCGCATCTCGTGGCAATGGTTTCCATAAATTGGATTACGTGTTGTGTGTCAGAAAATTACTCGAGGGTGGGGAGGAGGGGAGGCTTGCAATAAAGGACGAGAGGCCGCCCATCAGGTTTGCTGCTAGCTGTAGAAGCAGCTGTTGGGCCTACTCTTTGGTTTTGCTTTATGATTAATATGCAAATATAGTGCTATTGAGCATTTATGAAGTTGCAGTGTAGCAGGGTTTTTTTTTGTTTTTTTAAAAAATTCAACTTGATATCCTCTGTCTGGATTGGATTATTGATTCCTAACCAGCATCCCCATCTTCTTCTCCTACCGTGTTTCCCCGAAAATAAGACCCTGCCTTATATTTTTTTGAACCCCGAAAATAAAGCGCTTGGCCTTATTTTCAGGGAGGTCTTATTATTTTGGGGTGCGTGGAGCAAGATGGGGCTCCTCTTGCCGTCTTACCTGATTTCCAGGAAGGAAGGCTGAAGGAACGTTTCAAAAAATGGTGTGCAGAAATTCCGGCTTCTCTTGAAAGTTAATTAGGCAGTTGAATGAGAGTTTGCTTTCTTCGTCTTGAATGTAAGGCTGTAATTGGTAGTGTTAGGAGCAACAGACTTCAGGGTTTTTTGGGTTTTTTGTTTTTTTTTGCAAATGGTATTTATTCTTTCATGTAAATCACGATTCACAATAACTTTGGGTGGGCGAAGAGAGGAGGGGACATCACCGGTTTAATTTAATGGCAGAGTGCCCATTTGATCCTCCCTCTTTTTGTTCCTAGGGCAGTCTGGTGGTCTTCCTACATCATGCAAAGCCATAGCATGGTTTGTTTGGTTTTGATTCATCATATTGTATGAATATAGGAGTGGTGCGGTGGCCTAGAGGTGGAGCTCTCGCCTCACAATCGGGAGGTTGTGAGTTCGATCCTAGGTAGAAGCAGATATTCCTCTCTCTGGGCACAATGAGACTATATCTGCTGAACAAATCTCCGCATTGGTGTCAGGAAAGGTATCCGGCCAGTAAACACTCTGCTAGCTCCATTCAGTTGCCCAGACTCCACCCCGCAAGGGATTATGGGGTCGTTAAACAATGATAGCAATAGCACTTTGACTTATATACCACTTCATAATGCTTTACAGCCCTCTCTAAATGGTTTACAGAGTTAGCATATTGCCTCCAACAATCTAGGTCCTCATTTTACCCACCTCAGAAGGATGGGAGACTGAGTCAACCTTGAGCCTGGTGAGATTCGACCTGCTGAACTGCAGCTAGCAATCAGCTGAAATAGCCTGCAGTACTGCACTCTAACCACTGCGCCACCTCGGCTCTGATGATATTGTATGAACACAGGCAATCCTAGTTGTGACATGTTTACAGAAGCCATAGTTAAGCATACTATATGACTTAAATTCTATTAAGAATAAACCAGACTATTCCCCGGTTCTTGGAGGAGATTGTAACAGTAAAATAGACAGCTTTCTATATAACCTTTCAAATGCTTTTCATGTCTTACCCTTGTTGGGATGTAAATGACAATCCTAGGAGATGGATATTATGAAATCTTTCCCCCTGCTGCAGATTAAGGGATTGAAGTGGGGTGGACTAGAGGTGTGATTTTTTGCTACTCGCTAAATTCCAGCCTGCCTTGGGTGTCAAACTGAAGATATGATGAATCTTCAAACCATTGCATTCATGTAGATTAGATAGGTATCAGTTCCTTCCTTAGGTTGTGATTGATTCTTGGTGACTTAACAGATTGATTGATTGATTGATTGGTTCCATTTATATGCCACCCTTCTCCAGAGACTCAGGATGGCTTACAATGGGTTAAGCAATAGCCTTCATACTTTTGTATATACCTGCTTAGTAGGGCTTTCGCCCCCCGCCCCCCCCAAGTGGTGTTCTTTTACACACACACACACACACACACACACACACACACACACACACAAAGTCAGCTTATTGCCCCCACAATCCGGGTCCTCATTTTACCTACCTCGAAAGGATGGATGAACTTGCAGTAATTGCAGGCATCTGGTGTTACTTAACAGTACTTTAATCTGCTGTGTCACCAAGGCTCTTAATTCCCGTAGGGTTCTTTGGTAGCAATATAGAATATTTTACCATTACCTTCTTCCGGGATGTGTTTTTGTGTGTCAGATTTAGCTACAACCAGGGCATGGGTGGAATCCAGCAGGTTCTGACAGGTTCTGGAAAACCAGTAGCGGAAATTTTGAGTAGTTTGGAGAATCGGCAAATACCACCTCTGGCTGGTCCCAGACTGGGGTGGGAATGGAGATTTTGCAGTATCCTTCCCCTGGAGTGGGGTGGGAATGGAGATTTTGCAGTATCCTTGCCATTGCCATGCCCACCAAGCCACGCCCACCAAGCCACAGAACCGGTAGTAAAAAAATTGGATTTCACCACTGAACTAGGGATTTTCCCACCAAAGGACTTCTCAGCTTTGGAGGATAATTCCATATCCACTACATTCTATCATCTATTCTGGTAATACATCGGTTATCTAACTAGCCCTCTGATAATCCAATGTGTATTTTCCTTGAAACATCTCCCTTTTTCATTAGAAGATTAGAGAATTAAAAGGCGTTGTAGGCTCACTCAGCAAGCCTCTTGATCTGTTATAGATATTTGGGTGACTAATCTTTGAGGGTTTGCTTTGAGTAGAAAGACCGGCTGCCTGCCAGAAAGTTCCAGATGAATAAACTTTGATCGGTGGTTTTATGTTAGGTCTTAGTAATTGCTCTCTTTTCACAAAATAAGACGGCTTCTAGCAAGTAAGGACTCTTAAGGATTTTCATTGGACAGCTGGTGTGTTTGCTTGCAAGAGAAAAAGGCGGAGACGGCAGAGGGGCATTTCAGCAGGTTCTGACCAGTTCTGGAGAACCGGTAGCGGAAATATTGAGCAGTTTGGAGAACCGGTAGTAAAAATTCTGACTGGCCCCGCCCCCATGTATTCTCTGCCTCCCAAGTCCCAGCTGATCGGGAGGAAATGGGGATTTTGCAGTATCCTTCCCTTGGATTGGGGAGGGAATGAAGATTTTGCAGTATCCTTCCCCTAGAGTGGGGTTGAAGTGGAGATTTTACAATATCCTTCCCCTGCCATGCCCACCAAGCCATGCCACGCCCACCAAGCCACACCCATAGAACTTTTAGTAAAATTTTTTGAAACCCACCACTGGGAGACGGCTCCCCTTGCACATCAAGTGGTCTAGCTAGAATGAATCAGGACCAACTTCTTGAGGTTTTGTGCGTGAGAGAGACTGGTGGAAATGACTGTGCGGGCCAGTCTTATTTTTCCCTCCCTTCTCCTTCAAATTTTCCTTTTAAATTGGTCTTTTCTGGTATGGCATCAGGAATGTCAAGGCGAATGGAAAGTTTGCTGCAGGACCAGTGACCACAATTTCCTGTTGCTCAGTGTGGAAGAGAGAAGAGAAGTTTAATAACCAACAAGCAGATTACACTTCATTAATCGCATTGAAAGACTGCAGAAATGTGCTTGAGTTATTTGAGATAGCCCTTAAATAAATACGATTTGATACACATACATATTCATTTGTCTGAAGTGGTGTAGGGCTTCCTGCCTGAGTAGGGGGTTGGACTAGAAGACCTCCAAGGTCCCTTCCAACTCTGTCAGTCTCTTCTCTTCTCTTCTCTTCTTTTCTCTTCTCTATATACACACGCATATACATAGTCTGAAATAGATAGAGATAGATAGATAGATAGATAGATAGATAGATAGATAGATAGATAGATATACAGATATACATATACATAGTGTTAAATAGATAGAGATAGAGATATATACATAGCATGTGTTAAATCTGATCATTCCCTGGTGAGATGATTAAGAAGCAATGGTGGAGACAGAAACATTCTGTTTTCAGTTGAAATCTGACTTGATTACTTTGATTCAAGGTTTAGATCTTGTGAGTTTGGGGTTGAAACCGTCTTGATGTCTCCAATGGATAACTTGGAATTGAAGAACAGATCTACTTTTGCAGAACCTCCTATCACCTCATCATGATTTCTTTTGATCCTGCATCTTTAACCTAGAATTGGGAGGTGCAGCGTTTTAGACAGGCTGGTAATTTGGAGGCTCCCTGAAAATGGTTTCAGGAACACCAATTAGGTAATATCAGTGCTAGCACTGATCACTAGCACTGATGATGTAACCTAGTTGGGTAATGAAGCATCTGCAAACAAATAAACAAGCTCAGAGAGCACAAAGGATTCCACAAAGAAATAAACAAACACATAACGCACACACGCTCAACCAAGCCTCCGTGTTTATATGTTCTTATCAGTTCTGCTTGGAAACAAAAATATACATCACCCGTTCCTATTTGCAGGTGTTTGGCATGATGGATATGTGAGATCTGATATGCCTGTAAAAATACTTGCCCGGTCCTAAAGAAACAGAACACTGTACAGGAAAAAGGGCAGCTATCATTTTGGGATAGTCTTGGATGCAAAGGTTTAAAGCATCTTTGAATGAACAAATCTGGCTTTCTATATCTATCTATCTATCTATCTATCTATCTATCTATCTATCTATCTATCATCTATCATCTATCTATTTTTCTATCTATCTATCTATCTATCTATCTATCCATCTTTATCATCTAATCATTATCTAATCTATCTATCATTTATCTATTATCTATCTACTCATCTATCTATCTAATAATCTATCATCTATTTATTGATCGATCGATCGATCGATCGATCTATCTATCTATCTCTATCATCTATCTATC
Organism: Ptyas mucosa; assembly: GCA_012654045.1. Lineage (NCBI taxonomy): Eukaryota > Metazoa > Chordata > Lepidosauria > Squamata > Colubridae > Ptyas > Ptyas mucosa. The sequence goes on along the minus strand of WNWU01000044.1, from coordinate 993,557 downwards.
TTTATCTATCTATCTATCTATATCATCTATCTATCTATCTATCTATCATCTATCATCTATCATCTATCTACCTTTAAAGCATCTTTGAATGAACAAATCTGGCTTTCTATATCTATCCATCTATCTATCTATCTATCTATCTATCTATCTGTCTGTCTGTCTGTCTGTCTGTCTATCTATCTCTATCATCTATCAATCATCTATCATCTATCTATTTTTCTATCTATCTATCTATCTATCTATCTATCTATCTATCTATCTATCATCTATCATCTATCATCTATCTACCTTTAAAGCATCTTTGAATGAACAAATCTGGCCATTTCAGATTTGTTTGTTTGTTGAGCAAGGAAAAGGTTTTCTCTTGCCCTCAATATCTGGGCACTGCTCTGGACCAGAACATGCATGTGGTGGTCCAACTAATGACTACCACAACAGTGATGATTTGGGGTGAAGGAGTTAAATTTAATTTTTTTCAAAGAGGAAAGCAAAAGTCAAATTTATGGATGTGAAAAAGATGCTTCTTCCTTAACTAACTTCCTTCTTTACCTCATCTATTTTCGTCCCTTCTATTGGTGGCCCTTGACGCCTTCTGCATAGCACAGTTGATACTTTCAGCCAATCAAGAAAGGGCAACTTAAGCTTCAGGGGAAAATGGCCATTAGGGATGAAAAGGACAACGAAAAGCCTCGTTCTTCTCTCTGTTTGCAAGGAATGGCCTCTTAGTAGAGTTCAGAAGGGGCTGTTTTGCAGGGGAGGGATATGGATCAACCCAAGATGCATTGTTATGCTCAGAAACTCAACTCTTAAAGTCCATCTAAGCTGAGGGAAAGAGGTACTTTTGGAAAACCTGGCTTCCCGTGATTTGAGCCCCTTCTTCTGGAAATGGATCTACAAGGTACACATCTACTACTAGGAGGTGCATTTTAAGCAACTCCAACCACAATTCTTAGTCTCAAAAAAAAAAAATCCAAAATGACAGAGTAGCTGGCCTTCGGATTAGGTTTAAATGGATCATAGGACAGGAGGATGTACCAGAAGCTCTAAGGAAGGGATGATGTCATAAGTCCAGAAAAGCATCTCAGTCCTCAGGGCATAATACCGGAAAGATGACATTATGGTAACTAGAATAGCTTGACAAAGTTTCAGGCATTGTTTAATGTTCCTCACATTTACAATCCATCTTTTCTCTGATAGGATCCTTCATACAATAGAGAAGGCTAATCTGGAAGAAACGGGAGTATTAGGGCAGCTGATATTTTTGATTCTTTAGTTAGAGGTTTTCAAAAACAGACTGGACCACCCTTTGATTGGGATGGTCTGAGACTCCAGCCTTGAGCAGGGGGTTGGACTAGAAGACCTCCAAGTCCTTTCCAACTCTGTTATTCTTTTTTTAAAAATTTTTTATTGAGTTACATAATATTACAATTCAACTGATATTGGTTAAGCAGTGTTCATACATATATATGGAATACATACATGGTATCTCAAAAGTTACTTATTCCTTTTAGTAGTTACACCATCCCTTATTCCTTCTTTTATTTTATCTTCCATCCACTTATACCACCCTTCCCACACCATATAGTATTCCGAATTTTCTTCATCATTTAACTCATAAGTTAATTTACTCATCTCAGCGCATTCAAATACTTTTCTGATTATATGCTCTTCCAGTAGTAGTCCCTTTTCTTTCCAATATTGTGCATATATTAATCTGGCGGCCGTAATAATATGTATGATTAGGTACCTCTTTTTTTTTTCATATGTCCTTTTTAATATTCCCAGGAGAAATGTTTCAGGCGCCAGATTGATGTTTTCCTCAGTTATTTCTTGTATCCATTTTTGAATTTTTTTCCAGTATTTCATTGCTTCGGGACATGTCCACCACATATGGAAGAAGGTACCCTGATGATGGCCGCATTTCCAACAATTTGGACTTGTAGTTGGGTAGATTTTTGCTAACCTTGTAGCGGCTAAATGCCACCTATATAACATTTTGTATTGATTCTCTTTGTACGCTACTGCTCTCGTCAACTTGTAGTTCTTGTTCCAAATTATTTCCCAATCATTCAGATTTATATTATGCCCCAACTCTGTTATTCTGTGTTCTATGAATACATGGTTTTTTCAGACCATTGTGAATTTTTCAATGTTGTGCATCGGTTATTAGCACCTGTTTTTTCCTCCCATCTTATTTGGTTGCATGATGGAACGTCTGCTCTTAAGGTTCTTTGAGATGTACAGTAGGTTAACCTAGGCCTGTTCAGTCCCAGTTAATCATGGGTTTTCAGACTATCTTAGTTTATATTTTGTTTTTTGGGTGTCAAAATCTGTTGTTCTCGCTCTTTATGTGTGACAATGGTAGCTAATCAAATAAATAATGTGTTTGTGTGTTTTATTTTGAATGAAGTAGACTGTAATTACGTTCAACATACTTCTCTGAAATAAAAAGAATGCATTGAGAGGTAACTCGGGCATATTCAGTAGATCATTGATGCTTTGGAGATACTTAGGCAAGATAATTGCAGTGTGATTTGAGGGTGGTGGTGGTGGTGTCTTGTTTTCTTTGATGAACATTTGGTTCTGACTCTCTCTGGAGTGTTGGCCATGCCCAAGCAGGAGATTTTGCCATCCCGACTGCTTAATTCTGTATCTATTGACTGGATGTAGGAGATGACCAGGCTGAGCCCCAGAGAGAGGGTCCAAAGGCATCATCAATCTCGAGTTCAATTGTACACACAATAGATCTGAGTATAGCCCATCTTGAATTCTGTTGACTCTTATCTGCCAGCAATTTTCTTTAACGGTTAGTAGTTCAGATTCTTGTAGAGAGCTTTAAACTTGGGTTAAATCCGGGGGTGAAATTCAGCAGGTTCTGATATGTTCTGGAGAACCGCTGGTGGAAATTTTGAGCAGTTTGGAGAACCGGAAATTGCTACCTCTGGCTGGCCCCAGAGTGGGGTGGGAATGGAGATTTTGCAATATCTTTCCACCAGGAGTGGGGAGGGAATGGAGATTTTGCAGTATCCTTCCCCTGCCATGCCCACCAAGCCACGCCCACAGAACCAGTAGTAAAAAAAATTGGATTTCACCACTGGTTAAATCTATATATTCATTTGAACTGCCTGGACTCCCTCCTGATTTCTTGAGCTTGACATTAGGCCTAGCAATAATACTTTGGGGTTAAATAATAAATCAAAGCTCCATTCTGATGAACCATAGAAAGTGATAAATATAGAACTAAGCATTTATTGAGCAGAAAATATAGCACTGTATCAAATAGGCCAGTTTTGAGTTTGATATTATTGCTGCTAGATGCAAAAACCTGTTTGGAAAAACCGAAGCATGTTTGAGAATCCCTTAAATCCTGTTCCCTGCCACTGAATCTGTTCCATTGCATGAGATGAAGTGCTTCTTGAAGTGGCAGTTAGCGTTCTCCTTAAATGCAGGGAGGGAAATGTGGGATTGACCTCAAAGAACAAATGCTGACTTATCAATATGGATAGTTGCCTTGGGTGGGAGAAGGGCTCAAAAGCCCTGGACATTACCAAAACAGATGACCGCATTATGTAATCTGGAAGGAAAATATTTTTTTCCTCCTTTTGGATAAGGTTGCTGCATATGAAGGCAAGAGCAAAACAGGAAAAAAAGCATGACTTTAAAAGGAGATTTCCCAAGCAATGTTGGGTAAAAATTTATCTATCTATCTATCTATCTATCTATCTATCTATCTATCTATCTAT
>WNWU01000044.1:966105-989804 GCA_012654045.1 Ptyas mucosa | reverse complement strand
ATCTATCTATCTATCTATCTATCTATCTATCTATCTATCTATCTATCTATCTATCTATCCAAATGGTCCCTAAATGATTGTAAGTCAAGGACTACCTGTATGTATATAGATCTTGGAATTCACCCCCTCTCTATGTATGGATGATACCTCCACCCTCAATGTATGCCTTCTAAAACCCCACCTCATTTTCACTGAACTCTCGCTGGTTTCTTTCTTAATACCCTGTTTCCCCGATAATAAGACATCTCCTGATAATAACCTCAGTCAGGTTTTTGAGTGCATGCGCTAAAATAAGCCTCCCCCTGAAAATATTTAAACGCAGAGCTGGAAATCAGGTAAGACAGCAAGAGGAGCCCCATCTTGCTCCACGCGCCCCAAAATAATAAGACCTCCCCGAAATTTATTGATTGATTGATTGATTGGTTGGTTGGTTGGTTGGTTGGTTCGATTTATATGCTGCCCTTCTCCAGAGACTCAGGGCGGCTTACAATGCGTTAAGCAATAGCCTTCATACTTTTGTATATACCTGCTTAGTAGGGCTTTCGCCCCCCCCCCCAGCGGTGTTCTTTTTTATACAAAGTCAGCTTATTGCCCCCACAATCCAGATCCTCATTTTACCTACCTCGAAAGGATGGAAGGCTGAGTCAACCTTGAGCCTGGTGAGATTCGAACTTGCAGTAATTGCAGGCAGCTGGTGCTAGTTAACAGCACTTTAGTCTGCTGCGCCACCAAGGCGCTTTAAAATAAGGCCAAGCGCTTGGTTCGAGGTTCAAAAAAATAAATAAGACAGGGTCTTATTTTCGGGAAAACACGGGTAAGCCACAGTCACAAACCAGGAATAAAAGTTAACTGACTGGGCATCGTGGTTACAAGGCACAGGGATACCAATATCCTGGGTGAGATTTTTCCGAAACAAAATATTTAGGTAACAACTCTTTTAAGTAAAGTTCTGGTGGAGGTAAATGGAGAAAAAGTTTACACAATGAACTTTTGGGATCAGAGATGGTATTCAGCTGGTTCAGACCGGTTCGGGCAAACCAGTAGGGGAAATGGTGGGTGGCCCCAACCCCACCCCACCCTGGCTCTATGCTGTCCTATTTAGACATGTTTTTGAGGCCAGGTGCATGCATGGAAGGCGGATGCACAAAAGGTGCGTGCGCGGTGAACTGGTGGTAACAAAAAGTGAAACTAACTGCTGTTCGGGATGCTTTTTCATGTATCATCCACCTCTGTAGCTCACAAAAAGAAAAAGAAAAAGAAAAGTGCCTTTTCTTAAAGAATCAGTTGTAAAATTCACTGTACAAGAAGGAAACTGAAAAGCCCAGAAGCTTTTTTTTTTTTTCCACAAGAAAAGTTTGGTTTGTTGGCACGTTATTTGGCAGGCTCTGCTGCCCGTTAGGTCTGAACGTTTAAAAAAGGCAGGTCACGTCGGAAAATAAATGGATGCAAGCATCCCCCTCATGATGTTCAGAGGAACTGTCCTTTTGACCTTCCTGCACTTACAAAGCCTATGGGGGGAATATGTGCCGTTGCCCCAGCCGTTTCAGAGAGCGACTGTTCTCACCCAGAAGATAGGAGACAGGCAGGCTAATGAGCTCCAAGAACCTGGCACTGGCCTGTTTAACATCAGGGCTTTTCCTCCAGAGATGTCACCAGGCTCTTGGTCTGGGCTGCCTCTCCGTTATTTCATGTTTTTTTTGCCTTTCTTTCCAAGGCATTGGTGCACAAGAAGGGAAGCTATATGCATTACGTTTTCCCTTCCCTTCCTTGCCCTCCCCACCCTTTGTCTTGCCTTCCCTCCCTTGCCCTCCCCTCCCTTTCCCTCCCTTGCCCTTCCCTCCACTCCCCTTCCTTGTCCATCCCTCCCCTCCCCTTCTTTGTCCATCCCTCCCCTCCCCTTTCTTGTCCATCCCTCCCCTCTCTTGCCCCCTCCCCTCCCCTCCTTTTCACTTACTTTCCCTTCCCTCCCTTGCCCTTCCCTCCCTTCCCTCCCCTTCCTTGTCCACACGTTCCCTTCCTTGCCCTCCCCTCCCCTTCCTTGCCCTCCCCTCCCCCTTGCCCTCCCTTGCCCTTCCCTTGCCTCCCCTCCCCTTGCCTCCCCTCCCTTGCCCTCCCCTCCCTTGCCCTCCTTCACAATGGTTATGTAGAGCAAGCTAAACTGAGGTGGGATTGCTGGAATAAATGCTCTAAGATGTGTTGGCTCAGCTCCCCACGAGCAGAATACAGACAGTCCTCAACTTAGAATTCATTTAGTGACCAAAGTTACAACGGTACTTAAAAAAAGGTGAGTTAGGACTGTTTTCCACCATTACGACCGTTGCAGGATTCCCATCGTCAACATGATCAGAATTCAGATTCTTGGCAACCGGCATGTATTGATGACGGTTGCAGCATCCCGGGATCATGTGATCACCCTTTGCGAACTTCTGACGGGCAAAATCAACGGGGGAAGCCGGATTCACTTAACAACCGTGTTACTAACTTAACATCGGCAGGGATTCACTTAACACCATGACAAGAAAGGTCGTAATACGGGGACAAAACTCGCTTAACAACTGTCTCACTTAGCAACAGAAATGCCGGGCTCAATTGTGGTCATAAGTCGAGGACTACCTGTACCGTTTGATGGGGAGGTTAGGAGTTGTAGTCCAACGCAGCTGGAGTATTCTTGCTCTCTAGCGCTTCCAACTGCTCCTTAAGTTTCTCCCTGGGTAATTTCTATCATATTTGAATCTGGCTCATCTCTTTCTCCTTTGTGGTCTTCTGCCGAGTTGCAAAGCTAGCCACCAGTCCTTGCTGGGATGTGAATTTGTGTGGTGTGTGTGTTTTAGTGGTACCAGATAATGTCAAAAGTGTGTATAGTCAAGGCGATGGTTTTCCCAGTTGCAATGTCTGGCTGTGAAAGTTGGACCATAAGGAAGGCTGAGCGCCAAAGAATGGAGGCCTTTGAACTCTGGTGCTGGAGAAGACTCCTGCGAGTCCCTTGGACTGCAAGGCCATCAAACCGGTCAGTCCTAGAGGAGATCAACCCTGACTGCTCTTTAGAAGGTCAGATCCTGAAGATGAAGCTCAAATACTTTGGCCACCTAATGAGAAGGAAGGACTCCCTGGAGAAGAGCCTAATGCTGGGAACGATTGAGGGCAAAAGAAGAAAGGGACGACAGAGAACGAGGTGGCTGGATGGAATCACTGAAGCAGTCGGCGTGAGGTTAAATCAGTGCTTCTCAATTATTTTCTGTCATGCCCCCCTAGGAAGAAGAAAACATTTTTCGCGCCCCCCGCGCGACTGTAAATAGTATCATTATTAAAAAAATAGTATCATTATTAGAAAAAGGTCTGTTCTCCTTGAAAGGGAGGAGCATGCGCAGTCACATGTACTGGCTTAATGCTCACTATCGATGCAAATGTCAGCAGTGGTAGCCCGATTTCTTTAGCAAGTTTGATTAATTGGGGCAGCGTTATGTTTCACAGGAGAAGGTCATTGTCAGTCATTTGAGCATCAATTGGGCGCACATCCGTCGGGCAACAAAGTAAGTGTGGACGGACGTCCCACACTAAAGATGGCTCCGACAGGCTCGTGTCACAAGGGTTTTGGACAGCCAATCAGATGCTCCCGTTGTTCTCGGATTAAATACAGAGACATAAACACGGGGCTTAGCTTGTTATGACAGTGTTTGCTGAGGTCAAATGCGCCCCCTTTTACGGAGCCTCGCGCCCCCCCTGGGGGGCGCACCCCACTATTTGAGAAGCACTGGCTTAAATGGACTCCAGAGGATAGTAGAGGACAGGAAGGCCTGGAGGAACGTTGTCCATGGGGTCGCAATGGGTTGGACACGGCTTCGCAACTAACTACAACAACAGATAATGTCAGTGAGGAAGGGTAGGGATAGATGTTTCTCCTCCTCTGATTTTAATGGGATGCCTGGCACCCTGGAGTGTCTCTGGTTTTTCAGAGTGATGATTATCTGACATGCAGGGCTGATGAATGTAGACAGCTGGGACTTGTTACTGTCATCCGGGAAGGTTTAGTCACTTCTTTCCTCTTTCAAAGCAATCCACTCCCTGCCTTCCTCTCCTCCATTGTTGCCTCCTGCAGTTGGAGTGCCTGTCCTTCAACTCTGAAAATTTCCTAGTCACCATGACTGTTACTGAGAAGTTGGTGGTTGACGTATAGATCAGGAGAACCGTCTTATGAATGTCTGTGGTGCTCTATTCTTTTTTCCTCCCCTTCATTAAGAAAACTTTTATTAGTTATTATTCTTTAAAGAAGAAAGACAAAAGCTAAGAGAAACTAATGATTAAGATGAGGAAAAGCGAAGCAGTAAAGAAAGAGGACAGGGACGTGGTGGCTCAGTGGCTGAGCTTGTCGATCGAAAGGTCGGCAGTTCAGCGGTTCAAATCCCTAGTGCCGCATAACAGGGTGAGCTCCCGTGACTTGTCCCAGCTTCTGCCAACCTAGCAGTTCGAAAGCACGTAAAAAATGCAAGTAGAAAAATGGGGACCACCTTTGGTGGGAAGGTAACAGCGTTCCATGCGCCTTTGGCGTTTAGTCATGCTGGCCACATGACCACGGAGATGTCTTCTTCGGACAGCTCTGGCTCTTGACTTCAGATGATTGGGCAATTTGCAAATATTGTAAGTAAAGAAACAAATCCAACCTATACATTGAATTTATGATAACGTGTGAACTTCCCGAAAGAGTTAATTAACTCTTAATTAAGTAGGCTCAACATGTCCAAAGAGAGCCATGATTTTACGGGGAGACCTTTGCAGGACTTTTATGTGAGAAGATCTTCTTCTGTTTATTTTTTTTAAGCAAACAAAGAGTGACACTGGTAATGGGAACAGACTCTGTTTTCAGCCAGGAAGCATTTTTTTAAAAAAGAAAGTCTAGATAGGGAATTGAAGACGGTGCTGCCATCTGCTGCTGCTTCCCTTAATATTTCTAGAAATACACATGATAGCAGAATTCAAGTTTATCTGAAAATAAGACATCCCTCTTGATCAGCAGATTTCTCATTATGCCAAAAAGGAAATGTTATGTGATCATAGATCCCTCATGGTAGGATAGTAAAAATGAGTAAAGTCTAACACCAACCGTACTTCTAAATAATCTTTTAACTTAATGCTTATTTTACTAATGCAATTAGAATAGTGCAAAAATTAGGAAGCAAAGACTTTCCATTTGCCAGCTAAATTATTCATGTTATAAGTTATTCATACTGCTGTCCTGTGTCTTTTACCTATGATTAACTTCACTGGATATAAAAGGGCAGGTTAGGGCATGATGGCAAACCTACGGCACGTGTGCCAGAGGTGGCACGCAGTGCCCTCTCTGATGGCACACGTGCCGTCGCCCCAGTTCAGTTGCACTGTGCATGCACACGTGCCTCCCACCGGCCAACTAGTCTCCAGGTCTCTGCCATGCGTGCATGACTTCCAAAGTCTCTTCCAGCTTCTATTCTGTTCTGTTCTGTTCTGTTCTGTTCTGTTCTGTTCTGTTCTATTCTTACCCTACCCTACCCTACCCTACCCTACCCTACCCTACCCTACTCTACTCTACTCTACTCTACTCTACTCTACTCTACTCTACTCTACTCTACTCTTCTCTTAAGTTATCCTACCCTACCCTACCCTGAGGTTCAAGTACTAATGTCTTGGAACAATGTTCCTCAACCTGGTTCCCTGTTGGACAATTCCCCAAATGTTCATCCAGCATGTTGACCTTTCATATCTGGATTGTCCCAATTTATCTAGAAGCCACAACAAATTGCAAAAGGCGGCCCTACATATGCAATTCCTTTGTGCCTTCTGATGTATTTGTTTGTTGATTAAATACATATACTGCTGAATCTTAAAGACTAGTATTGGTACACCAATAAATGCCCAACAAACCAACACCGAATAAAACCAAATGTCAGGTTTCGGCGTTGTCAGTCTCTTCTGCCCACTACTTCAGATCACAGGAATGTCCCCCTCCCTTCATCACCTGGGTAACCCTATCTATTAAGGGAGGGGGAGAAGGACAATATCTCAAATGCCAAGCACTAAATTTCAAACTGTACTTCTAGCTCTGGTTTTTTTTTTCCTTTTTCTCTTTGATTATGGCAGCGATGAAAAAATGCAACTTAAGTCGTTGACACCAAAGTACATTAAATTACAAGCTCATTGAAACAACCCATCGAAAACTGTGTCTATACCAGATCTTGTACTTATAAAAGCGGGATAAATTTCTTAGAAAAAGTCTTGAGAAGAAAAAAAAATTGGGACCGGGTGAAATTGCTTTGGTGGCTTCAGCAAACTTGTGGGTTGTCAGTCATCTATCTCCAGTTGCTTAGATCTTTTGATGGATTTCCCCCTGAAGCATCTGCCGAAAATAACCTTCTTTAGGAGAACTTGATCCTCTTAGGAAACCAGGCAATAATGTCACTATTCTCATATGGAATTCATTATTATGTTTTTTTTTTAATTTAATGTTTTGAAGCACTCCTTTGGCAGTGTTTGGTACCGACTTCAGAAACATCCAAGATTGATCCTGAATAATTGGCCTCATACAGAAGTGGAGATGAGAAGCGGATTGCCCACCAACTAATTAACCAGCCCTTAAATAGAAAGAATGAATTGTTCATGGTTTGCTCTGGAATCTCCTTTGATTCTCTGACTCTACCTTCCAAATATTTTTATTCTAAGCTTGTTGATTTCACCATAATCAGTTTTTTGTTGGCTATCTAGAAAGCTTTCTTACAACGACTTTGAGACCCCGTTGTCTCTTTTGGTTGAGTTGGAGCCAAGTTCAAAGTTGGGCATATCTTAAGCTATACCTGTACAAGGTACTGTCTCTAATTATACCTTCTGGGATCTTCCATCAGGAAACATCAGGTAGGGTTCAACAGTTCCAGCTTGAAATCGCGAACGATTTCTGCTAGTCCATGTTGGAGATTTTGGAGAGTGCTACTCTTAGTGGCTAAGACGCTGAGTTTGTCGATCGAAAGGTTGGCAGTTCAGCGGTTTGAATCCCTAGTGCTGCCTAAAGGGGTGAGCTCCCGTTACTTATCCCAGCTTCTGCCAACCTAGCAGTTTGAAAGCAGGTAAAAAATGCAAGTAGAAAAATAGGGACCACCTTTGGTGGGAAGGTAACAGCGTTCCGTGCACCTTTGGCGTTGAGTCATGCCAGCCACATGACCACAGAGACGTCTTTGGACAGCGCTGGCTCTTTGGCTTTGAAACGGAGATGAGCACCGCCCCCTAGAGTCAGGAACAACTAGCACATAAGTGCGAGGGGAACCTTTACCTTTTTATTCTTCCTTTGCTCTGAAATGAGGCTGTCTCCTTTTCCTGCCTTTGAAACCAGTTTATCAAAATGGTGTTGCTGAATTTCTGGTCGTGTTCCAAGCTCTCCAAAATGTCATTCTTTGGAGGTGTTTAACCATGGAAAAGAATTTGAGGATATGTTTTAGAAGTGGTGTGCGATAGGGCCTGTCCATTGGAGTTTTGGCTGGTCAAGAAAAGTAGGAATGACATTTTAAAAAAAATCTAATTGAACTGAGTTGTGTCCTGCCAAGTCTGGTTTTTATTTCTATCAGTTTTCTAAAGTGTAGCGATCTTTAAAACTCTGCTACTGCTTTAATATTTCCTCCTTGAAGTGTTTTGGTCTTTAGTTTTGCCATCCAGTCGCCTCTTGCAAACAAGCAGAACTAAAAAGGGCCAATTAGTTTTGTCATTATTGATGTGCTTTGTAGGGTAGAAAAATTTTCTTTGCTTTAATCGCAACCCCATTCCAATTATGGATGGAGTCCAGGGGAGCTTTGGCCCTCCCCAAAACCTTCTTCTTCTGTCTTTTGAAAAGGCAAACAAGTTGGTTTCTTCATCGCCTTTTGTCCTTTTTCATTAGCAATGAAGCAAAGTTTTTGACTTCAAATAATTTAAAAAAAAAATGTTGCTTGGTGCTTTTACAGGCTTTTATTTCTAATTGCTCTGCTTCGATTTTAGCCTGTTCAGGATGAAAAGAATCATGTTGTTATTGTTTTGATTATTATTGCCACCATTACCGTATTTTTTGGACTATAAGACCAATCATCCTCCTTTAGGGAGGACAAGTCCCTCTTTTGTAAATTCTGTCCTCTCTCGAAAAGTGTCCTCTTACATATCCTCCTTTTCGATATTTGAAGACTAATCCGTAAATCTCCGTATTCGATCAATGCCGATCTGATCCGTTACATGTGATGTGACGTATTTGTATTTGACATGACGATTTGTCAAGGCTCGGAACAGTGCAGCAAGACGTGATTATGAGACACATGCGCTCCGCACAGGAGAATTGTTTTGAGAGAGTGCGTCGCATGCAAGTGGCTTTGTTTACTTCTTACTGAAACACGACACGGCACACATGCATGTGTCCTCCTTCTCATTGTAAAAAAGTTGGTCACCTTAATAAGATGCACCTTAGTTTTTGGGGAGGGAAATAAGAAAAAAGCTCATTAGGGGTGGATCGGCCTCCTGGAATACTCCAAATCAGCTGTTACTGGAGGTAAACTTTAGCAACAGGTTTGTTGATTGTGAGCTCTGCGCCTTGTTTTTTTTTTCCTAGCCCCTCAAATCTCCCTTTAAGAGGCTTTTTTCAGCCTCTCAAATGGAGGTTTCAGAGGCTTTTTTTCCTGCCTCTCAAATGGAGGTTTCAGAGGCTTTTTTTCAGCCTCTCAAATGGAGGTTTCAGAGGCTTTTCTTCAGCCTCTCAAATGGAGGTTTCAGAGGCTTTTTTCAGCCTCTCAAATGGAGGTTTCAGAGGCTTTTTTTCCTGCCTCTTAAATGGAGGTTTCAGAGGCTTTTTTTCAGCCTCTCAAATGGAGGTTTCAGAGGCTTTTTTTCAGCCTCTGAAGCCTCCATTTCAGAGGCTGGGTGGGGTTATATTTGGTGTATAAGGCACACCCAAATTTTCACCCTCTTTTAGGGGGGGAGATGTGTCTTTTAATCCGAATAATACGGTATTTCATTTCCCCCTTCAAAATTTGAAAAGGCAATCCAACGGGAATTATTTAGGGAAAAAAACCCTCCTTGGAATAAAAAGTGATGAATGTGTAGACAAGAAGAGGAGAAAGGAATTAAACATTTTACGAATTGTCCAAAGTTGCAAAAACTTCCAATCAGTTAGTTCTTCTTCCGTATCTTTAGTAGTCTCTCCAACAAATTTCTTTTCCAAGAAATTTCTCTGGTGTGTTTAATGTCTTCATTTAAAGTTGTTGAGTGCTGAGGAAAGCACAGCCCCTGAGAAACAGAACAAACCATCATAGTCAGGTTAGTTCTGGGGCAGTGGTGGGTTTCAATTTTTTTTACTACCGGTTCTGTAGGTGTGGCTTGGTGGGCGTGGCATGCTTGGTGGGCGTAGCAGGGGAAGGATACTTTAAAATCTCCATTCCCTCCCCAATCCAGGGGAAGGTTACTGAAAAATCCCCATTTCCTCCCAACCAGCTGGGACTTGGGAGGCAGAGAATAGATGGGGGCAGGGCCGGTCAGACTTTTTACTACCGGTTCTTCAAACTACTAAAAATTTCCACTACCAGTTCTCCAGAATTGGTCAGAACCTGCTGAAACCCTCTTCTGTTCTGGGGGTAGGAGGAAAAGACAGTTAGATAGCTTGATTTGAGCCAATCAGTATGGTACCTTGGTTACCTCCCTGATATATGAACTCAGAATTCCCCCGGTCAGGAATGACCATTACAGAGAATTCTGAGGCTTTGTCCATTTATTTGGAGGTTGCCAAGATAGGGAAGGATCAAACAAAATGACTGAGTTAGGAAGAAGAACAACTAAGACAGTTAAAGGCCTGGAGACTAAAACATTTGAAGAAGGGATGCAAGATTTAGGTATGATTAGTCAAGAGAAAATAAGTAGTAGGGATGGCATGGTAGCAGTATTCCACTATTTGAGGGGCTGCCACAAAGAAGAGGGAGTCAACTTATTGTCCAAAGCACCAGAGAGCAGGACAAGAAACAATGGACTGAAACTAATGAAGGAGAGAAGCAATCTGGAATTAACTTCCTAACAGTGAGGACAATCAACCAGTGGAACAGCTTGCCTTTAAAAGTTGTGGGTGGTCCATCACTGGAGGCTTTTAAGAAGAGACTGGACAGCCACTTGTCTGAAAATGGTATAGGTTCTCCTGCTTGAGCAAGGAGCTGGACTAGAAGACTTCCATGGTCCCTTCCAGCTCTATTCTGAATGAAAAATCTCCACTCTACTTTGTTCTGTGAATGAATAGTATCTGCCACTAGATGGCATCTACACTGCATCAGTAGCCGTCTTGTTCTTAACAGAAAAGCATGCCTCTGAACTCTATTTAATGGACAAGTGGAAAGAGAAGAGCATGTTACCTTATATTGATTTATGGTTCAGTCTACTAGCTATCGCCTAGGACAGCTTTTACTAGCCTTCTGTTCCCCATCTGTGAGATTGGAGCACCTGCCGTCCATAGCCAGCTTGATAGTCAGTGGTGGGTTCCTCCCGGTTCGGCCCGGTTCGACCGAACCGGTAGCGGTGACGATATGACGTCACCGAACCAGTTCTCTTTGTTTGGGAGCTGGGCCCTCCCGCACCCCCCCCCACACCCCCGCCTTATTCTTACTCTTTATTTGGCCCCACCCCCAATCTATTGCTGCCTCCTGAGTCCCAGCTGATCGGCTAGAAGGAAAAAAACTGTTTGCTGCGGGGCTTCAAAGGGCCGCCCTACAGCTGATCAGTGTTAAAAGGCAGTGTGGTGGTAGACTGGTGCCTCCAAAAATGAATGAGTAGACCGGTGCCTCCAACAACAAATGAGTAGACCGGTGTCTCCAAAAATGAATGGGTAGACTGGTGCCTCCAAAAACAAATGAATAGACCGAGGCCTCCAAAAACAAATGGGTAAACCGGTGCTTCCAAAAACAAATGTGTAGACCAGTACAGCTCTGCAAGCAGTTAAAAGCCTGGTAGACCAGTACCTCTGCTAAATCCTAAAGAATTATCACATGACCATCAAGCCATGCCCACAGAACCGGTAGTAAAAAAAATTAGAACCCACCCCTGACGACAGGTAAGAGTGCTAAGTTGAGGATGAGGGAGACATGATGGCTCAGTGGTTAAAGATGCTGAGCTTGTCAGTTGGAAAGCTGACAGCCTGGGTTCGAGACCCGAGCGCTGCGCGACGGGATGAGCTCCCATTACTTGCCTCAGTTCCTGCCCACCTAGCAGTTCGAAAGCATGCAAATAGGTACCACTTCGGTGGGAAGGTAATAGAATAAAATATAATTCTTTATTGGCCAAGTGTGATTGGACACACAAGGAATTTGTCTTAGGTGTATATACTCTCAGTGTACATAAGGAGAATAAAATACATTCCTCAAGAATAAAAAGATACAACACTTAATGATAGTCAAGGTTACTAATAAGCTATCAAATCGTACTAGGAACAAATAAAAACAATACAATTGAAAGATACAAGCAACATGGTTATAGTCATAAGTGGGAAGAGATAGATACTAGTAAGGAAGAGAAGAATAATAGTAATACAGCCTTAGTAGATTATTTGACAGTGTTGTGGAAATTAGTTGTTAAGCAGAGTGATGGCATTCAGGGAAAAACTGTCCTTGTGTCTAGTTGTTCTGGTGTGCAGTGCTCTATAGCGTCATTTTGAGGGTAGGAGTTGAAACAGTTTATGTCTAGGATGTGAGGGGTCTGTAGATATTTTCACAGCCCTCTTTTTGACTCGTGCAGGATACAGATCGGTATGCAGTATATAGTATTCCGTGCACCTCGGTGTATGGTCAGGCTGGCCAAATGGCCACAGAAAGGTCTTCGTACAACGCTGACTCTCTCAGCTAAGTAACGGAGATGAGTACTGCCCCCCCTAGAGTTGGACACGACTGGACAGGGACCTTTACCTTAAGTTGGGGACAGCCACAGGGGTCATTTGTAGAATCTTCTGCCTCATTCTCAACCCATTCTCAACATGGGTTGCTTAGCCTTTAGTCCTAAAGTTTGCTAAAGCTGGCATGACTACAACTGGCTATGAATATGTGAATTTATCTGTCTTCAGTGACACATACCTATCTTCAAAACTTAGCAAGAAGTCTCTGAGAGTCACGAGCCAATTAAGCAAACTAATTGTCTCCTGCAAACTCCCCTCCCCTTTCGCTCCTCTTTATTCCCTATGGGAGGGGCCATTCACTGTCCACCTGTGGCTTTACTCCTGAGTCGACCCTTGTTCCTTAGCTGCTCCCTTCTCCTGGCAGCTCTGTGCATGAGCACACTGGGAACAGGCTCCAGCTGTTCTTCTGCCCCACTGATGTCCGACTCCAAAGGCAGCTGATAACTGTCAGACAGCCCTGGCCCCCTCTCTGCCTCTGACGCAGAGCACTCACCAGAGCCCCCCCCGCCCCCAGACTCCAGGACCGGCCCATGTTCCTCCCCAACATCCTCACTGTCAAAGTCTGCCACCAGCTCCACTGGCCGCTGGCGGGCCACAACAATTCTTACAATTTCTGAATTGCCTCCTCAGAAGGGCTTCTGTGTAGAAGAAAGCCCAAACCCAAATGAGATTTCTCTGAAGTGATGCTTTAGCATCGTTACAAGATCCTTGCGTTTGCTTGCCCCGGTAGCTGATGCAGATCTTCCTGTTGACCCAACGGTGAGAGTTTCCTTCTTTCAAATTTGCTATGAGTTGCAAATGTGTTGGGACTGGAGGACCAGAGAGAGGCCTGCTGTCCTTCCGGTTCTCTCCCAGCTGGGTTATGCAAAATGCGATGGTCCTAATTGTATCTTTGTGCATGTTGTGTTTGCTCAGGTGGTGACCGCCTAGTCAATAAACCATGACTTGATCATAGGACCTTGTTTACTAAAAGATGATTCTAACTCTGGCCGGGGGGGGGGGGGGGGGTTAATCGCTCCGAGCATATCTCCTGATTTCAAATTGGATTACGGTTGGAAAAGCTTAGCCAGTTTTCAAGCTGCCCTGCCTTTTCTTCATGAATCTGTTTGCTGTCTTGAGCCATTGCGCGGCTCTGGCCATGAGAGTGCCACAGTATTTCTCCGGATTGCATCATTTTTCAAGCTTTCATAACAATGTGGCTAGCCTAATGCGAAACAGATATCAAAGGGGCTCTCTGTTTTCTGCGCGACTTTACGATTTCCTTGTCGTTAAAAAAAAGGTCAGCGAGTGGAAGGGGAAGGCAAGGAGGAGAGGGGGGGAGGGCAGGGATGGAACAGCTACAGCACAGTTTGGGTGGAAAAAAAAAAAAAGAAAACCAGGGGGAGGGGTGTGCCTTAAAAATCTGCAGCCCCAGACTTTG
This sequence comes from Ptyas mucosa, assembly GCA_012654045.1. Lineage (NCBI taxonomy): Eukaryota > Metazoa > Chordata > Lepidosauria > Squamata > Colubridae > Ptyas > Ptyas mucosa. The sequence goes on along the minus strand of WNWU01000044.1, from coordinate 976,488 downwards.
GTTTGGAAATGAATAGCTGGTTCACATCACCAAAAGCTCTGGAAATCACACAGCTCTTCCAGATGTTTTTAATGAGGCAGCTTGGAAGCATCTCTTCGGCAGGCGATGTTGATGTCGGGTTTTTTTGGAGTCCTTCGTATCTCCAGGTTTCTCTGAAGAAAAAAAAAAGAAGAAGAAGAAGAAGTTCCATCTCCCACCAAATGTCTTCCAGCAATTTTTGAGCATTTGCCGAGTCCCCAAAATAATGCTGGGCTGAGAATTGCGGTTTCTTCACTCCTACACATGTGGTTAAAAAAATCGTGGCTTAATGTAACGGAGCAGGCCCACGGAAATGGGCCCAAACAAATCGATGAAATACAACTTGTTCAAAACAGTTACAAAATGTTCTTCTTGACCCCGCCTCTGTCTAGCACTGATGAGGTTACCTAGTTTGGGTCATGAAACGTCCGCAAGAAAACAACTTTCCTCAGAGAGCACCCAGGGTCCTTTCTTTTCAATCCTGAGCTACAAATATTCTTCTTTATAGATATTGTTTTGACTCTTCACTTGCCCTAGAGCAGTGATGGCTAATCTTTTTCTCGTCGTGTGCCGAAAGCATGCGTGCACCACACGTGATAGCGTATGCACATGCTGGCACCCATAATGCAATGCGCCCCCCTCCCCGTGCATGCACCCATGACACCCCTGCCTCCCGTTTTGGGCCTAGTAAGCCTCCCTGCAGCCTCCTGGGCCCAAAAATGGTCCGGGGGGGGGGGCGCTGCACCCTCCCATGCCCAGCTTTGGGCCTAGTAGGCCTCCCTGCAGCCTCCTGGGCCCCAAAAATAGGCCATGGGAGGGGCACACCGCCCCCCAACCACGCTGTGTATGCACGCATGACCCCCGTGTATGCACGCGCGTCTCCCGCATGCGCCCCCCCATCCCGAAAATCAGCTGCCCAGCGGGAGGTGTGCACGCATGCATGGTGGAGCAGAAAGGGCTCCGCATGCCAGCTGTGGCACTCATGCCAAAGGTTCGCCATCATGGTCCTAGAGTTGAATAGAAGAATTGAAGCTCTCGATCTTTGGATGATAAAAGCAAACCTATTGTGCGAATGTGTTTTTTGTTGTTGTTGTTGTTGTTGGATACACCAACTTTTTCTTTCTCTCAGAAATTTTGTTAATGCCTAGATGGGTAATATCTTGGTTTGAGAAATTTACACACCCTTTTTTGATGGTAGCTCTTTCGGTCAGGTTAACCCTATGAGTTTAAAACGGGAAACAGAAGTTTTAATAATAATAATAACTTTATTGTCATTGTACGTGTATACACAGTATACCCATACAGCAAAATTCACTTAACACCCAAAGACCAGGTCCAACACACATAACAATCCCCAAACACACTCCCACCCACCACAAATTCCCCACCCTTAAACCACCCAAACATCCACACAGCAGACCAAGTAAATGCTGTCCAACAGCTCACTGATGGTGGCCCTTTAGTTCATTGTTGAATGCAATTATAACTCTGGGATAAAAACTATTCAGAAAATTCTGATTCTGGGTTTTATTATTTATTAGTTAATTTGGTTTCAAAATGGGATTTTGTTGTACATGTTTTTAACTTGTGTTCGCCACCCTGAGTCCTTCTGGAGAAGGGCGGCATATAAATACAAGAAAGAAAGAAAGAAAGAAGGAAGGAAGGAAGGAAGGAAGGAAGGAAGGAAAAGAAGAAAGAAAGAAAGAAAGAAAGAAAGAAAGAAAGAAAGAAAGAAAGAAAGAAAGAAAGAAATTGAGTTTTAATTGTTCTGCATCTTCTGCCAGAAGGCAACAGTCCAAAAAGATTGTAAGCAGGATGGGAAGAATTCTCTGAGAATATTATGCAACTTCCTCAAACAGCGAGATTCGAAGATGTCGTCCAGGGCTGGTAGCTGGAGCCCGATAATATTCTGGGCAGTTTTAATAATTCTCTGTAGAGCTTTTTTGTCCACTACAGAGCTGCTCCTATACCATGCACGAATGTGGTATGCCATGACACTCTCAATGGTGCTGCGATAGTAGGACAGAAGTAGATGCTGAGATAGATTTATCTTCCTGAGCAAGACAAGGTCTGAACCGTATCTTCCTTGCCCCAGAGTTGAAAAAGAATTTGTCTGAAAAAGGCCGCCTATATGTGATAGATTTAGAGACTCCATATAATTCTGAGCAAAGCAGAGCGGGTTGAATTGTGTGTGTAACCAATTTGGCTATTTCTCACCACAACTGTTTACAGCATGAGAAAACTGCGGCCTGCCTAGAACAAGCTGAGGCGGCAGCTGTTAATGGTGAAGATGTTTAGCTGAATCCCTGAAAAACGAAAGCAAATACAGAACTCAACCAAAGGTGTTCTGATTTAAATGCATATCTCCCTGGGTCCCTCGGTTTGAACAGCGGGAGAACTGAGGTGGAATTTGGAGAGGTGGTTTGGAAAGTTGGGTTGCTTGGAATTTGGCATGTCCCGCTGTGGGCAAAACCTCAGACCATGCTGATGGAAAAGGTCTCGATGCATATCCAGTACAGTTTGTAGCTTCTGAGAAAACTTACTGTATTCCATGTTCAGAAGTACAATGCCCCCTGAAAAGCACACTGTGGTGCCGTCACCTCTAGATCTCCAAGAGTTTGGGTTGAAGTCAACAGGAGGATTTATTAGGCTCCCTATAGCAATAGCATTTGGACTTATATACCGCTTCACAGTTGCTTTTACAACCTTTTCTAAGCAGTTTACAGAGTCAGCCTATTGCCCCCAACAATCTTGAGTCTTCATTTTGCCAACCTCGTAAGGATGGAAGGCTGAGTCAAACTTGAGTCTGGTGAGATTCGATCTGCCAGATTGCAGGCAGCTGGCAGTCAGCAGAAGGAGCCTGCAGTACCGCACTCTAACCCCTGCGCCACCGTAGCTCAGGCACCTTCTTCAGTCACCTTCTTCATAAACAACTGCCTGACAGTCAGCATCGAACTGCTGGCAGTCGGCAGAGTTACCCTGCAATACTGCATTCTCACCACTGCACCACCAGGGCTTCCTATTGAATACAAAAGCTCAATTCAAGGGCACTTCAGCACAGATTGTTGCTTTATACCAGGGGTCTGCAACCTTAAATACTCAAAGAGCCATTTGGACCCGTTTCCCACAGAAAAGAAAACACAGGGAGCCACAAAACCTGGGTGGGCATGGCCAACTCGATGTCACTCACTCCACCAGCCACATGACCTCCACCCTAGCCACGCCTACCCAGCCGGTCATTAGGGCAAAGAACCAGTTGTTTAAAAACACCAGGAACCACAAAATCCTTTTGACATATCTCTCTCTTCCCTCCCTCTCTCTCTGTCCCCTTTCTCTCCCTCTCTCTCTATCTCTCTCTGTCTCTCTCTCTCTCCCTCTCTCTGTATCTTTCTGTCTCTGCCCTGACCGCTTCTCCATCCCCTTACCTTCTCAGGCCAGGCGAGGAGTGACTGGGAGGGGAGGGCAAGGGATGGGGACAGCAACAACAGAGGGCCCAAAGAGCCGTGTGTGGCTCTGGAGCCCCAGGTTGCTGACTCCTGCTTTATACCATGCAAGCTTACTGAGTTGTTACACTGGAAATGGTTCTTTGGGATTTCAATTAGGGTCTTTCCCTGGCTTTGAGAGATTGAAGGTGGCATGGTCAATTTGTAAAACCTGTGATCATGCACTGAAGGACAGTGTAAACCTGTCCATCTTTGTTTATTTCAGAGAGTCTAAGTGTAGGCCAGACAAGGAATAATAGATGGAAACTGATCAAGGAAAGATTCAACTTAGAAATAAGGAGAATTTTTCTGACAGTGGGAACAATCAACCCATGGAACAGAAGTTGCCTTCGGAAGTTGTGGGAGCTTCATCACTGGAGGCTTTCAAGGGGAGATTGGACTGGCATTTGTTAGGGATGGTGTAGGATCTCCTGCTTGGGTGGGGAGTTGGACTAGATGACCTACAAGGTCCCTTCCAACCCTGTTAATATATCTATGAATATCTGCCCCACATTTGTGCTCTTGAAAGGTTCAGGGATGGTAGTTCCCAAAATTTCTACCCAACATGAGTTGGGGTTATGGGAATTGCTCTGTATACCTGGGAGGCTCTAGGTTGAGAAGAAGTCCATTAATGTAAATAGGGCGAATGTGAACATAAAGATGCAGAATTTTGACAGAGACTTTCTGAACCTTGTAAGTAGGGTGGAATCACTGGAACATTAATGCATTAATGAATCCATCTGATGTAAAATTCTTTGTATTTAGGCCTCAAGCAGGAGATTATATGCCTCATAAAGGTAAAGATTCCCCTCACACATATGTGCTAGTCATTCCCGACTCTAGGGGGCGGTGCTCATCTCCGTTTCAAAGCCAAAAAGCCAGTGCTGTCTGAAGACATCTCCGTGGTCATGTAGCCGCCATGACTCAATGCCAAAGGCGCACGGAATGCTGTTCCCTTCCCACCAAAGGTGGTCGCTATTTTTCTTTCTTTTTTTCTATTTATTAGGTTACGTTGTAATACAATACACACGATATCGGTTTGACAGTGATAATATATACACAAATTGGATACATTCTTTTGTTATAGTGTTTCCTAGTTTACCCACTTATTTTACTATTTACACTATCTCTTATCCTTTCTTTATTCGATCTTCCATCCATTTATACCAAAGTCCCCACACCATATAGTATTCTGATTCCTCATTCTCGTTAATCTCATATGTTAGTTTGCTCATCTCGGCATATTCTAGGATTTTCCGAATTAAATGTTCTTCCGGTGGTGTTCCCTTTTCTTTCCAGTGCTGTGCGTATGTTAATCTAGCTGCCGTAATGATATGTATAATTAAGTATCTCTTTTTTTTCCCCTCATACATCCTCTTTAGTACTCCCAGGAGGAAGGTTTCAGGAGCCAAATCTATATTTTCCTCAATTATTTCTTGGATCCAATTTCGGATCTTTTTCCAATACTTCATCACTTCGGGGCACGTCCACCACATATGAAAGAAGGTACCCTGGTGGTAGTTGCATTTCCAACAATTTGGGCTTGTGTTTGGGTAGATTTTGGCTAATCTTGTGGGGGCTAAGTGCCATCTATATAGCATTTTATACTGATTTTCTTTAAACGCTACCTCTCTTGTCAATTTGTAATTTCTATTCCAAATTATTTCCCAATCAGCTAAATTTATACTATGCCGTATATGTTTTGCTCACACAATCATTTATTCTTTTACCACCTCTTCCCTGCTCTATCATATTCTAATAGGTAATTATATAATTTAGCTAGTATTTTTTTTTCCCGTGCCTATCAATAATTGATAGGTCCCTATTTTTCTACTTGCATTTTTTATGTGCTTTTGAACTGCTAGGTTGGCAGAAGCTGGGACAAGTAACAGGAGCTCACCCCGTTACGCGGCACTAGGGATTCGAACTGCTGAACTGCCAAACTTTCAATCGACAAGCTCGGCATCTTAGCCATTGACCCACCACGTCCCACATGCTTTATAAGCCCCATCCTTTTCTGGAAAGCTCTATCCATGTTGCAGGGATATAGCATCATAACCAAAGAGCACAAATGAGAACTCCGTAAGCACTGAAAGCAGGAAGATGACACTCATTCAGTAACATATACTAAAAACAACTTCTCTGAAAGGAATTGTTAGGCTATGATAAGCTTTGGTTAATATATCGGACTAAAATGCAGTTTGTTGTACAATCTAGGGCTATACTCATCTTTCCCCACTCTTGCATCATGACTGAGTCATTTCTGCATAAATGTAAACTGTTCTTTTAATATTTTTAAGTGTTTCCATTCCTTCAGCGACTCTTTCTCTCCCTGCCCATCTCTTGGAAAAACTGAGAAACCCTTTAGTGTGACCTTGTCAAGAGGCTGAGCCTGTTCCTTGGGGTCCTAGCAGAAGACAAGAACCAATCTGAATAAATCTTTAGCATCTAAATTGGGTCAAACTCGATTTATCTCACCTTAAGGGCTAACACTAGGTTTTGAATGCTATAACCAGGCCTGAATTTAAAAGAAGTTGAGCCCAGGACTCTCAGACAAAAGTAATCAGGACTACATGTTAAGTTCCACTTAAGATGATTTATTGCTCATGCATTTACACAAGAATCTAATAATTCTAATGATTCTAAAACGAATTTAGTCAGCACGAAATTGCCACTAGATAAGAGTTAATGGAATTCAACAGAAGTTTGACTTAGAACATTTGTGGGAATGTAATGAGTCCAGGCAGATTCCTCTCTTGACTCCACCCCAGGCTCTGCCTTTTCTTCTCCTAGGACAGGGGTCAGCAACCTGCGGCTCTGGAGCCACATGTGGCTCTTTCACCCCTCTGCTGTGGCTCCCTGTCACTCAAAATATGTGTCACAACTGCCAATGTGCAGCACCCACCGGCACGCGATTTATTGAGCTTTTCAATCCCCAGTAGGCCAACCATGGATAAATCCAAGAAAAGAAAAAATTCAGAAGAAAACAGAACATTTAATTCAACTACATATGCTAGTTTTGTGGCCGCTCAAGAAATAGTCAGGCACGAGAAGGGTTTTGTGGCTCCTGGTGCTTTCTTTTCTGTGGGAAACGGGTCCAAATGGCTCTTTGAGTGTTTAAGGTTGTAGACCCCTGTCCTAGGAATTAGGAAAAGTACCAGACTTAATAGACTATTCTGAGCCTAGAGAAAAGATCTGAAGCAAAAATAGATCTGCTGTAATAACCTTAGAGATATATTGGGCGGCAGAGTAAGTATCCAGTGGCAAAGATTTCTGTGACTACATTTCCTTTTCCATTTCAATAAATCGGGTTAAAGAAGACTCTGAGAATCTTGCTACTCAGTGGTAGAGGACTGGTTTAGGCTTGATAACATAGTTATAAAGAGGTAAAGCAATTCTGCAAAATTAATCCCCTACCTCTTACATATGTAAAAAATTAAGTCAGGTGAAAATGTCTCCCCTTACACTCTGGGAGTTGCAAATCATCACAGCTGGCTTCATATATCCCATCTGGTTCTTAGCTCTCTCAGTTAAACTTTAGTATAGTTCTTAATAATATTTTAATTCTGTGTTTTTTAAATATTTTAATATTTTAACCGGTTTTTACGTTTATAACTTGTAAGCCACCCAGCGTCACTTTTTAGAGTAGATGGATAGTATAAAAGTATAATGAATAAATGAATAATGAATAAATAAATGAATGAATAAATGAATACTACTAAAGCCAAACCAAACAATTTGCATTATGACTGAATATGATGTGTTGTACCCAGCCAGTGACTAATAAATAAACATGACAGCTCCATATAACCTTTAGAAGGAATTGTCAAATCCTCAATTTTTTTTTTAAAAAAATAATTTTTATGGAATATTTTACATTTTTAAAACAAAAAACATAATAGAAAAAGACAAAAAAAAAAAGAAATGAAAAAAGAAAAAGAAAAGAAAAAAGAGAACATATACCTACACGAAACGGTAAAATACAAAACATAAATAACAACATCATATAATATTTTACAACCTTCTACATCGACAATTATCTTTACGTTTGAATTCAATCTTCGTAATCATTCTCTTACTCTTGTGTAACCATATTGAGCATTCTTATAAACTAAATTGTTATATATACTTACATCCTATTTGTTAACATAGTCAATATTTTATCCTTACCAGAATTCAATACTCTTAGATTCCAATTAATCAAATTTCAATTTACATTCTTATTTCTTGTTTTGATTTCTATTTCCTAGCCACGTATAGATCCACAAATTTTACTGGACCATAATACAACTGTTTTGGGCTTATATACATGTTTCACCAGCTGGCAGCACTTTGGATGGCTTTCTCTAGTCTTAGAAGCCAAGCAGGGTTGGGTCTTCAAATCAGATCAGCTGGTCAACTCCACAGGAAAACTAAAATGACCTTGAGTCAGGCTGTGATAGCAGATTTTTTTTTCAAGTCTCTCCTTACCTCTTCCCTTCCATCCCTCTTTTGCCCACGGGAAAAGGGGGAAGAAGTGGGTGTGCTGGTTTTAATCTATTTATGATACTCTCCTAAGTCCCTTGAGATAACACAAGTTTCTTGGTATTTCCTAATCTGGTGCTTCCCTAACAACCTGTGAAGCCTGGTTTGCTGTAGCCAGTTCAATACTTAGATGGGTGACCAGTATGACATCTTAAGACTGTAGGCTAGACAGAACTAAAAAAAAAAATAAAAATTCCAGAATAAGGCAATGAGAAACCACTTCCACAAACAACTCAAAATGTGCAGATGCGGTTACAGTAATCAAGTTTCGGTAAAAGGAGACTTTTTATAATAGGAATCCAATGATTGTGCTTTGGAAAATCATGGTTTACGGCTTTCCATTGCATGTTAACTAGGCTCCTTTTGGATCCAACAAACTGTGGTTTGAAGAAGTACGGTGTTGTAGTCAATCACTGATTAAAGTCTTGTCAATGGAGCCCTCCAAATTTATTTATTTATTTATTTATTGGTTCAATTTATATGCTGCCCTTCTCCGGAGACTCAGGGCGGCTTACAATGCGTTAAGCAATATCCTTCATACTTTTGTATATACCTGCTTAGTAGGGCTTTTGTCGCCCCCCCAAGCGGTGTTCTTTTTTTAAATACAAAGTCAGCTTATTGCCCCCACAATCCAGGTCCACATTTTACCTACCTCGGAAGGATGGAAGGCTGAGTCAACTTTGAGCCTGGTGAGATTTGAACTCGCAGTAATTGCAGGCAGCTGGCAGCTAAGTGCTACTTAACATCGCTTTAGTCCGCTGCTCCACCGAGTCTCCTATAATTACATTTCAGTGCTTAAGATGTGAAGTCCTAGCAGTGTGTTCTAGCAAGATCCCACGTAGTAAGCTTTCTGGTCGGTCCAGCTCTTACTGACTGAATTATTCAGCTCCGAATAATAATTATTCAGCTCAATTATCCAGATTTGTGTTTGGTGCCTGCCTAGAGCATCTGGCTTTTACAGCACTCAGAAACCATAATTAGCAGATCATGCCTTCTCTGCATCTAATATGTCTAATGCTGCATATTACTCTCCAAGTCAGTCTCTCTCTCTCGCCCCTCTCTCCCTCTCCCCCTCCCTCCCTTTGTGTGTGTGTGTGTGTGTGTGTGCTTGCTAGAATTAATCCAGCGGAACTTAGATAATTATCTTGTTATAAGGTTTTAAGGGGCTTGCAGTTCATGTAGAAAATTTTAACAAGTTTCCTCCACGTCATGGGGCCTTCGAACCTTCGCAAGATATTTTTTTTATCACGATGGAAGGCACTCCTCCCCTAGCTTACCGCCTATTGAAATCAGATTATGGAGAATCCACCCGTTTGCTTTCCACCTTAATCAAAATCTGCCATCTTTTCCACTGTTAATAATACCGGAAATGCTCAGGGAATGGATGAGACCAAAGATCTATCGCGTCCGGCTTTGGTCTTCCCACCGTGGCCGATCAGATGCACACAGGTAGGGCGGGAAGGATGCCGAGGACATTTTCCTTGGCATCCTTTCTCCGTCAAACCTGGTCCCTGGTGCCCAAAAGGTTGAGGGCCGCCGCCTTACATGAATCTTCTCAACTGTCACACTCGGTCCCCATTCCAGACTTTTTGCTGCCCTCCAAGTGGAAGTGTCTCCGGCCACGGAGATATTATGGAGACGTATATGGCAACCAGGCAGATGTTACAGAGAAGCACAAGACAAGGGAAACTGTGGGGGGGAAATGAATATTTTTTTAAAGGAAAGGGATAATGATAAGAGCACTTCAATGGAATAACCCTAAGTGTGTTGGCCAGGATTCACTGACCGTTTTTGTACACAGGGAGAAAAATGTGTGACTTGTGTTCCCTGGATCCCCTTACCTGGATAGTTGTGATATTTATATCCACTTCCCCAGTGCAGATTTTGTCCTTTATTCTCACATGGCATCACTGAAGGGAGATCGAAATATTTGTTATGCTGCTCAGGGAGAGAGAGCCTGCCTGCTTACCTCCCTCCCTCCCTCCCTCCCTCCCCCTCTCTCTCTCTTAAAGAAATCTCTCTCTCTGTCTCTCTCTGTCTCTCTGTCTCTCTCTTCTCTCTCTCTGTCTCTCTTTCTCTCTTTCTCTCTTCTCTCTCTCTGTCTGTCTGTCTCTCTCTCTCTATTTATCTCTCTCTCTCTCTATCATCTATATCTATCTATCATCTATTTATCTATCTATCTATCTATCTATCTATCTATCTATCTATCTATCTATCTATCTATCATCTTCTTTCTCCCTCCCTCCCTCCCTCCCCTCTCTCCCTTTCCTCTCTCTTCTCTTCTCTCCTTTCCTCCCTCCCTCCCTCCCTCTCTTTCTTTCTTTCTTTCTTTCTTTCTTTCTTTCTTTCTTTCTTTCTT
>WNWU01000044.1:949678-966095 GCA_012654045.1 Ptyas mucosa | reverse complement strand
CCCTTCCCTTCCCTTCCCTTCCCTTCCCTTCCCTTCCCTTCCCTTCCCTTTCCTTTCACCTATAACCAAGAATCAGGGTTAAAGCCATATAGGGGGGTGCGGAAGGGGAACTACAGGAAGATTTCATCTCTTGAGAGACCAGCCTGGGCTGAAACGGAGGGTGAAAAAGGCTCTCAATGATCTCGAAAACAGGAAACTGTGTGGCAGTGTGTTCTCCAGCCTTGGTCGATGTGAATAAGCCATTGAGAAGCAGAGGCCGGCAGTGAGCGCTTTTGGCCAAAGCGAAGGTAAAGATGGAAAGGGGAGGGGTCCACTCTTTAAAAAAAAAAAAAACCTTTTGGCTAAGAACAAAAAAATGGGGGGATCACTTTTTCCCCTCCTGTGCACAAGTCAATCGAGCATTTTGTTTCTTTTTTTCTGCTCAGAGCAGAATTGAGTCCTGAATATGCCTCTTCCTCTCCCGCCCCGTTCCTGTCTGTGTTTTGAGAAGCTCTGAGCCAGAGAGGGCCGTGCTGGATTTCAGACAGCTCTGGGCCCGAATTCTTGCCCTTAAAATATTCAAAAGTTGTCCTTCCCAGGATCAGTCCAGCAAGAGTCATCCATCCATCCATCCCCCTTTTGGAGAACTGCACTTTTCCTGGTGTGGTTGGTTTCACCCCCTTTGGAAGAGAAAATGAATCGGGGCCGTAGGAGGAGAAGAAGGCTGCCCTGCCTCCTCCCACCTCTTCTCTCTCTCTCCAAGGAGATGAATCATATTCCCACAATTGCAATTAAATTTTCTGCTCTCACAGAATTCTGGGGCAGTGAGCAAAACAGTGACGTCCGATCTTGGGTCAAGAGGGGAGGGAGCATCCCCCTCCCTCCCAATCTCCTCCTGCCAGTTGCCTGTCATTAGGCTTTTCTTCAAAAGTGATTCAAGACCAAACTTTTGAGGCTGGGCAAAAAGACCGACCATCTTCGGGAAGTAGCTTAGAAAATCCAATTTGGGCAAGCCGTTTATTGTTTATTTTTTAAAATACTATTATTATTATTATTATTTTGTTTCCTTTTTTTACCGGATGGTCTTCTTGCCTCCGTCTCATCCTTCGACAACTGCATTTTCTTTTCGAGTTGAGTTGCCAACTCAGTTCTATTTGGCATTGGAACTTTTTGAGCGGTAGTCTTGCCTCGTCTTCTTTTCCTTCTTCTTTTGGTGGGGCCTGTTTGAGACATCCTGGCTTTGGATATTTCTCCCCGTCTTCTCTTTTTCTGGTTGCAAAGTCTCTTCTTCTCTTTAAAAAAAAAAAGAGAGAGAGAGAGACTGAGAGATAGACTTGAGAATGTTCAGTGGGGAGAACAGCAAACAGGAAGATTTGCTGTTCTGGTTTTTTTTTTTTAAATAAACAACTTTTTTGAACGGCTAACCGTCTCCTTCTGAGTCTCCATCCTGCTTACCGGTCTTCCTTTCCATACAAGTCACTTTGTTCCAAGAAGGTTTTTTTTTTTTTTTAAATCTACCAGCTGGAGTGCTGCTGGGCTCTGTTTTCTTCCTGGGAAGTGAGCTGGCTGGACTCTTGCGATTCAGAGAGGGATCGCTCCAAAGCACAAGGACCCTCAGCCAAGACATCCGGGAGAGGCTATCTGGACCGCTTGATCCTCTCTTAGGAGTGAATGGTTGACTTGGCTTTCCTCTGCTGCTTCTTTTCTCGGACAAAATGTACGAGCGGCACAAGAGACGATACAGCCTGTGCGAGATTTCCAAGGAAGAGAGGGCTGTAGAAGTAGTGCTACTGAAGGTATGGCATCGCTTGTATCTTCGGCTGAGCTGCACCTCCGTTTGTATCCCTCCTTTAAGGTGATCGGGATCAGATCCTGGGTGGTCTTTCCCCCCTTTCTTCCTTTTTTCTTGTGAAGGGAGTTCTTTGATTCTCATCAGGAATTGATCTCTTTTCCAAGGACAGGATTCGAAAGAGAGAGTAGCAGAGTGATAGCTGAGACAAGACTACCAGAGGTGGGTTTCAACAGGTTCTGATCAGTTCTGGAGAACCGGTAGCGAAAATCTTGAGTAGTTCAGAGTACCGGTAGTAAAACCTCTGACTGGCCTTGCCCCCATCTATTCTCTGCCTCCCAAGTCCCAGCTGATAAGGGAGGAAATGGGGATTTTGCAGTAACCTTCCCCTGGATTGGGGAGGGAATGGAGATTTTACAGTATCCTTCCCCTGGAGTGGGGAGGGAATGGAGATTTTGCAGTATCCATCCCCTGGATTGGGGAGGGAATGGAGATTTTACAGAATCCTTCCCCTGCCACGCCCACCAAGCCACACCCACAGAACCGGTAGTAAAAAAATTTGAAACCCACCACTGAAGACTACCCATGGTTACTACTTAGAGGCATGTTCTTTGTAAGATACCTAAGGACTTCTTCGGTGTAGGATTTTTCAGTAGACAAAGAAGAAAGCATTTGCTACGTTTATGGTGGGTAAATTTACTTAGATGTCTCTAAAATATCTTTTTTTATAAAAAAAAATATTTTTATTGAAAGGGTTAGCGGTCCTATGCATAGGAGGTTCGGTGCAAAAACACTTACAATGACGATGATAGATTTCATACTTTTTTAAAAAAAAGTTTATGGTTCCGGCGGGACATGTATTATGCTTCGCGCATTCTTCTTGATCAGTTGCCATCGTTTTCTCATGCTAGCTAAGTTTGTAGTTGGGTTCGGCTAATATTTTGCATTCGGCTTCTGATTTCCCCCCCCCCCCAAGGGTGTATTAGGGTGGAATCTGGGCTCTGCTTCTGCACCCTTAGTACAACTAGTCCCAAGAAGGGAACGCCTTTCCTATGTTACTCAGCCCCAATTTGTGGCTAAATGTTTGGTCAGAGGATTTATTGCTTTATGTAGGCCTTCCATTGCTTATGTCCCACTCAATCCATCACCATTGAGTTTCATGGTAGAGAGCAGGGCTGAATCCATTGTCATTTCCCCCCCCCCATTTTATTTTTTTTGCATATCCCGTTTTGCAACTTCTTATGTATATCTATTCCTTCCCCCCCAAAAATAATAATAATAAAACATTTTGGAATTTTAATGCAGACGTTCTATTTTATTAATACACCGTCACCCCCTCCCACCTACTTTTGAAGTTGATATATATATATATATATATATATATATATATATATATATATATATATATATATATATCTTGATAGCGACTGCCTGAGGGCTCCTGGATTGGAGCTGAAAGGCGAAATGGAAGCAGTATGCTCCCTCCCATATTGGGGTAGACCAGGTGCTACAACAGAAAAAAAACTATCTATCTATCTATCTATCTATCTATCTATCTATCTATCTATCTATCATCTATCTATCATCTATCTATCTATCTATCATCTATCTATCTATCTATCTATCTATCATCTATCTATCTATCTATCATCTATCTAATCAATCAATCTATCTATCTATCTATCTTCTATCTATCTATCATCTATCTATCTATCATCTATCTAATCAATCAATCTATCTATCTATCTATCTTCTATCTATCTATCTATCTATCTATCATCTATCTATCTATTATCTATCTATCTATCTATCATCTATCTAATCAATCAATCAATCTATCTATCTATCTATCTTCTATCTATCTATCATCTATCTAATCAATCTATCTATCTATCTATCTATCATTTATCTATCTATCTATCTATATCTATCTATCATCTATCTATCTATCTATCTATCTTCTATCTATCTATCTATCTATCTATCTATCTATCTATCTATCTATCATCTATCATCTATCTATCTATCATCTATCTAATCTTATCTATCTATCTATCTATCTATCTATCTATCTATCTATCTATCTAGTGGTTTTTCTGTCGAAGCACCTGGTCTACTGCAGGCGCTTCAACAGAATATTGACAGAAATACACACACACACACACACACACTCTATAGGTCTTTGGTTATTCGGGTTTTCTCCCGCGTAAAATTGGAAATGTCTTGGCGACGTTTCGATGAAGTCTCATTCGTCATCTTCAGGCTGGTGTTTTCGGCTTCGTGCTTCTAGGAGCAATAAAAAATAGAAAACCCGAATAACCAAAGACCTACATACAAACACCCGTGAAAACCTCAGTCAATCACCTGCTCTCTCTCTCCTGGCCCCAAAGTTTTCAGTCTGTGTTTTTATTTGACTCCCACCCCTCCCTTCTCCTCATTGAAATCTGGAGTTAGTTGTGCCTTTAAATAGGGAGTGTGGAGGCGGATACCTCTCTTGGCTAACGGTCCCTGGCATTTTTCCACTCTCCCCCATTTCCCCACGCGGACGCTTTCCAAGCTAAAATTAGTAGCTGCTCCACCAAACAGTAAGGTGGCAGTCTGAGAATGTTTTGTCACTCTTAAGAGCTTGACTTTCCTGGCAGAGAAAGAGGCAGTTGAAAGAAAGCAGCCAGCGGAATGGCTCACAAGAGTCTGGCTTGGATGTATGAATTCAGAGAAATGGGGAATAGTCTAAAATGGAAGCTGCGAGGGGAGAGGTCGTATACATCGTTTCCTAGATCTTTTTTGAACTGGAATAGCCAGTTTTAAATGGAATTTAATGAAAGGAAGCAGTGCCGAACCCAACAATTGGTTCATCCGTTGCATTATATGTAGGACATAGAATATAGAATCATAGAGCTGGAAGGGACCTTGAAGGTCCTCTAGTCCAACCCCCTGCTCAAGGCAGGAGATCTTATACCATTTTGCTCAATTGTCTGCAGAATCACTTCCCAGTGATGGAGCATTCACAACTCCAAGAGGCAAGCAGTTCCAACTGTTCTCACTGTCAGGAAATTTCTCCCTACTTCTAGTTTGAGTTTCTCTTTAACAAACGTCCACTCTTCTTTCTTGTCCTGCCCGCTGGTGCTTCGATAGACTAGACATATCTAGTTCCCTCAACTGTCCATTGTATGATTTAGCCTCCCGACCCTTTATCATCATTGCTCTTCTGTGCACATTTTCTAGGGTCTCAGCATCTTTTTTTGTTGTTGTTGTTGTATTGTGGTGACATGTCAATAAACCAAACCAAACCAACACACTGTGGCTTTGCAGAAGATCAGAGAGAAGTTGTTCAATTGAGCTTGGACTTGGAGAAGTATCCTGATTTGCAAGAAGAGCCCCAGTCTTCCGTGTTTTAAAAGTTTCAGTTCCAGCAATCTCAAATTTCTGTTGTGAGAAAAGAGTTTAGGCATCTTAGAAAGGGACGTTTAATTTTGCAAGATTTATCGTGTCACGTTATGCAGGACCCTGATTTATTATCATGGGTGGGAAGACACTGTGCTCGGTGCCACTGGTATTATGATCTTAGTTACCCTTCCAAGTGTTTAACTGTCATTAGACATAGGTGCTTAAGCTTTTCACTGCAGCCCTAAGAACAAGAAATGTTCCATCTTTGGAAGGAAAGGTAGCATTCGTAGCTGAATTCTGTGCCCCGCGCTCCCTCAGGTCTTTTAATTCCATCCTTCCGAATGGTAGGCATTGCTCAGATATGATTGTAAATCATATATGTTTTAACGGTCACGTTGTTAGTCATTGGCAATTAGTAGAGGTGGCCCTTAAGGCTCTTAAGTACATTGGGACAGATGGTCTGGCTTCCTGAATCTGAAGCCCTTTCTTTCTTCTTTCTTTGACCTCTGAAATTGAGTTTGCATTTCTCTGTTCGTGACAGAAATGGCCTTGCCTTATCTTTTCTACCTATGGAGGACGCCCAGTTCGTTTTCCCATTTCCTTGCCTAGTCAGCTTCCTTGAAACCATTGCCAAAACGTTTTCAAAACGTGCTAAGTCATGGATCCTAACTCCATTTTGCCCTTCTGCTGTTTTTGGTTGCCACACCGGAACCCTTTTGGCTGGGGTTGTTCTTGGTTCATAAATTCTGCCTTCTGAAAACCAGAGACCTGAAGTCATTTTTGTTTTATTTACTTCTCCTCCCGATGCCCAACTGTGACCGTATTCTTACTTGAATGCTGGAACTCGGCATCACTGACCCAAGGCCTTCCAGAAGTTTTATATCCCTACTTCCCTGATATCTAGCCAACATGATCTTGGCAAAGTAATTTGGACAGCATGCCTGTAATGCAGAAGTGGTTAGTTCACGAAAAATGGCCTTAAAAGTATCTTATGCAGAAAGGTTGCTGGAATTGGGCATGTCTAGTTTAATGAAAAGAAAGGTTTGGGGTCACATGATAGCAGTTGATTCAAAATTTGAGGGGCTGCCACAAAGAAGAGAGGGTCAACCTATTCTCAAAAGCACCTGAAGGCAGGACAAGAAACAATGGATGGAAACTAATCAAGGAGAGAAGCAACCTGGAACTAAGGAGAAATTTCCTAACAATGAAAACAATTAACCAGCTTGCCTCCAGAAGTTGTGGGTGCTCCATCACTGGAGGCTTTTAAGAAGAAGCTGGACAGTCACTTGTCTGGAATGGTACAGGGTCATCTGCTTGGGCAGGGGGTTGGACTAGAAGGTCTCCAAGGTCCCTTCCAATTCTTTTATTCTGTTATTCACTCTTCTGGTCTGCTTTAATTTATTTATTTATTTATTTATATGCCGCCCTTCTCCGGAGACTCAGGGCGGCTTACAATGCGTTAAGCAATAGCCTTCATACTTTTGTATATTTTATACAAAGTCAGCTTAGTGCCCCCACAAACCGGGTCCTCTTGCTGAATGATGGAGGAAACGTGGGTGCTGAAGAGCTGTCAGAACAAGATGTATGCTTATAGTAAAACTGGATGGGGACATGATTCATTTCCCTATTATGATCTCTTCCTATGGGACCCATAATTGCCATTGTCCTGTTAGCACACTATCAGTTCATATGTTGCATTAAATCATAATGCAGTTCGGTGCAAATAGGTGAACCCAGCTGTTATGGTTTGCAAACCATGGTTCATGGCTCGGTATCGTATGTGAATGCAGCCACTGTGGCTTGTTTAAAGCTGGCCCAGCTTTAGATTATGCAGGTTTAGACGATGGTACGAATGCAGTCCGTAGGTTTGTAACCAGGTATAGGAAGCATGTTGTCCTGGAAGTCAAAACTTGGAATTGGGGGACATAGTGCAATGCAGATGCAGCTTTTGACAAAACAGGAAAAAAAAGCATGTCCTTTGCACGCTGGAAGCTAAATTAAAACATGATTAAAGGAAATGTGAAACCCCAGGGTTTAAAAAGGAAACGAACGTTAAAAATAATCTTGTTTCCCTCTCCCCACCCCCGGTCTGTTTTGGTGTCATTACTTGCTATAACTGTATTCAGAAGTTTGAATCCCGCAAAGGATTCAAAAGAGCCTGGCGGCTCAGCAGACTAAAGCACTGTTATTAAGACCAGCTGCCTGCAATTACTGCAAGTTCAAATCTCACCAGGCTCAAGATTGACTCAGCCTTCCAGCCTTTCTAAGCTAGGTAAAATGAGGACCCAGATTGTGGGGGCAATAAGCTGACTTTGTATAAATATACAAAAAGTATGAAGGCTATTGCTTAACGCATTGTAAGCCGCCCTGAGTCTCCGGAGAAGGGCGGCATATAAATCAAATTAAAAAAAAGAAAAAAGAACTTGATTCTTGGCAGGGAGGTATGGACTGAGGTGACCTGGGACAGATTGGAGCAGAGCGCTAAAGCAGTAGTTGGTCTCCAGGTTAAACCATAGCAGGTGATAGTAAAGACTTCAGGGTTCTGTGGTCCAAGCAGGTATAAGTCAAGTTGGAGCTGCATTTGGACTTTGAAAAGCTCTGCCTTCTCCAGAGGTTGGTGCGATGTTGTGATTTGCAAGTGTGACATGGAGAAGGTGGGGGTGGAGGGACAGAAGGGATCGTACACGTGTTTTGATTCTGTACCATCAAGTCATTGTTGAGTCTTGGTGACATACATAGATATTTTCAGGATGATAGGTCCCTAACCTGGTCTCTCGGTAGTGTATTCATCATCAATGTAGCAATAGCAACAGTAATAGCAACTATATACCACTTTACAGTGCTTTACAGCCCTCTCTTAAGCAGTTTACAGAGTCAGCATATGGTCCCCAAGAATCTGGGTCCTCATTTTACCAACCTCGGAAGTATGGAAGGCCGAGTCAATCTTGAGCCTGATGAGATTTGAACTGCCAAATTGCAGGCAGCCGGCAGTGAGCAGAAGTAGCCTGCAGTACTGCACTCTAACCATTGCGCCACCTTGGCTCATTGATGTAACTCAGTTCATCCACCTGCCTGTTGGTTGTCTAATTCCATCCTTCTTTTCTCCCTCCCTCCCTCCCTCCCTCCCTCCCTCCCTGTTCCTCCATCTGTTCCTCCCTCCCCCTTCCCTCTCTTCCTCTCCTTCCTTCCTTCCTTCCTTCCTTCCTTCCTTCCTTCCTTCCTTCCTTCCTCTCTCCCTCCCTCCCTCCTTCCCTCCCTCCCTTCTTCTCCGAAGAGTTAGGTTTCCACATAATGTGTGAATGAAATGTGTAACAGAACAGGAATTGTATTGATTCTGCTTTTAATTCAGCATAAAGGAAATGAAGCAAATGTCAGCGTTCCTCCTGAGCTTCCCCATCACTTTTTGGAACACAAGATTAATATGCCATGTTAAAAAAAAAAACCAACCCAATTCTATTTACTTGTTTCGTTGGAAATCTATGAAGTCTGACCAAGTTGAGATAAGAGTTCATTAATTTATTTCATTAATCAAATTTTGATGGCCACCCATCTCACGGTAAGTGGAAAACAATCCAATAAAACAGTAAAATAAATAAAACATGGCCTAAAACCATGATATACCGTAATAATTATTACAGACAATATTCAAAACAATAAAAAGAGAACTAAAACAGAAAAAGAGAATGCAGAGAGGCTGCATGGAAAGATTCCCATTAATTTGTCACCTCCTCTCCCTTTACCTTAGATTAATCGTGACAACTGGTGTCCTGTTGAACCTTCTCCAGATTCCTTACTGTTGGAGCCGAAGCATCCTTGCAACTCTGCAGGTAAGAGAAACTGTTTTCCTTTGACATATGGAAATAAGAAGAGGGCTGTGCCGTTCCCAAATCTTATATTTGGGGAGCTGCACAACGCAGATCTTTTTGCCAGGCTGCAATAGCCTTAGCTACCAAGTACTGTCCAGTGCAGGATGTCAAAAAAACCAAGAGTGTTGTGCTTGAGGAATACAGGCACACACAACATCTGAATTGGGTTGAGGAAGCTTCTGGTGAGACTTCTTGGAGAGCCCAATCAAGGTTCTCCCATATAACGCCTTTCAGATAACTTTGGACTCCCAACCCTCTAAACTCTTATCCATCCTGTGATAATGTGCGATATCCTAAGAGTATCAGGTAGGGCAAAGCTGGGTTATAAAATGCTGTCGCTGAAAGATAGCTGTGCAAATCACAATTCTTGTTTTAAAAGCTTCATAGTACCATGGAGGTCAGTGACAGCTTTGGTTCATCCTTCTGCTCCTCCTGTATTTCCACCAATCTCTTGCTTACCTTCTGCCTACAGAGGCAGAATGGGCAGCCTTGGTGGGGTAGGGGGTGGGAGACTTGTTAAGGATATTGATGTTGTGTTACCAACCAGCAGGGTAACTGCACAAGGAAACATTGCTGAGAGCAATGAATAAGAAAACTGGTTTAGCAAAAGTTTACTTTATCGTAGGAAAAAGCAGTCGCATAGTCATAAACAAATTCCAAGTCTTCACCAATTAAATCAGTCCAGTTGTTACAGTAAAACAAACTCACTCTGGTTAGCAAACCACGATGGTAGCAGATCCATCAAACGATAATTAACAGATAGCAACTCCTTCACAATAGCAGCTTCTTCACAATAGCAGCAACTGACCAGGTTACAATGTTTTGTTTAAATATGTTCCCAACTAGTCATTATCCAATTACAGCATGACTCAGCAAGAACGTAACATTTACAGCTTAAAGTTACAGTATACATATATTGTCTGGACAACTGGTTAGGCCCAAACCATATCCTAACAAGACTTAAAAGAAAAATAAATCTCTTTTTTCAATGCCACCATCACTTTAGAAACGTCACTACATGAATGATCATAAGTCGAGGACTACTTGTAGATAAAGGTAAAGGTTTCCCCTGTCCAGTCATGTCCATCAGGTGCTCATCTCCATTTTTCAGTTGAGGGAAGGAACCAGCATTGTCTGAAGGCACTTCTGTGGTCATGTGGCCAGCATGACTGCATGCCAAAGGCACACAAAACCTTCCCAGCGAAGTGGTACCTATTGATCTGTTTGTATGCTTTCGAACTGCTAAGTAGGCAGTACTTTGGGTAGGAAAGGGAGCTAATCTTGTCGCGCTGTGCTTGGGTCTTGAACTGTCAACCTTTTGATCAACAAACCCAGCATCTTCACTGCTAGGCCACCATACCCCCCTCACTTGTAGGGGACAAATCAGCAGCATTGTAACCTTCCTAAAAGTTGGACTTCAGCTCCCCTAATTTTCAAAGGCCGGCTGGGAATTTGGGAAGTTCTTTCTCAGCACATCTGGACTTCCTTTGGGTGAAGTCTGAGCTGACGAAGAACTTTGGGCTTGTTTGAATTGGAATGTAAGAATTGGCCTGCGTGTAATAATCTCTTCAGAGGTTCGCCAGAGGTTCCCCTATGATTCAGCCAAAGCAAAAAAGGTCATCCTGTATATGCCTTTTTGATTGGTTCAAATGTACGTTACTGGGAAACAGAAGCCAGTTGCTTTGCCTGCTAATGTTCTATTCAGCTTTATGATTAAAACAAAAACAAAACCTAAATGACACTGGTGACTTTCAGACCTTGGAACCTTTTAGCAAGTTAAAAGCCCAGCAGACTTGATGTAATCAGCTGACTGACTACCCCTAAAGGAGGGGTGAAATGCTCCCGGTTCGGACCGGATCGCCCGATCCAGTAACGATGGCAGCGGGTGGTTCAGAGAACCAGTAGCAAAAATCCCTGCGCACCCCCCCTCCCATGCCCAGCTGAGCCGCGCAATCATCAAAGGCTTTTTTTAAAAAAAATTTAAAAGCATTTTTTCTACAACCTCTTCGGCTGAAAAAATACTTTTAAAAGTTAAAAAAAAAGCCTCTGATGATCGCGCGGCTCAGCTGGGATCGTCAAAGCCTTTTAAAAGCTGAAGACGTTGTAGGAAAAATGCTTTTAAAGAAAAAAAAAGGCTCTGACGATCAGGCAACTCAGCTGGGATTTTCAAAGCCTTTTAAAAGCATTTTTTTAACAACCTCTTCGGCCAAAGAGGTTGTAGAAAAAATGCTTTTAAAAGTAAAAAAAAAAAAAAAAGTTGGCCATGCCCACCCAGTCACATTACCCCCCACCAAGCCATGCCCACAGAACCGGTAGTAACAAATTTTACATTTCACCACGGCCCTAAAGCAATAGAACTGGACATTATGGTGGATGACAAAGCAAATGAAAGGATGTGATATGACTGTAGCCCCTCAAGGGAGAAGAGAATTTTGATTCCAAAACCGTAAAAAGCATTTTGCCTCCTTGATCTGAAGCCTTCGGCAAACATTTCTTGCCTCAGATCTGGTTTCTTAAGTTGAGAGTCAAATCTCTCTTGTCTCAAAGAGAGCAAATCACCAGGGATGGAAGTGTCGGGGCATCGTTTCTAGGAACATCAGTGGAGTCTCCGGATGTGGCAACATGCCAAGCTCAAAATGATGTGTGATCCAAGATCAGAACAAAACAATTCTTTCTTTTTCAGTTTATGTTCTGAGTGTTGTAGCCCGGGGAATATTCTGAACGTTGAAACAAAGCTTCCTCCCTCGTTTTCATTTTAAAGCCAGAAAGGTAGAAATAGAAATAGAATAACAAAGTTGGAAGGGACCTTGGAGGTCTTCTAGTCCAATCCCTTGCCCAGGCAGGAAACCCTACACCACTTCGGACAAATGGTTATCCAACATCTTCTTGAAAACTTCCAGTGTTGGAGCATTCACAACTTCTGGAGGCAAGTTGTTCCACTGATTAATTGTTCTCACTGTCAGGAAATTTCTCCTTAGTTCTAAGTTGCTTCTCTCCTTGATTAGTTTCCACCCATCGCTTCTTGTCCTGCCCTCAGGTGCTTTGGAGAATAGCTTGACTCCCCCTTCTTTGTGGCAGCCCCTGAGATACTGGAACACTGCCATCATGTCTCCCCTAGTCCTTCTTTTCATTAAACTAGACATACTCAGTTCCTGCAACTGTTCTTCGTATGTTTTAGCCTCCAGTCCCCTAAGCATCTTTGTTGCTCTTCTCTGCACTCTTTCTAGAGTCTCCACATCTTTTTTACATCGTGGCGACCAAAACTGAATGCAATATTCCAAGTGTGGCCCTACCAAGGCATTATAAAGTGGTATTAACAGGTAGATTGAGATTATAATCCAAGATTTTTTTTAAGACAAACAAACATTTAATACGTCAGTTATTCCTTCCCTGTGCCATCTCGGTGTTATCTTCCAAAGTTCTTCTTGTATAGGTTTCTCCTGTCTTGTTCCTTATCCAGCCCATTATACCAACTCATCGCTAAAATAATATTCTTTTTTTTTAAAAAAAAATATTGGTTTTAACACAACACAACACAACACAACACAACATACAAAACAGAAACACATGATATGTGTTTCTTTTTACATCAGTTTCGTTCCTCTTACTTTCTACTATATACATTCCCCATTTTTCCATCCTCTATTATCATTAGCTAAAATAATATTCTAATCATCACGTTTTTATACATAGTTATAAAGTTAGTCATTTATATCTCTTTTCCAACCAATGATAAAAATAATTCCATATCTTAAACTATTCTAACTCTTCTCTATCCTTAATCATCAAGAGTTAATCTATTCATTTCTGCACAATCTAATTTTTTTTTTATTACTTCTTCTTCTGAAGGTATTTTCTCTACTTTCCAATTTTGTGCATTAAGATGAGTCTTGACTGCCAGAAAATTGATGAAGAGAATGATGAAAGAAATTTAAATCCCAAGACTGTCCCAAAGGTGCTTTTTCCAAGGCAATGGACTTTTGTCGGGAGGTTGTTTCACTTTGCAAACATTTCGCTTCTCATCCAAGAAGCTTCCTCAGTTATTGGATGATTGATTCAATTCTCAGCTTCTTGGATGAGAAGTGGAACATTTTCAAAGGAAAAAAACCCAAGAAAGTCCAGTTACTTTTTGGGGGGAAAAAAGCACATTTGGGACAATCATGACCTGGATGATTGAGAATCTCCATAGACATTTAAATGACTGTGCCCTTCTTACCAAAATGTATGTGTTAACATTAGGCAGTCATTGCTGAGAGAGTTGATTTTCCATGTGTTGGATCTTTAATTCCTCAGTTTTTTCAGGCAAGATACCTCCAAATTCTGGGATTTGCATCCCAACACATCTGGAAGGCACCTATTTCAGGAAAGCAGGTCTATTTTCCATCCTTCCCAGCCAGAGAATTAAGTATGATGCTACTTTGGATACCAAAGAAAACCATGAGCATCGTTTTGATTGGTTTGTGAATGTGTGAGAATGAGAGAGACTGGAGGAAAATGAGTATTGATCCAGAAATATCAAATCTGTTTTGCTAGACAGAAAGGCATGAGAATAGCTTTAAAAGAGCCGAGGTGGCGCAATGGTTAGAGTGCAGTACTGCAGCTACTTCAGCTGACTGCTAGTTCAGCAGATCAGCGGATCAAATCTCACCGGCTCAAGGTTGACTCAGCCTTCCATCCTTCCGAGGTGGATAAAATGAGGACCCAGATTTTTGGGGGAAGTATGCTATTTAGTATACTGTCTTTGGTGTAAGCCGCCCAGAGTCCTCGGAGAGTGGGCGGCATAGAAATATGAATAATAAAATAAATAATAAATTATAGCTCAGAACATCAGGATTGGATGCACTGGTTGCATTCCAGATGTGCCTTAAAATAAAATGATGATGATGATGATCCATGACAGAGTGTTAGTGGTATATAATTCGTTTTGAAGACTTCCTCAAATTAGAAAAGGCAGAAATTAGATAAGAAAGAATGAAATTAGCAAGATATTCTAGCCAGAGTGGCACAACCTGTAGGAGTAAACTTTGTGTGGTTTCCCATGTGGATGATGGGAGGTTTTTAAGATGAGATTGGACAACCATTTGTCTGAAATGTTATCGGGTCTCCTGCTTGAGCAAGGGGCTGGATTAGAAAACCTCCAAGGTCCCTTCCATCTCTGTTCTGATTGGTTGGTTACCAGACTGTAATATTTAGTTTCCAGTAAGGGAGATATTATTAAAAACATTGGAACCATGATCTTAATGTCCATCAAGGTCCATTAAATTAAATATAAGGTGTTTTAGGGTCTCTTATTTACTTATTTGTCCTCCACTACCTACTCTAGGGGAGTAAAACCCCTAAATGATGCTCAAAATTTAGGTATTGCTTTTTTCATTAAAAAGAAAAAAAAGTTAGCCCTCTCTATAACCTAATACTTTGTCTGCTGACTTGGTTCCTTTTTATGAGGGAGATTTTTAAAATGTATGCAATTCGTATTTTGCTATGGTAAGTTCCACGTGAAGATTTATCCTAAAAGCTTTATTTATAACGATACTGATAATGAAAGCTGACAGGGTGACTTCGGCCTAGGATGTCATGCTCCGATGACAAGCTGGTTGGTTAGTTTCTGTTGCAACCAATGGATCGACATTCAGTTGATCTGGGGGGAAAAAAAACCCCAGATTCTGCATTCGTGAGAAAAATCCTGACTCTTCTACCATTCTGTAATTTTCCTTCCTTCCTTCCTTCCTTCCTTCCTTCCTTCCTTCCTTCCTTCCTTCCTTCCATCCATCCATCCATCCCTCGCTCTCTGTCTCTCTGTGTCTCTCTCCATAATACAAACATAATATAATTAAATATAAATTGGATAATAAATGTATATCTGGAAAAATATATATTTTTCGAAGAATATAAAAACTAACAAACTAGCAAAGACTAAAAGTAGTAAAGAAAGAAAGAAGAAAGAAAAAGGCACAAATGCAGAAATGAGGACCCAGTTGTGGGGGCAATAAGCTGACTTTGTATAAAAATATACAAAAGTATGAAGGCTATTGCTTAACGCATTGTAAGCCGCCCTGAGTCTCCAGAAAAGGGCGGCATATAAATAAAATTTAAAAAATTAAAAAAAAAATACAAAGAAAGAGCTTGCAATTTCCTTTGCAGCAAATATAAGTACAGGTGCAAAGTTATCTGTTAGTTTATGATTATAAGAAAATAGCTCTTTTATTTCCCCTCTGTTTTTCCCCCCCAAATCATCAAACCACAAATCATCAGTGCACTTTTTTTTTTGAGTTTTCATGCAAAATGTCTTTAAGGGGTTTCAAGTAAGCCATAAATATAGGTATTAATTTCTTCTGTGATCAAAGATTCTGATTTAGCCATCTTTGCAAGTTCTATCATCTAAATCATCAAAATGACAATCCGTAAGTACATTTTTTTCCAGTCTCGTGCGGAAAGTCCATAAGGGGTTTCCAGTCAGCCATAAATCTAGACACTGGGATGGCTAAATTAATCTTTACAAGTTCCATCATCTCCACCAACCCTTCCTCCATTGTAGATAGGATCAAACGTTTCCATGTTTGAGTCTAGAATAGCATGTTGTCATTTAACTTCTTAATTCTGCTTAATGTTCAAGCCAGGGAGATGCTTTCTACTTGTTGCATGCCCAATTCCCACCCTGACCCCTTAATTGTACCTTTAAAAGCTCCATGGTTTCCTTTTTGTTTCTTTAGAAGGAGTGGTTATAGAAAGGTCAGCCCATAAATCAGATTTTTCTGGAAGTTAATGGCATCTCTGTTGGGAACTTGTCATTCTTCCAGCTTTGTTGTAGTGGCATTGGTGCCTCTGGAGATTTATCAGGCTATCAGGAGAGGTGAAAATAATCTTGGATTGCACAATGTGAGCACACGTAGAGCACAACAAATGTAAACAGAAAAATAAATCATGTTTCCCTAGAAAGAAGAGGGAAGGTTTCCAAGAATTCAGAAAACCCTCAGTTGTTACAGGATAGCTATCCACCTAATATTCTTCTTGTTGATGACATTTCACGTTTTCTTTCTTCTTCAGTCTTTTTATTTCTCATTTTTCCTTCATTTTATATCATAACTGGTTCTCCCAGGCCAGTAACGCTTCTCTTCAAACTGGGGCTGTTTCATATGCTTATGGTTCTTCAACTGTGAAAGGATGACTTGGCCTAGGTTGCTTGGACCTCCTTACATGCTAGGCTAAGAGGAAGCCAGGATCGGTTCTAGGAGTTTCCTTATCCTAGTTTGCTGAGCAAAGTGAAATTTAAAAGAAATCACAGCTCCCCTGTTAACCCGGGTCTAGGATTTGTTCTATTCTTAAATTAAAGTTTCTTGCCCTGGTAGGACAAGGAAAGGAAAGGAAAGGAAAGGAAAGGAAAGGAAAGGAAAGGAAA
>WNWU01000044.1:933525-947172 GCA_012654045.1 Ptyas mucosa | reverse complement strand
ATAGAATAGAATAGAATAGAATAGAATAGAATAGAATAGAATAGAATTCTTTATTGGCCAAGTGTGATTGGACACACAAGGAATTTGTCTTTGGTGCATACGCTCTCGGTGTACATAAAAAGAAAAGATATATTCGTCAAGAATCATAAGGTACAACACTTAGTGATAGTCATAGGGTACAAATAAGCAATTGAATCATACTAGGAAACAATCAATATAAACCGTAAGGATACAGCAACAAGTTACAGTCATAAGTGGGAGGAAATGGGTGATAGGAACGATGAGAAGATTAATAGTAATAGTAATGCAGACTTAGTGAACTATCTTTCAGCTCAATCTTCCTTGGAATATTGATATTCACAGGTCAAAACTGGAACCGGGATTCTTATTTGCACACCTTTATCTTATGGAAGAAATACTGGATTAAAAAGAATTCTGTGTTGATAAGTAAATAAACATGGCTAACAGAACAGGCCTATCTTATTGGCTGGATTGACTTGCAGGTGGAAAGATTGTAGCTGCCCAAAGTCACTTGGCTGAGATGGGCAGCTACAGAAACTGAATACATAAAATAAAATGCAGTTCCTTAATAATATCTGGCACATTTTCTTTTTTTTTTCTACCGCCTTAAAATGGTTGAAAGAATAATAATGAAAAGAGAGAGGGAGAGACAGAGAGAGAGAGACAGAGAGAGAGAGAGAGAGAGAGAGACAGAGACAGAGAGACAGAGACAGAGACAGAGACAGAGACAGAGACAGACAGAGAGTGTTGCAGAATAAGAAAGAAGATTATGGAAAGTTTTGCACGCTTTATCTGGGTCACCCAAAGAATTAATTTCTTTCTCTTCCCTTTCGGAGTTTAAATGTCCTGGATGTAGACATTTATACTGCATTTTTATTATACTTTTTGGCAAATGATTTGACATATGCTGCAGGATTGATGGAAAAATTATTGACTGGATATATTATATGAGAATTGCTGTGAAAGCTAGAAAATGCTATGGAAACATTCAGGAGTCATAAGAATGTAAAATGTCTCTGGCTCCTTTGGGTCTTGGATGTCCAGTCCTATTATTCATCAGGGTAGATAGTTGCTTGGTTTCCTCGTCTGATGACCTCTACCCAGGGTTTTCTCTTCTGTCGGTAGACTAAACCATTACACCTCTTGTGCCTTGTCCTCTAAACTGGACCCCTATCTTTAGGTGAGGACATTAAAGATGTTGTTCTGGAGTCCAACTACCAGTCCACTTAGTGTCATTGTGTCATAAAAAACTGCGGTGGTGCAGTGGTTAAGAGTGCAGTACTGCAGACTACTGTAGAAACCTAACTCTTTGGAGAAGAAGGAAGGAGAAGGAAGGAGAAGGAAGGAAGGAAGGAAGGAAGGAAGGAAGGAAGGAGAGAGAGGGAGAGGGGTAGGGAGGGGTTAAGAGGGAAAGGGGAGAGGGAGGAACAGATGGAGGAACAGGGAGGGAGGGAGGGAGGGAGGGAGGGAGAACAGGATGGAATTAGACAACTAACAGCCAGGTGGATGGACTGAGTTACATCAATGAGCCACGGTAGCACAATGGTTAGAGTGCAGTACTGCAGGCTACTATATAAACCTAACTCTTTGGAGAAGAAGGAAGGAGAAGGAAGGAAGGAAGGAAGGAAGGAAGGAAGGAAGGAAGGAAGGAAGGAGGGAAGGAGGGAGAGGGGTAGGGAGGGGATGAGAGGGAAGGGGGAGAGGGAGGAACAGATGAAGGAACAGGGAGGGAGGGAGGGAAGGAGGGAGGGAGGGAGGGAGGGAGGGAGAACAGAAGGATGGAATTAGACAACTAACAGCCAGGTGGATGGACTGAATTACATCATTGAGCCACGGTGGTGCAATGGTTGGAGTGGAGTACTGCAGGTTACTTCTCCTGATTGCTGGCTGCCTGCTGGCTGCCTGCAATTTTGCAGTTCAAATCTCACCAGGCTCCAGGTTGACTCAGCTTTCCATCCTTCCGAGGTGGGTAAAATGAGGACCCAGATTGTTGGGGGCAAGAGGCTGACTTTGTAAACCGCTTAGAGAGGACTGTAAAGCACTGTGAAGTGGTATATAAGTCTAAGCGCTAATGCTATTTCCCCGGGATTCTCCAACATCTTGCAATGCCCTCAAGTTCATGATAGACCACATTGCAGTTCATACCTCCATAGTACCAGATTCGATTTGCAATCTCTGATTATATGATACCCATGTCCCTGTTTTAATTTTGTCTTCTTCCAGAAAGTGATACTTTTCTAGAAGACAGATTAAGTGGCGATGGTTCTTCCTCACAAGGCGTCCATAAGAGAGGATCCGGGAGTGACTCTGAATTTTTTCCTCTCTCCAGGGATGGTCTGGACGAGGTGGACTTTAGAAAGGTAAGATGAAAATTGGCTCAATAGATCTACTGAAGCTCTTCTACTAATGTTTCTTGCTTTGGCTGTTAAGCCATATGATCATTAGTATTTTTTTTGGGGGGAGGGGGGAGTCATTTGACTGTTCTGCATGACAATCTTAAGCTGCTTGTCTCCTCTGGTGATACTGACTGAAAATGAAGTCAGCCTAAGAAAAATATCACTGTCTAGATTTCAAACTTTGGCAACAATGCTAGCCAAGTGTTTTACCGAGATAGGTAGCTGTCCAAGGTTTATTGGACTTGGTGGCTATAATAAATGTACCGTATTTTTCAGACTATAAGACACACCAAAATTTAGAGGAGGAAAACAAAAAAAAAGTTTTTGGCCTGCCTTTTTTCGGGGCCTTTTCCAGTCTTTTTTCAATCTGTTTCCATGGCTTTTTTTGGTCCATTTTTGAGGCTTTTGGGGGCCATTTTCAAGGTTTTTGGGGGGCCATTTTCTAGGCTTTTTTGGCCCATTTTTGAAGCTTTTTGGCCCATTTTCGAGACTTTTTTTCGGCCTATTTTTTAGGCTTTTTTCAGCCCATTTTTGAGGCTTTTTTTTCGGCCTATTTTTAGGCATTTTTCAGCCCATTTTTGAGGCTTTTGGGGGCCGTTTTCAAGGCTTTTGGGGGGTCGTTTTCTAGGCTTTTTTGGTGCTTTTTGGGGCCATTTTTGGTGCTTTTTTGGCCCATTTTTGGTGCTTTTTTGGGCCCATTTTCAGGGCTTTTTGGCCCATTTTTGAGTCTCAGAAAAGCCCCAAAAATGGGCCAAAAAGTCTCCAAATGAACCAAAAAAGCCCCCCAAAGAGACCAAAAAAAGCCTGGAAAATGGGCCAAAAAAAGGCCTGAAAACAGGGCATGCGGAGACCAAAGAAAGGGGCAGTGGGTGGGTGGGCGGGACTTTGGCAATATTCTGTCTATAAGACGCACAGACATTTTCGCCCCCTTTTGGGAGACAAAAAATTATGTCCAAAAAATATGGTAATGAAGTAATAATAGGAATAACCAATGCCCCTGTTGGGTTGATTCCCTTACTTCTTTGCTTCCTTTGATACAAAGCAAGAAAAAAAATAGGTAGCAGTTACCTTTGTGGTGGGTTACAGGTATGTTGAGAATGACATTGCACATTCAGGACCCCCAGAATCGATAAAAATCCCTAAAAAGCAGGGCAGGTAGGTCATAAAATGAACTCACTGACTATTCAATCTTGCCAGGATAGACTTAACATAGGACTTCAGTAGGAAATACTGGTTTTAAATAGAGAGAACCCCCTTTAACTTAGAAATATTTAGTCTAGGATGAAGTCTAGTCTATAATGTAGTTTTTTCTTTCATGTACACTGAGAGCCTATGGACCAAGACAAATTCCTTGGGTGTCCAATCACACTTGGCCAATAAAAAATTCTATCTATTCTATCTATCTATCTAGTTCATTATAGCAGCAGGATCATCCCACCGGTATTTTTATATTTTACTGCCCAGTTAGCAAGAAAGTGACTAGTGATGATGGATTTTGGAGTCCAAGTTCTTGTTCAAAATGGCAGGAATCCGTAGCGCTGGTTTTCAACTGTTAAGATCAAGATGGTTCCAGGGAGCAGAAAAGCCGTATTTACGTGATTGCTTCTGGCTTTGAGTCCCAGGTTGTCCACCTTAAGACAAAGTCTTCATGCAAGATCCCGTGGGTTATCCCAGAACCTCCTTCTGAATTCTCTCTTTTCTCACACTAAACCTTCACTGCCTGCATTGTGACATGGCCCGTCTCAATGACTCATGCAGCCTGAAGTCATTTCCTGCAGGCTTTTTTTTTCAGACTCTTCTGATAAATCTGCCACTTTCCTTGCTGGATCTTCTAAGGATCTGAATATTTCAACCGTTGAGCCTTTTGCTCAACCAAGAACACCCCCCTGGATGTCTTGACAATGCTGGTTGCATCATCCCGAGGCAATAGCCTCCTTTAAAAGTCAAACGAATCCTGGCCAGCTAAGGGCCACCCTTCCTTTTCTGATCACAGCTGAGCTGCTGAAGTTCTGGCCAAGAAGAACAGCTATTCTGGATGCAAGTCTGGAGGGAGAAGATGTTTTCTAATTCCTTTAGCCTTGTGTACAAATCTAGGGAGTGCCTCAGAAAGGGGTGAGGCACTGAGAGGAGCAAGAATTCTTCCCCTATAAACTTCTGGGTTTGGTGTTTTTTTAAAAAAAATATTGTTCTTATGCAATTTTGAACCCCGTCCCCAATAAAAGAAGAAGTTCTACTAGTAAACTTTGATGCAGGCATGCTCTTGTGTTCCGAGAAACACTTTTATGTAACATCTGGGTAAGTTAACATTGACAAAAGAAAAGGAAGTTTTTGAGAAGGTGATTATTTTGAGCTCACGATTGAAGCCAGATGGAAGAACATTTGCAAAGCTAATTTTCTCTGCATTGTCTCCTTGATTAACGTGCTGGGGTGCAGCGATGTTCTGCCATGGGGCTTGGCTAAAGGTTGGCTGACCAAGACAGGGTCCCCATGCCAGATGCATCAATTGTCGGTTCTCATCAGAACTTCCTCCTTTTGCAAGTGACCTCATCCCAAGAGTAGGAAGTCAGAAGGCAACAGGGCTTGCGGTACACATGGGAATTTCAAGATTTACAAAAAAAGCAAGCATCCTCTCCTCCTCCTCCTCAAATTCTCATAAATGGTGCAAAGAGGAGAATGCCAGGAGGTGCTTTTAACTAGAGGCTATTAGAATCGCGAGAAGAATGTCTTGTCCCTTGGTCTGGGAGGCATATGAAGCAAACATCTGTTTAATTGTATGCAAAGAAAAACAAAAATGTCAAACTTTAGGCAATGACATTTGGAAAATACTAAATTGTGTGCCTAGTGCAGGGGTCTGCAACCTTAAACACTCAAAGAGGCATTTGGACCTGTTCCCCACAGAAAAGAAAACACCGGGAGCCACAGAACCTGGGTGGGCATGGCCAATTTGACATCACTCACTTCCACCAGTCACATGGCCCTCTAGCCACGCCTATCCAGCTGGTCATTAGGGCAGAGAACCGGTTGTTAAAAAACACAGGGAACCACAAAACCCTTTCGACATCTCTCTCTCTCCCCCCCACTCCCCCACTTCTCTGTATCTCTCTCTGTCTCTGTCTCTCTCCCACTCTCTCTGTATCTCTTTGTCTTTGCCCTGGCCACTTCTCCACCCCCCCCCCCCCCCCCCCCCCCCCCTACCTTCTCAGGCCAGGTGACATGTGACTGGGAAGGGAGGGCAAGGGACGGGGCCAGCCAGTGGTGGGATCACCCAACAGGGAGCGACAACAGAGGGCCCAAAGAGCTGCATGTGGCTCCAGAGCCGCTGGTTGCTGACACTCCTAAAAGTGTCATTGCTTTGCTGGGGATTCCTGCTTTAATGTAGATTTAAGCAAACTAGTTCCAGTAGAACTGAGAAGACAGATCCCATTGGGTTTTTTTTTCCCCCAACCAGCTGATCAGTTGTTACCATCTTAGGGCAACAACTCAGTTTTTGTAGTATATCAAGAAAGAAGGAATGTTGCATGGAGATCTCAGGTAGCCCCATCTGTGGTATATTTCCACTTGGACCACCATTTGCCTTGATCATGGAAAACTTAAGCAGCTCAAGCTGTGTAACTCAAGGTCCTCTCTTGAACAGGATGAAGAAACTGATCCTCTACACCAGAAGTGGGGAATGATGGCCTCTTTGTGACTTGTGGACTTCGACTCCCAGAATTCCCGAGTCAGCCAGGAATTCTGGGAGTTCAAGTCTACAAGCCATCAAAGGGCCCTCGTTCCCCAGCCCTGCTCTACACAATGCTGCACTTCAGATTCCCAACATCCCTCCCCTTTGGGATTACAGGCTCAGTCTGCTGGGAACTATAGTTCAGCACCCACACACAATTAAATCCCACCACCCAACACACACGCTTCAGTATGTTCTATTTAAGTGTGCAGGTTTCTTCATTGCGCTATCATGGAAGCGCCAAGATTGAAAAATATACCACAATGTTATTGTTGGGCTTGTGATCCATCAATCACCTTATGATGTGATGAGATAACAGTCTTGTGCTGTGTCTCTCTCCCCCACCCGCCCCAAAAAAATCCATATCACTTTCAGATTCAAATATAGTTTAGGGGATTTCTGTGCAGAGTTAAGGATTTGGAAGGAGGATGTGCAGGGATCACTTCTTCTTTACTTAAAAGTTCAAGTCATTGGCAAGAAACTTGTAAATCCCCTTTTAATAACTGTCTCGGATGAGATCATCCATCTTTCCTTATTGATCTGAGTTCAGTTTCCTGGTGGTGTAAGCTTTAACGAAGCACAGAGTGGTTCCGGCAAGGAATGAGTATCCAGACCTCGAGCTTCTAAAATCCAAGATAGCAATGGGCAATATTATTGTTTTTAATTTATTTTGTATTGGTTTTCTCTTACAACATACAATCAGAGGTGGGGTTTCAGCAGGTTCTAACCAGTTCTGGAGAACCGGTAGCGGAAATTTTGAGTAGTTTGGAGAACCGGTAGTAAAAATTCTGACTGGCCCCACCCCCATCTATTCTCTGCCTCCCAAGTCCTAGCTGATCGGGAGGAAATGGGGATTTTGCAGTATCCTTCCCCGGAGTGGGGTGGAAATGGAGATTTTACAGTATCCTTTCCCTGCCATGCCCACCAAGCCACACCCACAGAACTGGTAATAAAAAAATTTGAAACCCACCACTGCATACAATATGTGCTTAATGAACAGCATACTATCTGAGTCCATTCATTTACATAGTAATACTTCTTAAGTTCCTAATTTCTATCCCTGTTGTCCAGCCATTGATAAAACAAGTCCCAAGTTCGAAAATATTCTGTGTCTTCTTTTTTCTTTTAACTTCAGTGTTAATCTGCCCATTTCTGCACAGTCCAATATTTTTTTTAATTATATCTTCTTCTGTAGGTATTTCCTTGCTTTTCCAATATTATGCAAATACAATTCTTGCTGCTGTTAAAAGATGTAATATCAAGTATAACATATTTTTTGGAGTATAAGATACACCATTTCCTCCCCTAAAAGAGGCTGAAAATTTGGGTGCATCTTATACTCCGAATGTAGCTTTTTTGAAGCTTTTTTCAGCCCTAATGAGGCTCTAACGAAGCAACTCTCCGCCCATGCTTTAATGAGGCGCTAGTGAGTGAAGCCATCTCCATGCTTTGCTCCGACTCTCAGCTGTTCTTTAGAAGCTTTTTTTCAGCCCTAACTAGGCGCTAGCTGAGTGAAGCGATGTCCCCGTGCTTTGCCTGCTTTTCTCATTGCTGCTTCCTCTCAGCTGTGCCCTAGAAGCTTTTTTTTATCCTCAAGCAGCGGATAAAAAACCAGCAAACTAATGTGCTGAAGCTGACCAGACTAAAGACGCTAGCCAGATGGATACCTGGTAGGCAGATTTTCCCCCCCTACTTTCCTCCCCCAAAACTAAGCTGCGTCTTATACTCTGGTGCATCTTATACTCCAAAAAATACGGTACATTCCCTTTATCATATTTTTCTGATATCATGCCTAACAAAAATAGTTCTGGCTTAAAAACTCTATGTTGTCTTAACATTTTTTTTTCTAACCACATATGCATTTTTGCACAATTTTTTTTTCTTTTGGGCATGCCCACCACAGGCATGCCCACCACAGGTGATAGTATGTGCCTGGTTTCTGATTGCAATGGACAATATTCTTATTTGTGCAAATTAGAAGCAAAACATCTACCAGCTCTTTATATGAGAAATAAGGTCACTGGGGAAGGTTGGCTTCTGTGTCTGCCAACACAGCTTGGGGGAATTGTCACATCTCTTCTGGAATGGGCTTCTATGCTAGACTAGCACATCAATGGCCTTGGGTTCTGTACTGTTTTGAGTACAGCCACCTGCAGACAGCTTACACAATCCACTCTTGGTTCAGCAAGAATTGAACCACAGTTTATGGGCTAGTGACTCGGACTCTGTCTGAACCTTTAATAAGTGTCAGGCACAAGAAATTAGGATCCAGGATAGAGTTGAAAAGCACTATGAGTTTATTCCATGCTATCTATAAACAAGCATCTGATCTACTAATGGTCAAGGCAAATTGGTGATTGATAACAGGCAACAGAGTTTAAGAGGGGCTAAACTTAGGTCTCTCACAGGGGCGTAGTTGACGGCAAACTGATGGTGCATTTGACTCCGCCTTCAGAGTCATCCTACTCATCTCCATCTTTTCTTCAGACCAGCATTGAGCTTCTGTTTGATTCCTGGCCATTTGAATTGTCATTTTTTATTTCACCCTTTCCCTCTGTTTGCTTTCAGATTTGATTTTTATTTCTTTCTGTAATTTGGATAGTTTTTCAGAAATGAAGGTAAAACAGTTTTTTCTTAAAAAACATATAAAGAAGGTATGTTTGGAGAATTATGTTTGGAGTCAAAATAAGTAATGTTAAAATGTTAGTAGAGCCAGGACCAAAACACCATCTGATTTATTTGACTTTAAATGAGATGGACCCCTTTCTTGATTGCAGGCTAAGTTTAAAAGCCATGTTGATGGAGAGATTTAAATTTAAATTAAAAAGTAATTTCAAAATTAGTTTTAAAATGAAATACTTGCATTCAATTCAAAATAAAAGCCTCTAGTTTAAAAGCCGCTAGTTTAAATAATTAGCATGGCCATACCCTATGTATTTACCGTATTTTTCGGTATATAAAACGCTTCGGACTATAAGACGCACCTACCTTTTTTGGGGAGGAAAACAAGAAAAAAAATCGGCCTCTGTCTCTGCCTCCCAGCAATTTGCCCCCTTGCAGCAAATGGGGTGCCTGGCAA
The DNA here is from genome assembly GCA_012654045.1 of Ptyas mucosa. NCBI lineage: Eukaryota > Metazoa > Chordata > Lepidosauria > Squamata > Colubridae > Ptyas > Ptyas mucosa. Next base: position 937,955 of record WNWU01000044.1, on the reverse strand, counting down.
GAGGCAATGGCAATCCCTGCAGCCTGAAACAGCTGAGGGTCAGGAGGCCGATCCAACCGACAATCAGCTGCTTGTGCTAATCAGGCTATAGGGAACCTGAAATGGCTGTTTGCTGTTTGCTGCAAGGAGGTAAATTGCTGGGAGGCAGAAGCCAAAGGGTGGGGGCCGGCAGGTGAGTGGGGCTACATTAGGTGTATAAAACACACCCAAATTTTCACCCTCTTTTAGGGGGGGAAGTGCATCTTATACTCTGAAAAATACGGTAATAAATTTCCTTTCTGTCACATTAATGGTTACAGTAGAGTGTCACTTGGAAAGAAACTTAGTTACACATATCTTAAATTAAATGATGATATTATTACTATTAGTACTACTGCGATCATTGCCATTACTCCTGTTTTATTGGAATCCCAAAGCAGCCTGAAGAGGAGCAATCAGCCGGTAGAAGTTCAACCTCCTCAGCGGACGATACTATATCGCTGGAAAGGAACTCTTCCATTGGTAGTAACCTTTCTGTTCCTCGGACGCCTGGCCTCCCTGGATCCAAGGAGAGGTACAGCCCAGATGGCAGCTGCTTCAACATGGGGACAAACGGAGAAGGTCAAGATGGCATGGCAGTGATCTCTGGAGAACTGGACGAATTGCTGGATAGCGTCATGGAGGTGTCCCCTCCTTCTTCTGGCCTGCGGAACAATTTGAGGCCGTTGTCTCCTTTCCGTCGGCATAGCTGGGGCCCAGGGAAGAATAGTAACAACGGTGAAGCTGAGGTCAACCACAGGAGGTAAGCCAAATGGTTTCTTGGAAGGGGCTGATCTGTTCTGTCCCCGTCTCACACATGCACACAGTCAGTCAGCTGGGGGTTAAATAAAACTTGCAGACAATAAATTTCTTTGATAACAGGATTGGCAGCAACCCAGTAGCTGCTTGCCAAGAACTTTACTCACAGAGGGAAGTGTTCCTCCTCCAACAGATAAACCAAAACAAATACACAAAGTCAGAGAATTGTCAAGTCCAGTCTGTATTAAATCCAAGGCAGTTTCAGAGATACAATGTGACTCGCTAGTTGTTTAGCTTTGTCCATCACAGAGCCTGAATGGCCACTACACCCCCTTTTATCCCCTGTGGGGTGTGGTCCAGTGACTCAGCTTAATCTCTGGCACGCCTCCTTTTCTGTTGCATGCGCTTGTCTCTCCGACGCTGGCGTGGATCCAGTCAAGACTTATCTCCGTCACTGTCCGACTGCGACTGCTCAGGGATACCTGGCTCCTGGCCAATCTCTTCTCCTTCGGGAGACACCTGAGGCATTGCCAGAGAGGAGGGTCCTGGAGAGGGAGGCCGGGCCAACTCTTCTCCTTCACTTTCGAAGCCTTCTCCCTCCAATACGACGGGCTTGGGGGTCGGAGTCACAACATGATCATCCACACCTAGAAGAAATGTGGGGCTTCCAAGATGCCGGAAGAAAGGAAATAGGAAGGAGAAGTCAAATTCAACCACAAGATGAAAACATGAGATCCAAGTGGGAAACATTGGAGGTTGAGCACAGGCAATCAGGCATGTTCTGGTTGTTTGGCTCTCAACTTCATAACCTGAACTCCGCTCCCATTTGCCCTATCCAATAGCCATGGGAAGTGGGAGTTTTGAATAAACATGGCCTAAGCTGTTGGTTTCCCACCTGAGCTGGAAAGCTCCCATTTTATTAAGGTAAAAAGCAAAGGGCAAGAAACAAAGCAGGACCATCCAATCATCTAGATCAGGAGTGTCAAACTGAAGGTCCAGGGGCTGGATCCGTCCTGCGGGGTGCTTAGATCTGGCCCGCGGGGCTGCCCTGGAAACAGTGAAGGACCAGCCTGCGGTGCCTCTGCCAGTGAAAATGGAGCTCGGGGAAGCCTTGCGTCCCACCCCCTCCCTGGTTCTATTTGTGGCCATGTTCTGTCCCCCTTCCCCACACAGGCAAACACACAACCAGGCACACCTGCCAAGTTTTTATTAAGCAATCAGACTAGAAACCCTTGCAGATAAGAGTTTTGGCAGTAAACTGCGTAATGCCTGCCAAGTCAGTTTTCACTCACAGTAAGCAAGAAGTGGTGTTCTTTTATATACAAAGTCAACTTATTGCCCCCACAATCTGGGTCCTCATTTTACCTTACCTCGGAAGGAGGGAAGGCTGAGTCAACCTTGAGCCTGGTGAGATTCGAACTTGCAGTAATTGCAGGCAGTTGGTGCTACTTAACAGCACTTTAGTCTGCTGTGCCACCAATGCTTTAAAGAAGTATTGTTGTTGTTATTTTCTTCTTTGCTATTAAAAAAGGAGGATGTGAGCTTTTTCTACATTTCAAAAGCAATCTAGGAGCCTTTTTGTTCCTACTTTACTGTTCAGCCTGACACAAGGAGTAAACGTTTATTCTAAAAGACTAGGAGCCATCTTAAAAGAGGCAAATAAACGAAATAAAGCTCTGAGGCCTGAGGTTCCTCAAAGTTCCAAAGACAATTTTCTTTTTTGCTTCTTAACTGCCAGCGTGTTTATTTATTAATTAACTGTATATGCCACCCATCTCACTATCCAAAGCAACTCAAATAACTCAAGGTGGTGAATATACCTAATACTCCTTCCTTTCTCCTCCCACCCCCCAACACAACAACCCTGTGAGGAAAGTTGGATCGAAGCATAAAGTTATTGGCCCAAAGTCTCTCAGTTGGCTTTCATGCCTAAAATGGGACTAGAACTCACACACTCCAGGTTTCTATCCTGGTTGCTTTAACTACTAGGCAAAACTGGATATATTTTTTTTTCTCCTTCTTTATGGAAAAAAAACCCAGTGTTACTATGACCTAGAAGGAGTTTTGGATTTTCCCTAGGTGTTGTGTCCTCTGTGACAAGAGTTTAAGTAATTATCATGACTCAGGTTATTGTACACAGTGACTACACCTCACCTGTAGTAGGTGTGGGGGAGTGGGGAAGGCTGATAGGTTAGAGGTGGGAAAAAAAATCATACTTTGAGATGATGTAGCTTTCAAGAAAGTTTGGCCAAGTACTCATCTCGCTGACTTGACACAACGAAAGGGAAGCATCTCTTGCAACATGTTTATTATTTTGGCACAACAGCCTTAGCACTTTTCATTGCTATTGCCATAGGTAGTCCTCAACTTACAACAGTCTGTTTAGTGACAGTTCAAAGTTACCACGGCGCAGAATAAAGGCATTTCTGACCATTTTTCACACTAATGACTATTGTAGCATCCCCACGATCGTGTGATCAAAATTCAGACGCTTGGCAACTGGTTCATACTTACGACGGTTGTAGTGTCCCAGGCTCAAGTGATCCCCTTTTACGACCTTCTGACAAGCAAAGTCCACGGGGAAGCCCAATTCGCTTAACAACTGTGCCACTCACTTAACAACCGCAGCGATTCACAGTAGTGACGTTGTGCCGAAAGTTCATAAAATGGGACAAAACTCGCTTAACGACGGCCTTGCTTAGCAACAGCAATTTAGGGCTCAATTGCGGTCGTAAGTTGAGGACTACCTGGATCAGTTATTCATTTTGTGTAACCCTGGATTGGGCAGGCAGTATGGGAAATGACCTTAGTTAAGTCTCTGATGGTGCCAATATGTTTATGTTGGGCCAAGGACCGTTCAGTTGATGCTTCTTGGCTGTAGATGGCGCTGTGAACTTGCAGGCTAAGATTCTTCTTCACACCAAACAATTTTCCCACTCTTCTGCCACCATGTCATTTTTCTCTACTTCTTGTTATCACCCGTTCTGTCCTTCACCTTTGGATGCTCCCCTACGACCTCCGGTCTCTGTCTGGAGATTTCTGAATGGTTGATGATGTTTCTGATAATTGTCCATGATTCATTTTTTCAGTTCAGTGCGACTGCTGGGAGAAGTCGTAAGGAAAACTCCCTCCCATAGAAGAAGGTACAGCACAGATACGCTGAAGCTGACTAACCATGTTGCATTTCAAGGGCGACTAACTTCCTGCTTTTGTATGAATCACCCGTTCAGCTCAGCCTTTTCCAGTCTGGTTCCCCTAGATGGGTCGGACTTCAGCTCCCATAGTCCGCAACTGGCAGAGATTGGGACTATGGTTGCTGAAGGTTCTGGGCACAATTGTGCAATCTATTTAAGAAGGAACCAGCCTGGGAAAAAGCTAATTCAGTGCAGTACTTGAACCACAGCTCCACTGGGGATCAGTGGAGCAACTGGAGGAGCAGGCTTGTCCAGAATATTTTACCGTTTGAAATGGATGGATCCGTACTTTTGATACAAAGCAGTAAAATTGATTTATTAAATTATACAGCTGCCCAAGTACCATCTTGCTCTTTTGGGTCCCATATATTCAGTGGGCAAAGAAATGTGGAGAGAAAATTATACCTCTGTTTCCTTTCCTTTCCTTTCCTTTCCTTTCCTTTCCTTTCCTTTCCTTTC
>WNWU01000044.1:911349-928066 GCA_012654045.1 Ptyas mucosa | reverse complement strand
CCTCCTCCTCCTCCTCCTCCTCCTCCTCCTCCTCCTCCTCCTCCTCCCTGTTTCCCCACCCGCACTCCCTTCTAGCACTGATGATGTTACCTATTTGGGTCAGGAAACGTCTGCAAGGAAACAACCAAGCTCAGAAAGCACCACGGACCTCTTCATTTAAGCCCTGAGCTACAAATATTCTCCTCTATTTGTCTGTTTGACCAGTCGTGAGAAGACTAAATTTAGTTTAACCATCCTGCATTTCACAGATTCTCCAAAGACCACAGCCCCGCTCCTTCGGCTTCTCCACAAGTCCCGTTTCTCCTCCATTAACGAAATCCATGTCCCTGATGACCATCGCCCAAGTGGGATCAGACAATAGTGAGTATTTGTGGGTTTTAATTTAGCTTTTCTTTGCATGTAGCATTCAGTTGTGAGCATGTTAAGCACACCTTCTGCTTTTCCTATACCAGCTTAGCTTTGCGCCATTTTGAGATAAGTATTTGTCAGAGAAGGCAAATGTCTGGTCCTGCATTGTATGAAGTGTTGGGTTGTTCTGCCCAATTAATTACTTCTGTAAAGATGCACAAGTTCTTTTCTTCTACTGGTCCAACCTGCGCATTTTTTAAAAATGTAGAAGACCCTGGATTAAATTTGAGATTTAGCACATACTGAACTCTCATCCCTTCCCAATGCCTCTCCAAGAAATAAGTGTCAGGGTTCCAAATAATAGATCCATTGCAAGCAGAAACTCAGAGACAGGTGAATTCCTCAAAGAATAGCTTTATTGGAAATATCAAATTGGCACATGTCTGGTGAAAACCAGCTGAGGGGCCCCTTGGTTTTCACCTAATTAAAAGTTTTTCCCTCAACCCCAAACAATCAGTCACATGGCCCAATCAAAGCAGCGTCTGCTGGTCTGGTAACATTACTCCTCCTTCCTCCGTCCAAGTGTGAGAACGTCCTTGGTTCCCAAGGGAAAGTATTTTGTTTTGACTACGCAACCCCAGCTACCTCTAATTGCCCCTCCCTATCCCTCAGCTCCAGTGTGGCAGCACTGAAGCTCCAAGATGGCTTCGACCACGTCAGCTTCAAGGTTGACAATCAGATTAGTAGTGAGAAAAAAGAGGTAAAAGATAAAGGTTCCCCCTGTCCAGTCGTGTCAGATTCTAGGGCCATAATGACGAACCTATGGTACGTGTGCCCCAAATGGCACGTGGAGCCATATCTGTGGGCACATGAGCATTGCCCTAGCTCACTCCAGTGTGCATGTGTGTGCCAGCCAGCTAATTTTCAGGCCTTCCGGGCCCACCCACCGGAAGTCGGGAAACAGGCTGTTTCTAGCCTCCGGAGGGCCTCCGGGGGGTGGGGAAGGCCGTTTTCACCCTTCCCAGGCTCCTAGAAAACCTCTGGAGCCTGTGGAAGGCGAAAAATGGGCCTTTGGGAAACAGACCGTTTTTGGCCTCCCGGGGGAGGGGGGAGGCTGTTTTTGCTCTCCCCAGGCTGCAAGAAAGCCTCTGGAGCCTGGGGAGGCCAAAAAATGGGCCTACTGGACCCACCGTGCCATCTTGTGCCACAAGAGGGGGGAGCATGGGGGGGTCACGCACACATGTGTGAGGAGTGGGGCGCATTGAATTATGGGTGTGGGCACACACATGCGCAACCTCCCCACGCTCCCCCCATGGCACGTGATGGCAAAAAGGTTGCCATCACTGTTCTAGGGGATGGTGGTGCTCATCTCTGTTTCTTAGCAGAGGGAGCCAGTGTTGTCCAAAAACATTTCCTGGTCATGTGGCCAGTATGACTATACGTTTAAGCCCATGTAACACTGTTACAGTGGTGGGATCCTCCCGGTTTAACAACCAGTTTGGTTATCACACAATTTGTGCACACGCTCACGCTTTGCGCACACCCGCACCTGATTCATGTTGCGCACACGTGCGCAGTTTGAAGAAATCTTCACTTCCGGGTTTCTTTGGAGGACTAACACAGCTGATTCACGCGGCAATCCACTCTTGCCTTGTGAATCAGCTGAGAAAATAAAGGTAGGAAAATAGGGCAGGCGGGCAGGCGGGTGGGCCCATCTGATCGTCGGGCGAACGAGTTCGCTCCCAGCTGATGGTCGGAGCTACCGGTTTGGCCGAACCAGTCCGAACTGGTAGAATCCCACCCCTGCGCTGTTACCTTCCCACTGAAGTGGTACCTATTTATCTACTTGCATTTGCATGCTTTCAAGCTGTTAGGTGGGCAGGAGCTGGAGCAAGGAACAGGAACTCACTCTGTCCCACATTGCTCAGGTCTCGAACCTGAGCTTTCAGCTTTCCAGCTGACAAGCTCAGCGTTTTAACCATTGAGCTATCTCTCCCCCCCTCAGTAGTGGAAAGAATAAAAAGAAACTGAAATCTTGACGTAGCAGAGAAAAGTCTCCAGTAAGATGTGGAAACCATCTTTAAGGTGCTAGAGACAGTCCAAAATAACTAAACAAATTGCACCCCACTGTGACTAATGTCTCCTCCTTGGAAAATGTTTCCTGGATTCTTTTACGTCTATCTGGAGCTTTGAGAGAGGTGAAGAACAAGCTATCTCTGCATCTGCCTCATTATTTTTTTCTTTAGCGGAAATGACAGTGAGACATGTTTTTATAGGATGATTGTGTGCCCTGAGGGAACGTCAGTGGGTTCTGACTTGCAGTTGTGAAAGTTGCATCTCCGGTGCAGCTTCATTGTTCATCAGTTCTGCTAGTGGTTATGTGGTGTGGCTCAAATGAGCCTGGAACCGAGTGATTGTATTCCATGATTACTCTGGCGTTTTATGGATTGTATTCTTGTTTTATTCCAATTGGAAATCCAGATTTTATATAATAAGCGGAAGTGGCATTTCCTTACATTTCTCCTAAATTTAACTATTACCTCCCAACTGTAATGATGCTTGTGTGGTCACCCATGGTTTCAGATGGCTCATTTATTTATTTGTCCAATTTAGAAGGCTCTCTACCTGTGTAAAAACTTTGGGAGGCATGCAGTGTTAAAAATAAACAATTTAAAAAAATAACCTGTACATCTCTAAAGAGAAAGCTTTCAGACTAACGTATAAAATAGGTTCACCATTCACCTGAACTGAAGGACTGCAGAAGGCAAGATTTTCACCTACTTTAAAAACACAAGTCAGGATACAAGACATATGGAAAACACCTAGGGAAAAGTTTTGCAAGGGTCACTACAGTGAAGAGAACATTTTTCTTCGAGGAAATACATGGAGGAATAAAAAATCCCAAATATTTCAAATTCTTCTTCTTTTTTTTTAATTTATTGTTCTAATCTAGAAAATAAAATACAAAATAGTAAAAACAAACAAAGAAACAAAACGAAACAAGAGCATTGGAGGTCTTTAGTCCAACTCCCTGCTCAAGCAGGAGAGCCTTATACTATTTCAGACAAGTGGTTGTCCAGTCTCTTCTTAAAAGCCTCCAATGATGGAGCAACCACAACTTCTGGTGGCAAGCTGTTCCACAGGTTAATTGTTCTCAGTGTTAGGAAGTTTCTCCTTCGTTCTAGGTTGCTTCTGTCCTGGATTAGTTTCCATCCATTGTTTCTTCTCTTGCCTTCTGGTGCTTTGGAAAATAAGTTGACAAACCCCACCCTCCGCTCTTCTTTGTGGCAGCACCTCAAATACTGAAATACTACTACCCTGTTTCCCCCCCCCCAAAAAAAAATAAAATAAGACATCCCCTGATAATAAGCCCAATCGGGCTTTTGAGTGCATGGCAATAAGGCCAAGTGCTTATTTCGGGGTTCAAAAAATAAAATAAAATAAGACAGGGTCTTATTTTCGGAGAAACACTGTATCATGTCTCTCCTAGTCCACATTTTATTTTAAACACATTTTATTTTTGCCATAAAATAAAACACTCTGCATATATAAGAAAATCATTGTGTGTTTTTTCCCCCCTCTTGAAGGGAAGCGTCTCTGGTTTGGGAGTTTGCCACTGAGAAAGTCTCTTCTAACAAGCCAACCTTTTTGGAAGATCTGGCTTAGCTTCTCAAGACTCGTGACTCATAAGGATGTTGACTCGTTTTTGCTTCTCCCTTAGCAATAGTAACCAAAACACTTGGTCCATCCATGAAAATAGACGCTTCATCTTCGCTGACCAGAATGTACCAATTTTCTTCCTCTTTCTGAAGGGCCCTCATTAAGGGCATATCCGCACACTGGATGGGCTCACGTACGCAACAAAGGACCAATTGGCGTCCTCTTTTTTTTTTCTTCTTCTCCAAGTGGCTAAAAAAAGGGAAAGGGAATCTCTCCCTTGAAAACCAGCTTTCTTTGAGAAACGGATTATTTTCTCTTAATTATAGGAAACCTTTTTTTTTGCAAATGCTTTCCTCCAAATTTTGCACTCCTTTCCAAAGAGGTCTGCACCACAGCTCAAATTAATAGGAAGGAAAGAAACGGATTCACAAAACGGTGTTGTGCCAATGAAAGTTGCTATTTTAATATTTTGATCATTTAATAGGCAACGTGGTATAGTGTTTCCTGCCTGAGCAGGGGGTTGGATTAGAAGACCTCTAAAGTCCCTTCTTTTGGGAAGAATAGAATATAAACTTTATTACCGTCATCGACCAGCAATTGTTCTGCCCCAGCTCCGGATTCCCAAGGATTGTGACACACACCAACGGTCCTTATCAAAGTTATAATGTACCAAGAATAAGCAAAATCCGGCAAAGGTTGGCAACCAGCCCAGAAAACAAGATACGATAAGAAACTTACTCTCCAAAATGCTCTGTAATAATTACACGTTGTTTCCAGCAAGAAATTACTAACTGCGTGCGACTTAAATAGGCTAAGGGAATGGCCAATTATCCTCAAACCTTACAATAGCCACTCCTGCCTTCTGGCAGTCCTGTGTGCTCGAACATTGAGGAGAGGCTCCTTCACCTTGCTCTCTCCACTTGAAGGAGCCTCTGGAGGTTCTGGAGGCCTAGGCTGAGTCTCTGCCTCTGGCACCACATCCTCTTCAGCCTCCTCGCTGTCCGACACGAGTGCCGGCTGCACCGGCTGCTGGCGCGATCCCACACCAGCCTCCTCCTCATCGGGATCAGCTACGATCTGTGCAGGCCGCTGGTGGGCCACAACAGCAATAGACATACAATAAATTAAAAATAATACTGTCATTAATTGTGAATAATAACTTCCCTGTTATGAAAATACGTGATCTCAAACCGTTAGGGTCACTCCCTAATTTACATGCGTTGAGAGGCGATAAATATGTGAGTAAATGTATTTTTCCCAAAATTGTTATAGATATCTCCAAAAAATTGGCACCAGTTGGCATCTCTAATTCTGTAACCAATTTTTTTTCTTGTGGACATTGCAGCAACACAGAATTTTGCCACTGCCCGCGTGGTAGCCGGGTTTGAGTCTTGGAGGAGGAAGCCTACATAAAAGTCATCTGTCCTCCCTGGCAATCTCTCTAGTAAGGGGAGAATATATATTGACCTACCTAGGCTTCTCGGCCTTTTGGCTAAGATCAAGCGTAGTATCTAAAGTCCCTTCCAATTTTGTTATTCTGTTATAAGGGAACATGATTGGCCTCAACGCGGTCTTCACTTGCAAGGTTACCTTTTGAAGCGCACATTGATATCATAGATGTTCTTAGAAAAATAAATACGTTGAGTGTCTCTGTCCAGAGATTTGTTTGGCGATGAGCCTCTCTTTTCAGACAAAAAAGGACCAACGTAAACCGGAGGTCACACAAAGAATCCTGAGGGGCAGAAGGTTGGAGAGCAAGTTGGCCTTCTGATAAACACAGGTTTGGGATGGCTTACATTCACCGAGACAGTTATTCTAGGAATAAAGCCATCATCCATAATCACTACTTTGTAATATCACTATGTATGTTTCAACTTTAGATAGCCTTGCCTCCCTCCTTAATACCACATTTGGAATGCAAGGCGCTACCTGGAATACACTCCTTAGGAATTTAATTTAGACTCTTTGAAGAGGAGTAAAGATAGTGTAAGTACCGTGTTTCCCCGAAAATAAGCCCTCCCAGAGTCCCTTGGGAGTTGGGCGGCATAGAAATGCGATAAATTAAATTAAATTAAATTAAGCCCTCCCCTGAAAATAAGCCCTCCCCAAAAATATTTAACCGCATGCGCAGCCAGTCTCCGCCACTTCCTCTGGTTAGGGTTAGGGAGACAGAGCTGGAAATCAGGTGAGATGGCAAGAGGAGCCCCGTTTTGCTCCAGACGCCCCAAAATAATAAGACCTCCCCGAAAATAAGGCCAAGCACTTATTTCAGGGTTCAAAAAAAATAAAAGACAGGGTCTTATTTTTGGGGAAACACAGTATAAAAGTTAAGCACAATTTAGTTTGCCGGGAAATTCCACAGAAATAATGGTGCCTCCCATCTGGGAGCATATTTATTTATTTATTTAAGAAAAATATATATATGGCAGCCCATCTCAGTCTTGATGACACTTATAAAAGTGAGTTCCTACTATTTCAGAGTTTGAAAAATATTGATATAAGAATCAAGTCTTGACTTGATGTTGCTTACTGAGAAAGTTTCCCCTCTGTAGACTTCATGTTGATTGTTTTCTTGGAAATTGGTTTGGCTTTTCTTTCTTCTTTCCTTCTCAACCTTTTGACTTCTGAATGGTTGGAGCAAAATTGCTCTAAAGTCTAGAAAAGCTATTGACCTCTACCCAGACCTTTTAGTCATGCTCCGGTACAGAAGAGATCCCTCAAATGTTTCTCTTCTTGCAACTATTTCATCATTATTTGATTTTGGCACTTGTCTATATTGCAACACTTAATTCCCCCCCTAAAACTATTCTTAAGATTTTAAGAATAACAGAGTAGCAAGGGACCTTAGAGGTTTTCTAGTCCAACTCCCTGCTCAGGCAGCAAACTCGATACCATTTCAGACAAATTGCTTAACGCATTGTAAGCCGCCCTGAGTCTCCGGAGAAGGGCGGCATATAAATATAATTTTTTTAAAAAATGGTTGTCCAATCTCTTCTTAAAAACCTCCAGTGATTGAGCACTCACAACTTCTGGAGGCAAATCATTCCACTGGTTAATTGTTCTCACTGTTAGGAAATTTCTCCTTAGTTCTAGGTTGTTTCTGTCCTGGATTAGTTTCCATCCATTGCTTCTTCTCCTGCCTTCTGGTGCTTTGGAGAATAGGTTGACCCCTTCTTCTTTGTGGCAGCCCTTCAAATACTGGAAATGTCAGCGTTCCAAGGAACACCCCTAACGAAATAAAGCTCTGAGGCCTGAGGTTCCTCAAAGTTCCAATTTATTAGAGATGTCATGTTGGCACATCTGGAAAAACCCGAATCTGAAAGCTTCCAGGTTTTCCACACACAGCTAACAGTTCACAGCCCTGCCCCACACCCACAAGTTCATCACATTGTCCAATCAACTCTTCACACTCAACTGGATACAATCTTCAGGCAGTCTCCATCAGACGCAGGCAAAAGTCCTTGAATATGGAATGTTGTTATGACTTAACTTTCTACCGCTCCAACAACAACCCCCTCCCAACTTCCCCAGCTAAAATATGTGGCAGTTAAGAAGCAAAAAAAAAATTGTCTTCTAAAACTGACAGGCTTCCCTTCCCCCCTCCCCCCCTCCCCCCTCAGGAAAGGAACGCATCCTGGGTCAAGACTGAAGTCAGGGGTTAACACAATTAGCACATTAACCACTGCTATCATGTCACTCTAATCTTCTTTTCATTAAACTAGACATACCCAATTCTGGCAACTGGTCTTCATGGAATTGTATTATCTTCCCAGATACAAACCCTTTTGACCAGTGGTGGGATTCAAATAATTTAACAACCGGTTCTCTGCCCTAATGATTTCTTCCAACAACCAGTTCACTAAACTGCTAAGGAAGTTAACAACTGGTTCTCCCGAAGTAGTGCGAACCGGCTGAATCCCATCACTGCTTTGGACCCATAAATTTTGTTCAGTCACCTTGGAAAATCAGTCTCTTGGACAGATCTTCTTGGTGAGCATAGTAGTGAAGCTACCCCACCCATACTACTTACCGGAAGGCTTACAGCACCACAAGAGCCAGACAATATTTGACCAGTTAGAAACTGCCTCTACTCTTCTCCCTATCCTCGCCCCCAAAGCTGTAGGGGATATGATATTAGTGTTCTTGGAAATACAGATTTAACAAATCTATTTTATTACTTATTTTTAAAGAACAAAAGATGGCACTACTGTCATTGAGTGAGGAAACCTTGATCCTAGCTTGTCCGTTCCTTCCAGATTTGATGTATGTAAGACATGTCTGTTGCCCATATTCACATTAATTATGTAAAAAGCAAACAACAGAACAAAATCACAGTATTTTCTTGGCTACTAGATCCATGGAAATGATGAGGTCTCTGTGTTCCAGTTGCTCAAACTCCAAATATGTTGCACCTAACTATATCCAAAAATTTGAAGGTTGCACGCCTTAGTAGGACATTGAAAAAGGTTGTAAAACTTGCCTCAGATTTAAGGGAAACACTTTTTCTACATGAAAGTTTATTTCATTAATTATCTTGTCAATGCAAATAAGAAAATGGGAGGAAAAAGAAGACAGGCGACTTCGTCAAGGTGAAATATGGCACACTGATTTTTCAGGAGTGTGTAGTGAGTTCAAACAGCTTGACAGCAGAGCTTTTCACACCTGGATTGTGTTTCTAAGATAGGCGACAGAAGAAAAAAGTTGGAAGACACCTCTAAGAGGTCATAGGGAGTTCAGCACTTCCAGAATTGTTAGAACTCAATGATGCGATGGCTGAATTTATAGATTATTGCACTCTGGACGATGCAAGCAGCTTTCAAAATTAAAAATAATAATCCATAAATGCAAAACAAATCTAGGAATAAAAATAGCATCCATTCGGGGAATATCTCCCTCTCCCACCCCCCCTCAAATTCTTCAAATGTACTCCTGAAGGTCTATGATAGATCTATGGGGAAATCCAGCCTTTAGAAAAATGCTTGAAAAAGGACAAGGTGAGAATCAAGGAGACAATGGAGAAGAGAAAAAGTTGAGCCTTGAAGATGTTCCACAGATCAGGGTCCCTCCGGCCAATACTGGCTGGAACGAGCTGTAGGGAAAGGAGGACAACCACTGCCAGCCAATTACGTTCTTACCAGTCATTCAGAAGTTTATTGTGGTCAAGTGGAATAGAAATCTACTGAGAAATTAAGGAAGACACCTTTCTGAATCCAGGTTGGCCAAAAGACGGTCAATAAGTCCTGTCAAAGTTGTCCTAATTTACAGTCTAACTGAATAGGACCCAAATAGTCCACTTCCTCCAGGATCCACTCCAACTGCAACCTAACCAGGTGTGGTATTCACTTACCTTTGCTACCGGTTCACAAATGGGACCGCGCATGTGCTTGCTTCACTTGCACGTGCCACCTCCATGCAGGCGCAGAGCATCAAAAATAGGATGTGATGACGTCCGGGTGGGTGGGCGGAGCCTCCCGTAGCCACTGCTACCAGTTCACCTGAACTGGCTGAATAGCACCACTGAACATGACCATCTTCTCAGTTTTCCATAAAGAGGGTATCAGGGTTCCAAGTAATAATCCCATATCAAGCAAAACTCCAAGGCACGTGAAACCGTCAAAGAATAGTTTTATTGGAAATATCATATTGGCACAGATCTGGTGAATACCGACTCTGAAGGTTCCCACGGGTTTTCACCTAATTAAAAGAGAAAGTTTTCCCACGACACCAAACAATCAGTCACATGGTCCAATCAAGACACTATCTGGTGACCTCACTCCTCCTTTCCATGATCCAGGTGTGGGAACATCCTTAGTTCCCAAGAGAAAGTATTTTATTTTGTCTACACAACCCCAGCTATCTCTAATCCCCCCCTCCGTATCCCTCAGCTCCAGTGTGGCAACATTGAAGCTCCAAGGAAACTGTCGAAAATCAATACAGGCACCCCTCAACTTACCACCATGATTGGTACCACCAAAATCGATGTTGCTAAGTGAAAATAATTGTTAAGCCAGTTTTGCCCCATTTTACGCTACATTGGTTAAGTGAACCCCTGCAGTTGTGAAGTTAGTAACATGATTGTTAAGTGAATCTTGCTTCCCCGTTGACTTTGCTTGTCAGAAGGTTTTAAAAAAGGATCACATGACCCTGCCATAAATCTGAGTCAGTTGTCAAGTATCCAAAATGTAACTCATGTGACTGTGGGGATGTTGCAACGGTCGTAAGTGTGAACAATGGCCATAAGTCACTTTTTTTTCAGTGCCGTTGTAACTTTGAACGGTCCCTAAATGAACTGTCGTAAGTCGAGGACTACCTGTAGCATTTTTTTTTGCATACAATGAAAACTCCCTTTTCTCCTCCCCCTTGGATTTTTTTTTGTTTTTTTTTTTTAAAACCCACTTCCCTGCTTTTTGCTGCTGCAGCCCTTTGCTTTGTAAATATGCCTTTTGCCTTCTTCTTTGCCTCGCTGTGGCCCATCTTCCTTTTTCTTTGTTATTGTCTGTTGTCGGGTGTCGAAACGGCATGCTCTAACCTCTGCCATTAACCCACTTTTCAGCACAGGGACGGATTCAGCCACCTAGACGGGTTTTCTTCTCCTTCAGCATCTCTCCTCTCATTCCTAAGTCTAAAACTGTCTTTTCTGTTGACTCTTCTTCCAGTGATGAGGAGGAGAAGTTGGAGAGTAAGTATTCTTATTCGGGCAAAAGTGATTCTGCTGTTTGCTTAGTGCTCCGTGGAGAAGCACAGAATCTCGCGTGGCTTCGTTGAACGCAAATGCTAGCTAGTTTAGTGGCTCAGTCTCAGCTGAACGACTTGTCTTCCTTACTTGTCTTCCCTGCTGCTTGCAAATTCTAACCAAAGTGCTTTTTCAGCTTACTTTCCTGTTGATGAATTTGGCCTACAAGGTTTTTCTAAGGTTCTCCTTTTTTCTTCATTTGGCCTCCGGGTCAATAAGGAATGTTATGGGGATATAGAACTCATGCGTAGGAACCGATGTTATGGTCACAGATTTGCCGTATCATATTTTATTTATTTATTTATTTATTTATGCATGTAGGAACTCCCAACTTGGACGCCACGCTGATGTGATTCTTCGTACTTGCTTGCGTTCAAAACTATTACATTTTGCTACAGGCTAACTTAACCCTTAGATTATTTCGCATGAACAGGTGTTCAGGAAAAAAAGAGAGCGCTTTTAATGAAACGTGTAAATTCAGAAATATTAGAACTTATCCTTGCAACTTATCCTTGAAAAAAAAATGAATTTGTTGAGGTTATTGGATAGTATTTTATAAATAAATATAAATAAATTGTAAAATATAAATAAATAAATATAAATAAATAAAAGAAAGAAATGTGAAAGGGAGATTTTAATCAGGAGATAAGCTCATTATTGGAGGTGGTAAAATCCTGAAATAATTACCGTATTTTTCGGAGTATAAGATGCACCGAACTATAAGATGCACCTACCTTTTTTGGTGAGGAAAAGAAGAAAAAGAAGTCTCCCTCTGCCTCTGAGCAATTTTGCCTCGTTGCAGCAAACAGCCTGTTTTACTTTCATTTTCGTTTTCAGCATAGGTTGATTAGCACAAGGGGGAAAAAAATCTGCTCCAGCAAGCAGCAGAGCCCTGCGCAAAACAGCTGAGAGCAAATCAGCTGAGAGTCGGGAGGCCGATCCAATCAACTTGTGCTAATTAGGCTGTGCTGAAGCTGAAATGAACTGTTTTTTCTTGCTGTTTGCTTGAAAGGAGGTAAACTGCTGGGAGGCAGAGGCCAAAGGGTGGGGGGGTGGGGGGGCTACATTCGGTGTCTAAGACGCACCTAAATTTTCAGCCCCTTTTAGGAGGGAAAAAGGTGCGTTTTATACTCTGAAAAATACGGTAGGACAAATCCATGGGACACAAGTTAGTTGTTTTCCAGAGAGAGATTTTCCTAAAGCAATCCTTTTAAATCACCATTTAAAAATTGCTTTCCTCTAATGGCAGCAGGATAAAATCCTTCTTGTTATCCTTGCCTTTTGATGCCAGATCATAAGGAAATAGTTAAGACAGTTTAAAACAACAACAACACCCTACTGTAAATGTAAACCAAGGAATACATGGTCATTTATGGTCAAGGAATAGACAAGGTTGCCTTGAGGGGGTTGGGATGATTTGAAGTAGTGAAGGATGTGCCATTGGGGGAGTGTTTGAAAATTGTTCCAATATGGTAAATTTGAAGGACCGAAATTCCAATTTGCATGGCACATCATGAACTTACTACAGTAACCTAAACCTTTTAAGCAAATAAAACAACTATAAGTTAATTTCAAAGGGAGGTGCGTAGTACTTCGAATTGTGTCTCCGTGTGCATCAAAATGTAAATATGTTACTGGAACATCTGCAGTAGGAAACTTCTGTTCAGATTCAGACAGCTTAAAAGGGCCACATGAATCCTTTAGGCTGAATTTCTTACCAGAAAGTAACCAAGGCAACTCCTTAGAACATGCTTCTTTTGTCCTTTGCAAAGGTCCTAATGTGATCTCCAACCTTTCTGCCTGGGTATAAAATTGACAAGAAACTCCTCCACACTCAAATCCTTGAGCATTGCTGGCTTCAGCTTGCAGACTGTCCCCAGCGATAATCATAAATGTCCCAGCCACTAATTCAAGCGAGAGGATGTAATGCATGCTTGTTCCTACCTTCCTCAAATTTATTTTTGCTGGGAAATGTGAAAGAAACTGTTTAGATTTTGAACCATGTTTCTACTTGTTCTTTTCACGGATTGAAAAAATGAAAAAAATGAAAAAAATTGATTTATATGCCGCCCTTCTCCGGAGACTCAGGGCGGCTTACAGTGCGTTAAGCAATAGCCTTCATACTTTTGTATATTTTATACAAAGTTAGCTTATTGGCCCCACAATCTGGGTCCTCATTTTACCTACCTTAGAAAGGATGGAAGGTTGAGTCAACCTTGAGCCTGGTGAGATTGAACTTGCAGTAATTGCAGGCAGCTTGATGTTAATAACAGTGCTTTAGTCTGCTGCGCCACCAGAGCTCCTTTCGGATTGCCCAAAATGACCAGAGACATCAACTTGGGAAGATTCTGAAGTATTGACTCTAGATGTGGTCCCATCAGCTGGTTCTCAAAATAACTATCTTCATAAAAAGAGAGGAGGAAATCAACTTAATTGCTCATTTATATTCTTAATAAAGAGCCTTCTAGATATCATAGTCAACTGTTATCCTGCTAACACCTGTTGGATGAATTCAGAATCAAACACCGTCTGGCACTGGTGACATTTTATCCACCCTGTCATACTGGAACATATGTTTTAATAAAATTATATACAGGTATTACTATATATGTTTTGATTTTGGAGGATTTTTAACTAACTCTTTCTCCGTGTATTTTCGTAGGCATCCGATCCTTCAACAGCTCCTTGACTCAAAGGTGAACTTTTTATTAATCTCTTAAACATACTCTAAATATAGTTTGTTCCTTTCTTGAATTCAACAAGAAGTTATTCAAAGAGGACTATTGGTGGTGATGATGGGTTTTATTTTTTTTTTTTTAAAAAGGCTGATTTTTCTGTAAAAAAAATTGGCCCAGTAATCAACTGATTAAAAAATTAAATAAAGATAAGATAAGATAAGATAAGATAATAAATTCATATCTCTGAATTGTAATCAAAAAGCTTGTCAAATTTACTAGTTTTGGATTGATAAAGGTATAAAACAGTGTTGGGTTTCAAATTTTTTTACTACTGGTTCTGTGAGCCCGGTGGGAGTGGCAGGGGAAGGATACTGTAAAATCTCCATTCCCATCCCAATCCAGGGGAAGGTTACTGCAAAATCCCCATTTCCTCCCGATCAGCTGGGACTCCGGAGGCAGAGAATAGATGGGGGCGGGGCCAGTCAGAGGTGGTATTTACCGGTTTTCCTAACGACTCAAAATTTCCGCTACCGGTTCTCCAGAACTGGTCAGAACCTGCTGAAACCCACCTCTAGTATAAAAGATCTTCATTGTAGAAAAAGAAGTATTGCTGTGCAATCAAGATTGGGAACTGATCACAAAAGCAATTGATTGATTAATTGATCAAGGGCCACTTTCAGTCTTTAAGAGGCATATGAGAGACCCTATTCTAAAAATTGGGTAAAATGGCTTCGACATGATTTAATTGTACTTAAAATGAAGTACATTTGTTCTGCAGGCAGTAATTCCTTCCTATGATACATTCAAATTTTCAACTCAATAGCGGGTTTTTTGAGAATACGGGGACTGAGCCTACCTTTGAGGGGTGGGTAGGAAGCATTTGTCTTGAAGCAAAGTTTGGTCCTTTCTCCTTAAAATAGTTTCTGTATCTTTAACTCGCAGGCTAGGCAGGTTCAAATGAAAATGCTGGGTCTCCAACTTGAAACGGATGAGTTCTTGTGCATTGCCTGAAATGTTTTATCTCTTGGCTTCTTTTAGCATCAGCGAGGAGAGTGGCAGTTTCCAACCTCCCAGCCCCTCGAGAAAAGATTTGGAATCCAAAAGTGGAACGAAAGTCAGCCGTACGTTCAGCTACCTCAGGAATAAAATGTCCAGCAGTAAGAAGAGCAAAGTAAGTAGACCCAGGAGTTGTGCTTCCAAGACGGGATCAGGGATGTTGTCATTATGCTTATTTATTTATTTATTTTATTTATTTATTGGAATTTGTCAAACAAAAACGAGAACAAGAACAAGAGAATAAAAATACAGTGATAGGGAGGGACGATAGGCACGTTACCTATGTAAAATTTCATTCAGTGCTTTGCTAATAAAGGAGCCAAGCTGGTTTAAACAGAAGGATTATTGTCTGATACTAGACAGACATAAAATGGAAGCCTAGATGAAGCTCTTGTTCTAGAGTCTGACTTTTATTTCCTGAAAATCAAATCAAATTGGATATTAGCTAGAGAAAGAAAAAGGCCTAGAAAATCTCAACATCCAACCAAGTTCATAAAAGATAAATAAATCCATTAAGGTTCTTGGTCCTTAGCCAGGGAAAACTTTCTAGGCCATTAACATTTTGAAATTTCTCCCAGAATGACCACCACAATGTTGGTGACTGTCACCTTCTAACACCAATATTGAAGTAGTATCCTAGAGCAACATACACAACATACACAAACTCATCCTATCTTTTTTACATCAAGTTCAGAACATGCTGTAAGATCTAATGCAAGCATGGATTCTACCACTGAACTATTGCCAGCTCAAAAGATGCACATAAGCAACCCCTAAAACAGTAGGTTGGTTTCTCTGAGTCTTGGTTTAGATAAACATGATTTATTAAGCACACTGCTGTTGGCTGTGTTAACATACTACTCTAAAAACAAACAGTATTATGATTTAGCTTCTTGTCTGAACCCAATCTTATCAGTACAGTCTATTATTGTTTAC
The DNA here is from genome assembly GCA_012654045.1 of Ptyas mucosa. Taxonomy (NCBI): domain Eukaryota; kingdom Metazoa; phylum Chordata; class Lepidosauria; order Squamata; family Colubridae; genus Ptyas; species Ptyas mucosa. Next base: position 912,655 of record WNWU01000044.1, on the reverse strand, counting down.
CTTGACTAGCAGTAATGTTTAAACTCAGACTTCAACTCTGGCCCTGTCCTACTTTGCAACCAACTTTTGTTGAGATTATATCAGAATGGGCAAATTTGAGGAAGCGGTTTTGCTTCTGCTATCCCGAAAGTTCAGCATGTAATATCGTCTTTCGGGGGAGAGTCCACCATCCGTCTGCATCAAACACTGCTGGTGCTCACTGCAACTTTCTTGGGTTTAAGTGGTCATTTTGGGGTTTGGAGGGTGGCTGTTGGCATTTGAATTCCATCATCCTTTGTATCATGATCTGGGTCAATTTGCAACATTTGCATAAGTGAGGTCATTCCATCCCAAGGGGACTGATAAGGATTGTGTAAATTGCACACATCAAATCTGGGGCTCCCAACACACAACCCCCGCTGTATTCTAAGTTGTATGAAGAGGCAGGTATCTTGATGGACACCCAACCACGTCACAGCCACAACAGTGCTTTAGTGAAGATCAATGGGAAAAGGGTTTTCTATAGAACCCTTCAACTTCATTTTGTATGTTTTGTACGTGTTCAGAAAATACCACGTTCTCCTGTTTGTACTCAGAAGATGAAGTGTCAAGTGTGGGCTGAAAGTTGCTTGTTCTTCTGAGAAGTGGTGGGAGGAAAATTTTGTTTGGCAAGAGCACTTTAGAAGTTTAGAAAACCAGACCATTGCAATAGACCAGAGACTTCTTCTTTGTTAGAGGTAGATGTTCCCCACCCACTATGATTGCACAGCTAGAATTAGAATCTTGTTTATAAGAAGATCTTTCTTCTCCTTACAGTGATTCTAGACAGCATTGCAACTTAAAAAAGATATTGAGATTCTAGAAAGAGTGCAGAGAAGAACAACAAAGATGATTCGGGGAGTCGAGGTTAAAACATATAAAGAACGGTTGCTGGAACTGGATATGTCTAGTCTTATGAAAAGAAGGACTAGGGGTGACATGATAGCAGTGTTCTGATATCTCAGGGGCTGCCACAAAGAAGAGGGAGTCAAGCTATTCTCCAAAGTGCCTGAGGGCAGGACAAGAAGCAATGGGTGGAAACTAATCAAGGAGAAAAGCAATTTAGAACTAAGGAGAAATTTCCTGATAGTTAGAACAATTAAATCAGCGGAACAACTTGCCTCCAGAAGTTGTGAATGCTCCAACACTGGAAATTTTTAAGAAGAGATTAGATAACCATTTGTCTGAAGTGATGTAGGGGTTGGACTAAGGTCCCTTCCAATTCTGTTATTCCATTCCATTCCATTCCATTCCATTCCATTCCATTCCATTCCATTCCATTCCATTC